>QPMI01000040.1:0-516321 GCA_004431415.1 Cyanophora paradoxa
GAAACTTACCGGGAGAAGTTGGGCCCGAGTCCCGAGTCGCCGGCAAACTCCGTGACGTAAATGACGCTGACGTAAATGACGCGACCCTTCAGGTTAATTAATTAAGCAAGCGCTAGCGCTAGCTAGCTAGATATCGATACCACCTAGCTAGTAGCACTAGGACACTAGGACACTAGGACACCGGGGGGTACCCCCGCCGAGTTCAAGTCTCGAACTTACCGGGAGAAGTTGGGCCCGAGTCCCGAGTCGCCGGCAAACTCCGTGACGTAAATGACGCGGACGTAAATGACGCAAATCCCATTGGAGCTACGTTCGCACACTCCGGACGCCTCCCACAATTTTCCAAGGTACCCAGCAAGCATGGACTTCACCGATTGCGCCAGGTATCAAGCAGGAGCCTGAGGACCTTCTCACCGCCGCCGCCTCGGCGCCCAAGCAGCGCCGCCGCCGCGGGCCCAAGTCCCTCTGCTCCGAGCCCGAGATCCTGGCGGCTCCGGCGCGCGGGCCGGAGACCGTGGACCTGACCCTGGAGGAGCCGGCGCGCGGCCCGCCGCGCCTTCTGATCCTTGCGGCGGCGGCGGCCGCGCTCTACTACGCCGCCCGGCGCCTGGGCCCGCAGCTCTCGGGCCTGGTCCGGAACCTTTTCTAAGTCCCTCCTCAATGGAGGCCCTGCAGATCTCATGGCCTTTGCGCTGCCCATCTTCTTCCTGGTGGGCCTCAGCCGCATGGAGCGCGAGGCGCGCCAGCCGAGCGCGTCGAGCGCGGCCTCACCCCGCAGAGCAGCGCAACCTCACCGAGTGGACTGGCGCTCATGGCCGGCCGCATGCTCGACGGCAACCGGCTCGAGCCGGGCCACCGCCTCAAGCTAGAGGACGGCGGCACGGCCCTCTGGGGACGGCGAGGCCTGGAAGCACGATTCGACGGGCGAGCCGATGAAGCTGCTCGCCTCGGCAACAAGTACTGGCGCGGCGACTCGATGGAGTTCCGGCGCCCGTGATTGCTAGTGATTTTCTGGTTCCCTCTTCTAACCTTCTACCAGCAAAGAATGCCCGACCCCTCGCCCGACCCCGCCGCAGGGTGCCGAGAGCGCGGGGCAGCTCGGACGAGTACTCCGAGCTCACGGATCCCGACCCCGACGAGCCCGCGGCGACGCCTTCGCGACGGAGAACGAGCGCTCCCTCATGCGCGTCTACGAGGCGCTGCGCGAGGCGATCTACTGGGAGGATCCCCGCCTGGGAACCCTGATGAACTTTGCAAAGTTCGCCGAGTTCATGTTCGCTATGACCGTGCCCTTCACCCGAGTCGTGCTCTGGGATAGGAACAGGAACTGGTAAAGGCATTGAATACACAGTACAGAGCCCTACGAGCTAGAGCTGCTATTCGCCCGAGTCCAGGCGCGCCTTCTTGGCCTTGGAGCGGCGGAGGCGGGAGACGTACTGCAGGCGCAGGTTGCGCACTAGGAGCTCGCCGGCCGTGGTGCCCGGCAGCCCGGAACCGAGTCCGTGGGCAGCAGCTGTCCCTCGCGTATCGCCTTGTACGTCTTGCGCTTGTTGAATGCAACCTTCTCCGTATCCTCCGCGACCGGGACTTCCAGCGCCAGCGTGCGCTTGGCCTTCTTGACGGAGACTGCGTTCGCACGCTCCAGCTTCACTCCGGGCTCCAGGGGGGTAGGGGCGACTGCGTTCGCCACCGGGTTCTCAGCGAAGGAAACACGGGGGGAAGAGCCGCCGCGCATGGTTCGCTCGCTTTACCTAGCCTTTAGAAAATAGTCGAGCTGGGCGCTCTGCAGGCGCGCGCCCTGGTAGGCGCCGCGCAGCTGCCACGCGAGCCAGATCGCAAGGAGCACCGCGGCGACGCCGGCGGCGATCTTGGCGTAGTGCCAGCCCTTCATCGCAAGCTCCGGCACGGCCGCAACCGCCTGCCCGACCTTCACGCCGCGGCGCCCGTCCGATCGATTCCCGTCAGCGTGCTGCCGAGTGCGCCCGCGGCCACGTCGGCCCAGGGAAGCTTGCCGTCGTTCTTTAGGATGAGCTCGTTGTTCTTGCGCTCGATCGTCGTGCTGATCGCCGCGGCCAGGTGAAGCTCGGCGGCGGCTGCGCGCTCTTCGGTCCGAAGACCTTGGTCAGCACGGCGTCCACCAGCCATCTTTGACCTAGACTTCGAAAAACTATCTAAATGACCAGGCGCGCAGGTACCAGACCATCAGGAGCGAGCCGCCCAGCGCCACCAGCAGCGGCAGGTGCCCGTCCACGGCGCGCCGCATGCGGTTGTCGCACAGCTCTGGCAGCTCAGCCGGTTGGCCTCGTCGAAGTAGGCGCTCACGGCGTAGGGGCGGCGGCCGGCGGGTGCAGCCCCCGGCCCAGGCACGGGTAGGCCTCCGCCTGCCGCCGCGCGGCCAGCGCCGCCGTCGCCGCGTGCGCCGCCTCCCTCTGCCCCGGCGCGATCGCCACGAGGGGCAGCGCCCCCACGCTCCTGCCCTTGCCCGCCCCCTTGATCGTTTTCAGCGACGGCGGCGCGGGATCCGCCGCCTTCACCCTGGGCCCCTCCGCCGCCGCCCCGCCCTTAGCCCTCGCCGCCTCGCCGATCTTGCTGCATCGCGAATCCGATTTGAACACGGTGCACAGCAGCTTCTCTACCGCGCTCGACATCTTCGAACGTGTAACGAGAATGAAGAAAATTTAAAGGAACGCCAACGGACTCGGAACTCGGAAAAGGGGAGGGAGAATGAACTTGAAAAGTTAGCGCCCGGCGGGGCGCATGCCGGCCGCCGCCTGCGAGGCGCCGCCGGGGGCGTAGAGGGACTTGGCGGCGTAGCGAAGCCCACGCCTATGACCGCCGAGGCCGTGGGGGTGCCGCCGAGGAGCCAGGTGAGGTCGCGGCCAGCGCTCCTAGCGAGTAGTGGGCAGGATAAGCTTCGAAGGCCATCGCGGGACCGAATTGAGGGAGGGTTGAGAAAAATACCGCCTCGGGCCTCAGTGGTGCAGGTGCCGGAAGCGCGCGTTGTCCTCGCCTCCTCGCGCGCCGCCTGCTCCTCCGCCGCGTCGATCTCCGCCCGCGAGGCCTCCCGCGCCGCGGCCGACGCGTAGTCCTTGAGCACGGGCACGCGCCGGTAGCTGTAGCCGAGGCCCTTCGCCAGCCCCGCCGACTCCGCTCGAACGCCCGCCAGCGCTCCGAGGCCTCCGCCCCGGCGATCTGGCCGCGCGGAAGCCGGAGTCCAGCTCGGCGCGGAAGGCGATGGTGGCCTGCAGGCGCTGGCCAGAGGGCCTGGCGCCGCTCCTCCGCCTCGCGCGCCTGGCGCGCCGCCAGCGCCCGCCGCTCGGCCTCCTGCTGGGCCCCGAAGCCTGGATCGCGGTGAGGACGGCGCCGGGGCCGGGGAGGGGCTGGGGCCGTCGGCGCTCGCGGAGGAGGCCGAGCTCCCGTAGCCGCTCGGGCCCGCGCCGCCGTTCGTCGGGGTACCCTGCCTTGGATCAGGAGGGGGGCGGGGGAGGGTACGGGAGGGAAGGCGGGGGGTACGCGGGCCGGACCTGGCGCGGCAGCATCTCGTCGATGCGCTGCTGGCCGGGGCGCTGCTGGGGGCCGTGGCGGGGGGCTGGGCGGGAGGAAGGCCGGCGCCGAGTTGCGGGTGCGCTTGCCCTTGCCCTTGGTGTGGGGCTTGACGAGGAAGGGCCCGACGTCGGCCACCGGGTCCTTGAACTGGCGACGGGATCGCGATCGCCTCCAGCGCCGGCTGGCTCTCGCCGAGGAGAGCGGGGCCTTGGGACGATGCCGCGGATGTAGGTCTGCCAGACGCCGCCGAGCTTGTAGGAGTAGGGGCGGCACGAGGAGCCGAAGCCGGCGAGGGTCTCGTCCAGCCGGCCGTTCTCGATGTCAGCGCCGACGGCGGCGGAGGTGTCGGGGCCCTCCGTGCGCGCGATGTACTCGACGATGCCCGCGACGCTCGTCATCCAGCCCTCCGTCTCCGAGCCGACGAGGAAGGTGGTGGGGTCGACGACGCAGTGGGTGATGATGAAGCGGGTGAGGGGGCAGGAGGCCGTCTCCTGCCAGAAGGCGAGGCGCTTCTCCCGCAGCCACACCGGCTCGAAGGCCTGGATGCAGGAGGCCTGGCGGCCACCTGCGGCGCGGGCGACGTTAGCGCGTACGACGTCGGGACGGGCGGGGAAGGTGCGCGGCTTCGAATCCAGCGGCTCCCCGCGAAGCTGCCTGCGGCCCAGTGAGCGTGCTGCGAGCGGGAGGTGGAGGATTGGCGGGCGGGCCTGCGTCCAGCGCTGAAACGTAGCTCCACTGATGCTATCCGCGATGCGCGTAGCCGCGACTGGCTGCGGACAAGGAGGGCTTAGCTAGGACAAGAACGGGTGTGGGGCGCGGGCTGGAGGCGCGGGAGGCGAGCCGGAGCCGCCGAATCGATGCGCGGGCTTGAGAACGAGATCTAGAAGCGTGCGCAAGTCGCCGCGAACGTCGGCTCGAGTTGCGGAAGGCGCGGCGGCCAATCTCGGCACCTGCTCAGAGACCAAATGTCAGCGGACGCGGGCGAATCGAGCGCGAGGTTGCGGACATGTTCTAGGTGCTAAATGCAAGGGATAGAGCGGCAAGAGAGCGAGCTGGCACCTGCGGGATGCGGCGGAGTGCTCCGGCTCGGGCGCCATCGAGCTTTCGAAGGTCCGCGGCCGGCGCGAGCGACCCTGCGCGTGGCGGCGTGAGTGCGGCGTCGAGAGAGCTTTCCAGCGCCCAAAATCTGAGGTCCGGAGCTAGCCGTGGTGCGGAGAAAGAGGTTGCGAAGTGAGGCGCACCTCCGAATCGAAAGGAGCGAGGCGGCGGCTCTCCGGGCTGAGCGGAATGCAAGCTAGTGCCTCTGGCAAGTGCTGCAAGGAGCGCTGGGCCGGGCGCTGCGAGATGCGCTGCCCGGGCGCTTTTTTTCGGGTTGGGGTACTGTGTTTTGAGTCGAAACACGTGGAGCAACCGCGTGAGCCCAAAACTTTCTGAGCTTAGGAGCAAAGGCGGTCGAGCGCTCGGCCGCGCAAGCTAGCTCCGGCGCGCTCTGCCTTCTCTCTACACGTGTCGCATTCACGTGCGCTCAAAACTTTCTAAGCTTCGGTCAAGCAAGGGCTAGCGCTTCCGAAGTTCTACGCGCGCGCCTCCCGTCCGCCGGGCCGACGGTCTGCGCGTCACATCGTCCGCTGCGCCAAGAAGGAGAGATCAAGACGGTGTCAACCGGGTCTAGTTGAGCGCTTAAGGTCGGACCAAAGCCTGTCCCGACCCTCCCAGATCTTTAAATTAATATCTCAGAAGTCGAGACAGCCGCTGAGCAGTCCGGATCCAGACGGACCAGAGCCTGTCCCGACCCTCCCAGATCTTTAAATTAATATCTCAGAAGGTCGAGACAGCAGTCCAGACGTCGACTATAGCTAGCCAACAGACGTTGACTAGCCTAGTAGATCTAGAATTTTCCAAGCCTAGCTATAGAGAGACGACCATGGCAACCGGACGCGTGTCTCTCGACGTCGACGCCTTCCTGGCCCGTATGCCGGGCCCGGGTACAGCAGATAGATCTGAGCGAGCAGGAGTGCAGCTTTTTCGTTCGATTCCTCTCGTCGAAGTCCAGAAGGCCTGCAGCCCGACCCTGGGGACGGCTTTCTGCGTCTTCCACCCGCCCTGCATCACCCCAGCCACTTCTCGGGTGCCGAGGATGAGACGAGCACCGCGGCAGCCTGCGCCTTTGCAACCAAGTTCGGAGGCTTCACTTTCTCTCGCCCCTTGGATAATGGATTCAAGGCTGCCTACGTCCTACAGAGCCCGGAGGCTTGCGATCTCATGGCATGGTTCTTTGGAGCTCGAGCGGCCTGGAGCTCGGTGTGGATGGCACGGGGGCTACGTTCTGCGGGGCCGGCGCCCGGGCCGCGAGCGGAGCTCCTCCCCACTCCATCCAGAAGCTCGGCGCCCCGCGCTAAGCCCATCCCGGAGCCGGGCGCTCTCCTGGATTCGAGCCCAAGCCTGCCGGCCTTGGAGCGGCTCCTGGACCGCCTGCGCAAGAACAAGGCGGTGAGGGACGAGATCTGGAAGGCGGGGCAGAGCTGCGCGCGGACCTTGGCCTGCACGACGCCCGCCGCGTTCAGCACCTTGGAGTCGAGCCCGACGGGTCCATCACCCTCGTCCTGGGCGGGAGTCAGCCGGGGCGCCGGCGGCTCGAATCTCCATCCAGGCGCACGGTATTGAAGTCGAGCTCGAGGGGGAGGGACCGGAGGGGAGTCGGGCAGCGTGGCACAGACCCGCTATGTGACCGATCCCTCGCAGCCTGTCGCCTTCGACATTGCCCTCCCCTCCTCCTGATCGCGCTCGAGTCGACGGGCCTGGAGGCTTGCGTCAATGCAGTGGATGAACGCCACCTCTCGTGCAAGATCCTTACCTCCGCATTCGGGGCGCTGGAGCAGAACCCGAGATCCGCTCAGCCGCAGGTCGACGTCATCTGCTCGGGACTCAACACGGGAAGACGCAGGCGCTGATCGATGCGTACCTGGACCGGCCCTCGCAGGCGCTGGCGAGTGATCCTCGTGACTTGCCGCCGGCCTTCTCCCGCGACCTCAAGCGTCGCATTGATGCTGCGGAGTTGTCAAAGGACGCCGTGCTTTACATGGACATCAAGAAGCCACCGGAGAGCTCAAAGGGATCGCATGGCAAGTGGGGCTTCCGCCATGAGGAGTGCAGGTGCGTCGTCATCACATGGACTCGCTGCACAAGGTGCTCGAGGACTGGGAGGGCTGGTCGACGGCGCCGCTACTGGTCGTGCTGGACGAGCTCTCCTCCCTCACGAAGCACCTCACCTCGAGCGGCACCTCGAGCCCACCGGCCTGCACCTAGGTATGCGGTCAGTGCCTCGAAACGCGCGCTGCGTGGGCCTATGGCGCGGCGTGATGAAGGCATCGCGCATCGTGGCGATGGACGGCTTCGTTCGTCGGTCGATCTCGCGTACCTGGCAGAGTCGGCGCAGGAGGTCGGGGCGCGCCTGGGGCTCCTGTACAACTCGCATCGCACCTGCGACTGGAAGATGCGCGTGTCAGACAGCCCGGCGCACGTCGAGGCGGACATCATGGTGCAGTGCCGACCTGGGCGCTCGCGGGCCATGATCATCGCGGAGACGCCGGCCAAGGCGATCGAGCTGCAGGAGAAGATTGCGAAGCAGGCGCTGGAGCAGCTCAGCCTGGGCGGCGCTCAGTACGTGACTCAGCTCGAGGCAGGGCCCGAGGACGGCAGCGGCGCACCGTTCACGATCGGGCTCATCGTTGGGCAGGCCAAGGAGAAGAGCGTGCGCTTCACGAACGAGGGCCCAGTGCGCATCGTGTCGATCGATGTGTCTGAGGAGGGCGCGTACAAGGCCTGCGACGTGCTCATCGCAACTTCCGCGCTCGGGCAGGCGTGGACTTTTCGGACGCGCACTTTGACAAGGTCTACGGCGTGTTCCAGGCGGAGCCCGCGCAGCTGGAGGCGGACGACATCGTGCAGCTGCTGTTTCGAGTCAGAAGGCTGCGCAAACGCAGCACGCCCGACGGGGAGCACCTGCTCGTCGCCGTGCGCAAGAACCGGACGCCCTCGGTTGCGGTCGGCGCGGCGGCTGCGCACTGGCGTGAGAGCGACGACGACGAGAGCTCGGACGACATGCAGCGCTACCTGGACCTGAAGGCTAGCCACCGCGGGAGCCGCCGCGCCGGCATGCCCACTCGGCGCCTCGCAGTGGCAGCGCGCCTGCGGCTGATGTCGACCTGCGCGCTGATGAACGTGCAAGTCACGGAGGATCAAAACCCGAGCGGACCGAAGCAGGAGAAGGAGCAGCGGCTGCGCGAGATCAGGAGCGTGCTGGAGGCGGGCGCGCTGGAGCCCGTCGATCTGTGGAGCACGGTGCTGGCCTGGAGGCAGTCCCGCGAGTCTCTCGCTAAGCTGGACATCGAGAAGGTTGCTTCGCTTGCTCGCACGTCGATCGCCGCGTTCCTGGCCAAGGATCCGAGCGAGCTGACCGAAGGAGACGTCGCCTGGATGTGGGATTCGTTCTACTCCATCCCGCTCACTGCCGTGGTCACGCTGGTGCTGAAGCATGGCGCGGACGTTGCCGAGATCGTGCCTACTGCTGAGCGCCTCAAGGTATCGAAGGTCGTCGCGCTGTTCAAGAAACTCTTCGGCTGGCGGGGTATGGAAAGCTCGCGGGGCGTGCTCTGTGGTCGGACGAAGCCTACGCGGCCCTGGCGTCGCCGGAGGGTCGGGAGGCGTACGCGGCTCTGCAGAGTCTGGACGAGCGCGCGCCCCGCTTCGATGCAGCGGACGGTGAGAAGAAGCGGCTCTCGCAGCAGTCTTGGCAAGTCATCAAGTACCTGCTGGAGAAGTACCTCGGAGTGAGACGCGCTTTCTCCGACGCGGACGGAGGGCAAATGGGCAGCCGAAAGCGACGCTACATCACGTGGGAGGAAGACATGCTCGACGACGCAGTAGAGCGCCAGGCTAAGCAGGCAAGGGCAGGCATGGCGCCAAGCTTCCCAGAGGTTTACAACGTTTTCTCCGACTGCTATGCTCTCATTCACAGGCGCGTGTGATTGTCGGATGTCACAGTGTGGACTTCGCGAACGGGATGCGCGTGCCAGTGTGTAAATACGAACGTGCGAATTCAAGTGACGTCATGCATATGATCAATGAATGTCTCGACCTTTTGAGATATTAATTTAAAGATCTGGGAGGGTCGGGACATTGCGAGGGCGGACGAGAGTGAGGGCATGCACTCTCTATGTGTCCCGACCTTTTCTGAACAACTCATGATTGCCGTATCATCGATCTGCATTTACTCACTTCGTTCTCTGTCGCTTGCACATGCGCGGTGTGGGATTACTAATTAGATCTAGTCTCCCTAGCCCTCTGCGGCCGCCTTCCTGCCCCCTGCAAAGAGCAGCTCAACCAAATCCTGTGGGGTCTGATTCATTGCAGACTCGCCTTCCCCGCCTGGGCCTGAGCTACACCAAGCTACGGTGAGTCCGACCAAGAGACGTGTCCGGACCCTCCCTACTTTCTTTATAGATTATTGGAAAGGTCCGGACACTAGAGGAGGGAGGGCGTACATAAGTAGTCTGACCAAGAGACGTGTCCCGACCCTCCCAGATCTTTAAATTAATATCTGAGAGGGTCGAGACACTAGAGGAGGGCGTACATAAGTAGTCTGACCAAGAGACGTGTCCCGACCCTCCCAGATCTTTAAATTAATATCTGAGAGGGTCGAGACACTAGAGGAGGGCGTACATAAGTAGTCTGACCAAGAGACGTGTCCCGACCCTCCCAGATCTTTAAATTAATATCTGAGAGGGTCGGGACACTAGAGGAGGGCGTACATAAGTAGTCTGACCAAGAGACGTGTCCCGACCCTCCCAGATCTTTAAATTAATATCTGAGAGGGTCGAGACACTAGAGGAGGGCGTACATAAGTAGTCTGACCAAGAGACGTGTCCCGACCCTCCCAGATCTTTAAATTAATATCTGAGAGGGTCGGGACACTAGAGGAGGGCGTACGACTTAAACTCGCGCAGCGCCGCCTGCTCCTCGCTGAGGTTCTCTGACTTCATTCGATCGCTGTAGGGCTCGGGCGGAGTTCCAGCCTTCACGTGCATCCAAAATAGATGTAAGCACCGCCGCATGAGCTCGATGTACCTCTCGTCCCGTCTGACGTACCACGTTTGCACGCGCAGAGGCGTGAAACAGAAAAGTTCGGCCCAGTCGCGGCCCGTGATGTCCAGAAGTCCTTGCAGTTGAGGCATATAATAGGTAGGAACTCTATCATAAAGTTCGCCCTTGTACGGGCATTTCACCTCTAAAATTCTATCATTTCCTATAAGTCCGTCGGGACTACCGGCGAGGAACGGCATTTCTTTATGTTCGTGCAGTCCAGTATGTTTAATGTCAACGTTATCGTTCAGTGCCTTGTAGATAGAGACCGCGAGGGGCTCATAGTCATGCCCATAGGTTAGGGCAGGGTTGTCAAAGTTGTTTTCCTCCGCTATCCCGCTTAGCTCCGCCACAGGCGGGCCCTGGATTTCCAGGGTTTATGCCGCACGCAGCCGCAAAATTAGATGCAGTTAGTTTTTCACGGCGCGCCGCGTGCCACGCTGCGCTCCCTGTTGCAAAGTCTCGCAATTTGTATCGGTATGCATAGCGTAGCCTCGCAGTAGCGTTTAGAATTTCTTGATGTGTGCAATTGCAAATGTCGGATGCAGAGGAAGCGCCCAGGGACGTGATCGCACAGTTCATAGATCAGGTCAAGGACCTTAGACGCTGGGTGGTAGAGCAGGCCTCGCGACCGAATCGACAGCGCCAACCCTGGCCGGTGCTAGAGCTGGCCCGGGCAGGGTGGCTAGACACGCATTACAACTCTGGCGGGGCCCTTTACGTTCGGAGCCACGACGAGGGCAGGATTATCGACGAGTTCAAGCGCATCTGGTTCGCCCTGGGCTCCAAGCTCAGCATACTCTCGACCCTCCCGGACCACATTCGCATGCAAATCCTCGAGTGGTACGCGAAGGCAAGGGACTCGCAATGGGACGACGTAAATTTGCGCGACCTCTCGCGCTTGCGCTCGGCTGTGACGGCGTATGTCACAAACTATGATTATCACGTCAAAAAGCCCCAATTCGAAGTTGAGCCAATTCCGATGAATCTGGTACCCCTGGGATGGGAAGAGTACCCCGAGTACTCGTGGAACAGGGGCCTCAACCCCCGCGCCAGGCCCTGCCAGCCCGCCCGCCCACCGATAAACGCCCCGCCCCGCGTGACGTCAGACGGGACATACGCGAATGGGAGGAGTGGAGCAACGACCCGAAGAACTGGCTACCCGGGAGGCGGAGATGCGGAAGCGCGCGAGGCTGATGCCCGGCGACAGGTACCCCGACCGCGAGTAGGGGTACAGGTATAAATTCTCACCGAGCCGCGAGCATGGCGCGAACACGCGAGTCCGACGTGCTGTACAACAACGGCGACCTGGACGGGAGATTCGACAGCGGAACGTGGACTTGGAGGATGCGAACGCAGTGCTGGAGGGGAGGCGCACGTCCTCAGGGGCGGCTCGCCGGCGGAGAACTTCATGGAGCGCGTGCTCTACCTTGTGCGCTGGATTAGAGACGAATTCCACGACGAGCGAGAGCTCCCGGACAGGGAGATGATCAGGGCCGCGGGCTTGATGGGTATGACAGAGAACCCGAGATCGTACCTGAGGCGCGAACGCAGGGATCTGAACGGCGATTGGGCCGACCTGCAAGCGCTGTGGACGGCCTTTGCGAACCGCAAGAGCCAGATCCTTGCCCTGCCCGCGCAGGTACAGCAGCGTATCATTGATTTCGTAGCCCCCTGGCGCGACGAGTCCCTCCAGCAGCCATTCATGCAACCACGCTTCCTCTCCGGGCTCAGGAGCGCGTTCTTCCACTTGGCCGTGAGCAGCGACCGGTATTTCACACCGCAGAGGATCGTTCACGGCGAATTCGGCATACCCCCGAGTGGCTGAATTTTGCCACCGTACCCCTTCCCCACCCCGCCTCGAAGGCCCCCCCTCCCCTACCCCCGAGCAGCGTGAGTCACTCAAGCGTCAGAGGGAGGTACGCGAATGGATGGACGACACCAGCCACTGGGTACAGGGCGAGGCCGAATTACGCAAGTTCGGAAGGTTCGGGCAGTAACAGCGGGGGGTACAGCATTCAGTTAGAGCCTGAGCATCGTTAGAGGCCGGGAGGCCCCCCGAGGGGTACACCGGCTGTTACTCCCCGCGTCGGTTAGTGCTAGCCCCCCTGTTAGTGCAGCGTGTACCTGATCGCAATATAACACCCAAACCTCCGCGACGCGTGACTCATGCAACCTCCGAGGGTTAACAATGCATTGACAGCGAAGGGGCAAGCTCGAGAGCTCAACGCTTCACAAAGGCCCACGTATATAGCTAGAGGCTACCGGTAGCGGGAGCCTAGCGCCGCGGCGCTAGTACCCGCGCTACTACCGCCGTGACTGCGCCGTGACGCCGCCGTCTACCGGTACTCAGTGATGAGTCTCTAATTTATAATACAAAATAATACTCATTTATATAATTATTATAATAAACATTACTGTAATAGTCCCAGGGCGGCAGTTATCGATAACAATAAAATAACCGGGGGGATACAGGCTACAAACACTCTAAACGCTGCGTAATTCATGCTTAGCAACGCCTACGTCAAAAAGAAACGATGCGCAGCAAGCTATAAGAGTCGTACAGCATCTTTGGCGTTCCGGCAGGTCGCCCGCCCGCCCGCCCAGCCACGGGGGTACAGTGGGTACGGCGCCTCCCTCTGGTGAAACCACGGGAATTTAGATGTCTGCATTCTGAAATCCACAATATAATAGCTTAGGCGATGTTCTTATCCCTTTTCTAACGTTTTCAAGCTGTTCTGTGAGGTGCGGGGGTGCCCTCTCTATGGAGCGTTATTTATAATACGCTAATCGTTATAATAATATTATATAACGTTAGTGTAATATTATAATAAAAGAGCGTATTTTGGTCTAATCTGTAATCCCATCACTGCCGGTACTACCGGTACTCGGAATTCGCTAGCGCTAGCGCTCGCGATCGGAATTCGAACTCGGAACTTTGAGCTCGAGTCGGAAGTTCGGAAAGCTGAGCTCGGCCCCTCCGAAAAGGTCGCGTCACAGGCTCACAGCAGCTGAGCTAACGTCACTCGCGTGTTCCACTCATCTTGAAGATCTCTTGATTCTCTTCCCTTGAATCACGCCGTTATCAAAGTAGTATCATAGTATGATGGCATCATCACGGGCCATTCACGGCGCCCTTAATGCCCTTATGATGGGCCTTATGGCCCTTATCATGGCCCTTAGGATGCCCTTATCGCTGCAATATATTAATGAGAACAAAATAATAAAATTAGTGTCGAATTAAATTTGCTCATTCATCAAAATTAACGTGGCTCCATTTCTGCTAAACATGTGTTCACGTGCAAGTGAGCGAGCCGTGTGAATATGTTGACGCATATCGACGTTTCGACTTCGGAGATGATCGACGTTTCGGAATGAAAATTGTTAATTACGCACTATTACTTGTACCCCTGCTGGCTCCTTGTCAGAGTCCGGATCCTTGATCGAAAGCTTGCTTGCTTGCACGCGCGGCCGCCGGGCGCGCCGCGGCCCCACTGCTTGTCTGGAAGATTCCCGAAAGCTGAAGTCTCTGCGCCTCTTCACTGCAGCTGCTTCCAGTCGGGTCAAGCTGCTCGCCCTTCGAAGATCTAGATCTAGAACGACGAATTGGTGGGCGCCCTGCACCTGCAGCTGGATCGGTGCGAGCGCGCGACGTTGACGGCTCTGGGTCTTCTTGAAGCTCGGAAACATCGGCTCCCCCACAAAAACGGTGCTTTCTGTGCTACTGCTCCTCGTGTGCTGCCCGTAAGCTTGCAATTGGTGCCAGACGCATTGAGCATGCCAAACCCAGGACTCGGCCTCTCTCGATCTGGGATCGGCGTCCGCGGATGAGCAAAGAGCGCCGGAAGGCGGCGGCGACGACGTCGGCGGCTGCGAGCCCGCCGTGCTCAGAGAGGGGATCGCCGGCGCTGGACCCTGATCATGAGCCGTCACCCGTTCAAAGCCCAGGCCATGCATATGGCCGCAAAGAGTCTCTCGCTCCGGTGAGCTCCCCATGCCGCCTTCTCGACCATCGACGAGCCACGACGCGGCGCCGTTCGCCGTCTGCGCGTTCCCATGGCCACTTCATGGTCATCTGACCGGTACCGCTCGGCGGACCCGGCAGCTCGCGCTCCTCCAGCTCCGGGGCATGGGGAAGGGCGAGCTCTGGACGTGCCCCGCGCTGGACAACGCCCACAACCTTGTGAAAGGGGACAACCTTTACAGTGCGCGCCCTTAGAACCGTACACCTTTTGCCTCTAAACGCTGTTCATCGCTCACTGAGTCAACCCATATTAGTCGTTAATGTTTGTATCTCTGATCACGCTCCCGCCCGCTCAACTTCTGCGCTCCCATCGCAGTTGTCCTCCCGCGCGCCATCGAACTGGACCCGGATTCGCGGCTTCAGATTCACGTCTCGGGGCTCGATGGGTACCCCTGCGAGGCCCGCGTACCCCTCCTCGATGAGCAGTGCGTACCCATCCCTGGCGAAGCCCCTGCGCCCTACCCCCGCGGCTCGTGCACCCGCGCCGCGGCCGGGGCCCGCCGCCGACCCGGGCCCGGGCCCGGACCGCTTCGCAGCGGGAAATGCGTGGAGCGCATGCCCATCGCGGATCGCCTCCAGTGGTCCCTCTGCCTCCTCGAGGTGCGTCACCGTACCCCTGCCCGCGGCATCAGGATACCGATTCGCGATCGCCGCGGCGCCCCGCCGGATTCGAACCCGTAAATCTCGCAGGGGGACGATCTGGACCCCAAATCGGGCGTGAAGAAGAGCCTGAGGCGGGAGATCGGCCCGTTGGAGGCCGACGGGCACGCCGTCCTCGTCCTCTCCATCCCCTCCTCCATCCTCGACGACTCGTCCCTTCGTGACGCGGTGCGCGCACGCGTGCACGCGTACCCCGCCTGAGCTTCTTCCCCTCCCCTCCCCCCACGCCCTCCTTCCTTTCTTTCCTTCTTTCGTTTGTTCGTTAGTTCTCGATCTCAAGCTTGGTCTTATGCGCGGCCAGGTTTGCGTTGTCACGTTCCGGGACTGCGCCGGCCCCGTCGCCCGGTTCGCGGCGCGGTTCTGCTCACGCGAGCTCAAGAACGGCCCTTCCGGTGCGCATGCGCTCGCGCGGTTAATTAAATTCCAAAGAAACCGTACCCTTCTAGGTCCTTTCATTCCAGTGTAAGTAAACATAATGCATTGATCGCAGGGGAGCTGGTGAAGGAGGCAGAGCTGAACAGGCTTAAGAAGCACATCCTGAAGAAGCGCCAAGCCCACAGAGGTGCCCCAGACCTAAAGTACTTTAGATATCGATCTTCAAATATTGATAAATATGTATCCCGATCCCCAGCCTTTAGTTTCTGCTCTAGATCTGCGCGGATTGCGCATGCTGCAATATATACGTATTAATATTTATCGCGATCGCGCCCAACAGGGATTGCGCACCGAGCCACGTCGGGCTCGCGAACGGCGGTGGCGGAGGCGGAGGCGGCTCCCGCGTGCTCCGCGCCCCGCCCCATGCCGCCCTTCAGGCGGCTCAGCTTGGCCAGCGCCGGCGCCGGCGTCAGTGGCCATGGGGGGATCAGTCCGCGGTCGGTCCCGAGCCACGCCCACGTGCAGGGGCCGCCCGAGCTCCGCAAACGTAAGCACTGGCTCACATAAGCTTTAAATTTGAGCTTATAGCTTATAATTAAGATATGAAGCAATGGCTCACACTCTTCATGTACTTGCAATTGTGCGCGCAGGGTCCTTGTCGACCCCCGACCTGGACGCCACGGGATCGCCCCGCGATTGCAGGCCGATGTGCATCTCGCCCCGAGCCCGGCCCGTCGCCATCTCTCCCCGGCCCGCGCCGTCGCCGCCGGTGCTGCGGCCGTCGCCGCCGGTGCTGCGGCCGTCGCCGCCGGCGCCGGCGTGCACGTGCCCGCCGCCGCCGCCGCCGCGGCCCCGGCCTCGGCCCCGGAGCTGCACCAGCTGCAAAGGCCGGCCGCCGTGCACCCGATGCAAGCGCATATGCATCTGGGCATGGCACCATGGCCAGGCCCCGTCCCGGCCGCCCCAGCGCTCGGGCACCCCTTCACGGCCGGCGCTGGCCACGGCCATGGTGAGCGTACCACCCGCCGCCGCCGCCGCCATTTCTTTCTGATCCTTTTTCGCAGACCGGGTGAAGCTCGAACCGCCGGCCCAGGCATGTTTTGAATTCGCCGCGACCGGACCGCGGCTGGGGATTCATGATCACGTGGCCCATGCCCATGGCCACGTGCACCCCATGGCCAACACCTGTACATGTCCGCCGGCACCGGTACCCCAACTTCTGGCCCACGCGTACGGCCATGGCCACCATCAGACGGCCACCGGTACCCCGCACCCGCCCGGCCCGCCGGCGCCGGCGCCGGCGACGGCGACGGCGACGGCGCCTCCAGCCGATCGCGACTGCTGGTCGGCCCACGGCCAAGGCCAGCGGCCCGCCCCCCGGGTCATATGCAGCCTCAGGTGAGCTAGCTTTCAGACTTCTTTGTTGTAACCCGTGGGCCTCCGGCCGCGGCCCGCCCGCCCCGCGCCGCCGACCGCCGGCGCCGGCGCCGGCGCCGGCAGCCTCTGGGGGACGCCTCCTGATGAGCGGCCGCAGGCACCGGCCACGGTACCGGTACCGGTGCCCCCGCAATCCTTCGGCTCAAACCTGGACGCGCGGGCCGCGATCTCGAGCTCCGCTGGCCCGCCCCCGCCTCCGCCAGCGGGCACGGTCCCCGCGGCCGGCCCTTTCTTCCTCCCGCGCGTCGGATTCCCCCCCGCGGCCGGCGCCGCCCCGGGCCCGCCCCGGGGCGCATGCGCACCCCAGTGCGGGGTACATGCCCATGGCCACGTGCATGGCCATATGCATGGGCTCGCGGCGCCGACGGCGGATCCGAGCGTCCAGTACCCCTCGCCGCCCTCCGACGCGTCGACCGTTGTCTCTACCCCGCCGCTCAGCCCCCCCGGCCAGCCTTCAATCGACGTGTACCCAGTCCCGTCTTCGGACTGCGCCCCGCGTGCGCCCCGCGCTTTCTCTTTGCCTCGATGCCGCTAACGCCACACTCTCAATCTTAGCGTCACGTATTACTATCATATCATTCATTTGAAATTCTAGTCTATTCGAAATTCTTAAGCTTCCGCCGGGCCGGGTTAACGTTCGCAGTCGGTTTTTGATATCGATGTCTTCTTCTGACGAGAGGCCCGGGCCGGCGTCTGACGCGCAGGCTTTGACGGGGGGCCCGTCCCCGTCCCAACCCAGGACCTCGTCCCCCTCGAGGTACCCCCCCACCACTCCCCCCCCGGGTGCCATCCGATCGCGAGATCTAGCTATATATATAGACGCCTTAAAGTTCGCGCATGCGAATCGAACTGATAGGGGCCGAGTTGTCCGGATTGCCTATAGCTCTAACTAGCTATATATAGACCTTCGCCTGCAACTGCGCGCACGATCGCGATAGACCTTTCACGATATCGCGATCATGATCATGATCACGACCTGGCCCGGCTCGCGATCGGCCCCCGCGCAGGCGATGTGCACTTGGGGACCCGCCCCGGACTTCCCGGACGGCATCGAGATGGCATCAGCAGTGCAGAACGCCGCGCCGCCCCCGTACGCGTGGGCGGCCGGCGGCGGCCTTGCGGGCCCCGCCACTGCGTCCCCGGCCCAATGGGCCGGGATGCATGCGCAGTGACGGCCCCGGGAGTCCGCCTGCACGCTGGGCGGCTGGCCCAAGGCCAGAAGCCTGGCGGCCGCAACGTTAACGGCGGGGGCCAAGCTCCCGCCGGCGCGCGCGGCCGCGGCGCCCCCCAAATTAATGTAGGATACAAAAAATTAAAGCGCGTTTTATACTTATCTTCCTCGTTTCGATCGTGCGCATTCGTTCGGTTCTCATGCATTCGAATTTTAAACTATAGCTAGCTATAAAAGCAGGCCAGGCCTCCGGATCCTCATGATCACTTCGAATCTTCGTATCTATAGTTCGACGTTTGCAGCATAGATAATTGCATTGGTGTAGACGTCGACGCCGCGAGACGGCACGTGCACGCTTCGAAATTCTGGAAATTGGCTTTTAAATCATGAAATTCTGATTCGTACGGATACGTACGCGCGCGTGCTGAGAGCCGCCGTGCTCTCGAGCTCTAGATCTACTTCGTCATTCGATCTTCGAACCAGTATACGTAGATTCTGCGACTATCATATGCATAGAATTTTGCGTTTGTACACATACATTATACATGTATCGTATTTCTCGTTAGTACTGTAGCACTGTGTAAGTATGATTGCCGTCGTACGTTGTAGCGTTTTGTCACGCAGTTTGAGACTTCTTGGAGTTAACATTGGCCTGCCGATTCTTAAGTGACAGGCACCTAACGGTTCAAGGCTTCGAGCTTCTGACTATCCCACGGATCTCTAGACGGGCAGTAAAAGAGACTACGCACACGGACGGGCTCCGTGGTGGTCAGAGTAGCCTGCAGCTGGACCCCGTTATAACCGGCCCCCGGGCCCTGCTGAACAACAGCAGCGGCGCCCTCGGGCAGAACCGGCGTGGTATAATTACAACCGTGAGAGTCGAGATCCGTGGGATAGTCAGAAGCCTTGAACCGTTAGGTGCCTGTCACTTAAGACGATCGATGACCGTCATTCCGTCATCAAATTCTGTAATCGCTACCGTTTATTAAAATATTTTGCATTAGGCTAGCTAGCACTTTCAAGTTTCAAGGCTTGTATACGTAATTACAAGTTTACAGAATTTTCGCCGCCTAAACTCCATTCGCGATTTCAATGCACCATGTATACGTAGCTATAGAGTTAATTAGGACTGTCCTGCATCGTGTTGATTATAACGTAACGTGTTCTTCGATCATGATCATGATCATGAGTCGCCTGACGTCGACTCATCATGATCAGTGAGGCCAGGGCTACCGCAGCCTGGCAGAGTCGGCGCAGCCTTAAGCTCACTGCTCATGATCATGATCAGCGGCTGTCATGCTCAGTTTCATATGCATCGAATGCCCGGCGGCCATCATGGCATGGCCATCGATATCGGTTACGTGATCGCATGCATATGATCATGAAGAGTTCATGTTTAACGGTTCTTGTTTCTTGAGGACATGAAAAAAACTCTTGAACTGGCACCCGGCCCGTGACCCGGCTACTCGGCGGCTAGCGCTGCGCTGAGTTTGGCAGCGGATCTCGGAGATCTAGATTCTCGGTGCCAGTTGATGGCAAACTTTGCCAGCCAGTGCTCAATCGAAGCCAGTCTGCCACAAATGTAACACAATGCAAATTGAGTCGATCAGGTGATGCGGAGTGGGGCCACTGGCACAGTCTGGCAGGAGATTTTGTGCGGACTGGCAGTCTGGCAGAATCTGACAGTTGACTCTGGCATGCATTGGCATTGGCTGCCGGGCAGTGCCGGCGCCTGCCGCAAGTTCACGCACTGTTGATCCCATATATAGTCAAGCATTATAATTACGGAAATTAGGGACAATTACCCTGAACTTCGGAATTCGGTGCTTTTCTGCCACTCAGAAGGGGCCTTCAGGGGGTACGTGCAGTCCAACTCAGGGGAGTCCGGCGCTCAGTCCCGCGCGCATGCGCAAGTTCAGCTCAACTTCGAATATTAATTCAGCAGCCGCTGAGCGCAAGGGAATTCGAAGCAGGCAGGCCGCAGGCTGCACAGCTGCACAGCCATATGCATGCTGCATGAGCGCCTTGCATGAGCGGGGGCGGATGGTCTGAAGCAGCCTCAAGCGCTCGGTGAGCTTCAAACGTGAGACGAGGAGCGGCCGTGAAGCTGGGCCTTCGCAGGCTGAGCAGCACTAGGCCAACTTGCCGCCCCACAGCCCGGCCTTCAGCATCCTACAGCGCTGAGTCGCTGACCATGAGCCGCTAAGCTTCTGCTGAGGTAGAATCAGATCAGCATACGTGTCCCTGGGCTGCAGCTGGCGACCGACGTACACAGGCACCGGTTCGACGGATCGTGGCCGCAGCCGGTGCACATGCGCCGCCCCTGCTTGCTCAGCCGTTCCCTGGTGTGTTCTCGCACTTCTGAAGGGGTGCGGTTGCGCAGCTTCCGACGCCGAGCCTGCGCGGCGTTCCCCCAGGCCCGAACTGATCATGGTGCCCGAAGCGATCGGTACGCCTGTCGACATCGCGTTCCTGTGCGACAGTCTCTTAGAATCTCTCGCCAGATGCGAGTGGGAAGCGGTACAATCCGTCGCTCGCCCTCAGCTCTCGCTCGAGGCCCGTCGACGGATCGATAGTGCCGCGCTCGCAATCGCAATGCGAGGACCGCCATCCCGCCCTTGAGGACGGCGCCGAGGACGTGGTTGAGTCGGAGGTGCCGCCCTGGACGGGCTTGCGTGGACCGCCGGCGAGGGGCGTCGACGTCGACCGAGCCGCGGCCGGAGCCGGAGCCGGCGAACATGAAACCGTGGCCGCTTCGCGTGGGCCCGGGCCGCATCATCGCCCGGCACGGCGCGAGGTACGTGCCTTCGTTTCCGAGTTCTTCCCCGCGCTGGTCCGACCCGCCGGGCCGCGGGCTGGGCCACTCAGGTTTCTGTCTTCGTCTCGGGGCCGTTCCAGGACACCGCAAGCGAGTTCGATGCGATCCGGCGGCGCGCCGCGCCGCGGCTCCGCGCCCTCTGCGCCGAGCGAGGCGTCTTCTTTCAGCTCGTGGACCTGCGGTGGGCGAAACCCCGCCCCGCCCCGCCCCGCCCCGCCCCGCCTCGGCTCACCGCGCGGGAGCGAAGGTGGGGCGTGTCGCGCGACGAAGTGCGGCGGGGCGAGCTGCTCGTCCGATGCATCCGCGAGGCGCAGCGGGCGACCTACTTCGTCGGCCTGCTTAAGGCGCGCCCCGCCCGCCTCATATGATCTGATCCGGGGCGGACCGCACGGGCCTCCGCCCCGCCCCGGCCGGCCATATGATCCGGGACGGGCGGATGGCCCTGTTACTAACGTCCCGACAGGGCCGGTACGGGCGCCGGCTGGCGAATCCAGGTGCTTCTTCTCTAAAGCCCTCTGAGGAGCGCATCATGCAAAGGCGCGCCGCGCCGCCCGTACCCCCCCGCGACCCGGCGCCGACGCCGGCGCCGCAGGAGCCTCGCGCAGGCCGAATCGGAGTACCCCTGGGTGCGGGCCTGTCGGGACCAGTCCCTCACGGAGGTCGAGATGCGCGCCGCCGCCCTGAACGACCCGGCGGTGCCCCCCACTTTCGAGCCGTACCGTCCCTCTCCGGGGCCTCGAACCGGGCCGGGGTGCTGCAGGCGGCCCGCGAACGGAGTCTGTTCTATTTCGCGGAGGGTCAGCCGGGCTCGCCGGCGGACGCGGATGGGTCCCGCCGCGTGGCCGCGCTCAAAGGCGAGGGCGGGGCCCCTCATATGACCCGCTTCACCCCTCCCACCTTCAGCCGTCGCTCACGTGAGTCCGCGGCGGGCAGAGGAGATCCGCGGGGCGGGCATGCGCGTCGCCGGCTTCGAAGGACCAGAGGACCTCGCAGCGTCCCTCGCCGACGACCTCGCCGGGGTACGCTTTCGCGCGCCGCTTGCCTCGCGGCCTCGATCCCCTGCCCCCCCTCCCCCTAATCGTTTCTCCCCTCCCCAACGCACCGACGCCGGTACCCCGTCCGCCCCCCGCAGCTGATCGAGAAGGACTACCCCCTCGAGGCCCTTCCCTGGCTCGAGGCCGAGCGCGCGCAGCAGGTACCCCCTCCCCCCCCCCCCCCTCCCCCGGCCCCCTTCCTGTCTCCTTTTCTTTTCCCCCTCTTCCTCGCCTCGCCCCAGCCTCAGACGTCGACCGCAGGCCTCGTTCGCGGAGGGACGGCGGCGCTGCTTCTGCGGGGACGAGTCGGACGCAGAGGCGCTGGATGCGTACGCATCGGGCAGCGGGCCCGAGGTGCGCGAGGGCTGGCAGGGCTCAAAGAAAAGATGTCCTAAGATAGGAGGCCGCCGCGGCGCCTAGACAACCTAGAACCTATCCTATAGAACCTATCCTATCTAGAACCTAGACTGTCTCGAACCCAGGTGCGCGCGCGCGCGTGAGGCCCGAGGGGTCGAGAAGGGCTCGGAGGAGGGGATCCACGGAATCGGGGATCTATTCTTTACTCTTTACTCTTTTGTTCTTTATTCCGGGACCGAGAAAGAGTTCGGAAAAGAAGATAGATCCACGGAACCCGAGATCTATCCTTTACTCTTTCCGATGCCTTCTGATTAATCATGATCGTCCGCAGATTTTCGTTCTTAGTAGCGCCGGGGGCCTTGGAAAGAGCGGTGCGCGCGCGGCACTCCCGAGCTTCACGATCGGAGCCTTTGGAATTTTTAATTTATGAGGGGCCTGTCCTCGCTTTTAAGGCCTAGGGGCCTGTAATCTTTCTCGAGCGATGGAGTGGGGCTAGCCAGCCGCTCGTAGGCTCTGAGACTGTACCGGGGCCGCAGCGACGCTGGCGAGCTGGGCGGCGCGCTGGGCGGGGGCGCACCCCGCCGACCTCACCGTCGCGGCGTTCATCGGGGGGACCAACGGCTCCTCCCTCCTCCCCTCCCTCGCCCGGTGCGCCCCCTGCCCCGGCCCGCCCCGCCCGGTTTCCGCTTCTAGCCTCGAAGGCCGCAAAGTCTCAGAAAGACGCTGTATAGCTCTTTTCTAGCTCTCATCTTATCTAGCCGGCAACGATCGCTGTGGATCTAAATCTAGACCTAGAGGGAAGGGCGCTGTATGTAGATGTAGAGGGAAATCCTTCCCTCCCTCCCGTGGCTGACGGGGCCCGCGGGGCGCGCCGGCGGCAGACGGCTCGCGGAGGAGGCAGCGGCGCGGTGGCCGGCCCTGCCGCAGCTCGACTGGCGCGGCTGCGACGCCGAGCTCGCGGTGCGCTCGCGCCTCCTCCTTGCCCTCTCAGATCGAATTCCTTCTCTGCCCCCCGTCTTCTTCTCTGCTTGCTTGCTGCATTGATTTTTCAACATTGACCGTCGAGATCGGCAAATTATAAGATTCCAAGCCCCGCTCCTCGCGCCCACAGCTGCAGATTTCTGTTTCTCTTTCTCGATCACGTCGAACGATCTTTTTTGAGGTCCCCTTCGACACAAGTCCTGCCTGACCGAGCGGCGCGCAGATCCGGCTGCAGGCGTGGCTCTCCGCCGCGGCGGCGGTCTGGCCCGGCCGCGCCGTAATCGTACTGGACGCCGTCGACCAGGTGAGTGAGCGGAAACATAGAGAACAGGTTTTGAAGATAACAGTGAGCGGAAACATAAAAACAAATGTTTATGCATGTTGCATCCGTTCGGTTCTCTTAGCATTGCAGCCGTCATATATAGCGCTGGGCCATCCAGCGTGCATGTGGATCGATCCGGACCTGTGCATCTGCATCCGCAGCTGACGCGTGCGCGCGCGGCGCCGGCGCCGGCAGCTCCGCGGCGAGCCGGCGGCGCGCTCCCTGTCCTGGCTCCCGCCGGCGGGCCCCGCCCTCCGCATCGTCCTATCTTCAGCCCCCGGTCCGTTTCTCGCTTTGCTTTTCTCGCTTTTCTCCGCTTTTTAATTGAGTGACGTCGGGCAGGCCCCGCGCTGGAGGCGGCGCGGGCGCGCCCGCACGTGCACCGCGAGCTGGCGGCGCTGGACCCGGACCGCAGGCGGACCCTCGCCCACAGGCTCCTCGGGGTGCGCCCGCCCCCCCCCCCCCCCCCCCCACTAAGTTGAGAACTTATTTGGCCGAATCCGAAGGCCAACAGTTGTTATAGATAATCCAGATATTTCTAATATAAACAAAGAAGATATCATAAGCTGCCGCCTCCCGCCCTGCTGATCCGCCCCCGCTTGCTTGCTTGCTTTCTTCTCTTTACGCTCGCGGCGCGGGCGCGGCGAGCAGGCGCAGGGCCGTTCCCTTGACAAGGAGCCACTAGACCGCATCGTCTCCAGCCCGGCCTGCGGCAACGCCGTGCGCGGAGCTGAGCTCCGCTCTTTTGGGGGCGGATCCTTATCATAATTACTGCGCGCCCCCTCAGCTCTTCCTCACGACGCTGCTGGAGGACCTCTCGACCTGCGCCACGGGTGCAGAACTGGAGGCGCGCCTCGAGGCCCGCCTCGCGCTGCGGGGCCCCGCCGAGCTCTACCGGGCGCTGCTGGAGGACCTGCGAAGGCGGCACGGGCGGCTGGTGGCCGAGGCGACGGGGGCGCTGCTGTGCTGTCGGCACGGCCTGGCGGAGGCGGAGCTGGCAGCCTTCGTGGGCGCCGGCGAGCTCGAGCGCGGCGGGCCCTCCGAGGTCCTAGGCCTTTGCCCTTCCTCTTTCCATCTACGTTTGTCTGCAGCGGCCTTACTTACTTTCCTCGCAGGAGGAGTGGGCGGAGCTGTGGTACCACCTCCACCCCATGCTCGCGCCCCGCGGTGCGCGTCGTTCGCTTCCACCGCTCACATGAGCGTGCCTCACCGTCTGTGGGATCTGATCCGCGCTCAGACGGTCTCTACGGATTCCTGCACCGATGCGCCGCCGAGGTGAAAACATGGAACCTCCCATCTCGCACTGACTCGATTCGATTCGATTCGATTCGATTCGATTTCGGCGCAGGCCGTCGCCGAGGCCTTCGGGCTCCGCGACGAGGCGGGCCCCGCCCGCACCGCGCTCTACGCCCGCCTCGGCGACTTCTTCGCCCGAAGCGTTCGTTCAAGTTTACTTTGCTATGTATCTGGTAGAAGCTACCAGATGATCATGATTTAACGACGAGGGCTACCAGGCGCCCGGGGAGAGGCGGGCGCAGGAGGCGCCGTGGGCGCTGGCGCGGGCGGGCCCCGGGGCGGGCGCCCGCGGGCGCCTGGCCGAGCTGCTCTGCTGCCCCGACGTCGTGAGGCGCCTGGACCTCTACGAGACCGCCGAGCTCTGGAGGCAGGTGCGTGCGGATCAGATCCGCGCATCAAAGGCCGATGAAGAGATCAAACGAAGACAGTGAGGTTTAAATCTTACCTGACCTCGCCCAACTGGCGCAGAGCGGGGAGGCGGCGGGGGCGGCCGCCCGCTTCGCGGCCCGCGCCGGGCCCGGCCTCGGGTCCGCTTAAGCTCGCTCGCTCCGATTCCCGCCAAATTTCAAATTCAAATTCCGATCTTCGTCCTTCCCGCCAGGACGGACCCCGCGCACCTCGTGCGGGTGGGGGAGACGCTAGAGCGCATCGGGCGGGCCTCGGACGGCACCCCGTTCCTCCAGGTCCGTGCCCCCTGATTTGATTGTGGCGCCTACGGGGGGGGCGGGGCCGGGACGGGGCTGTTTCTCGCATGGGGGGCCGCGAATATAGCCCGTCCTGCTCCCCAGCGCCGCGCATGTGGGGCCCGGGCCCTGGTTGTCTCACGCCCGCTCGCGGCCGCCGCTCGCGCAGCGGGCGCTTGAGCTGCTGGAGGGCGGCGGCGCGGGCCCCGACGGCCCGCAGCCGCGGCTGGAGGCGGCTTCCGTGCGGCTGCACCTCGGCCGCCTCTACCACGTCCAGGTGCGCTAGAGCTTGGAGGGCTCGGGTCTCGAGCTTCGAGGGCTTAGAAGGGAGGCTTAGCTCAGAAGGTTTCGATCTAGAGCTTTTTGAGTTAGTTGAGGTTCAGCTGAGCCCTCCACCACGTCCGGGTGCGCGCCTCTTAGAGCTAGAAGGCCTTAGAGCTAGCTTAGAGCTTTTAGAGTTAGTTTAGGTTCAGCTGAGGCCGGGTTAGGAGCTTCTCTGCTTAGCTTCTCCACCCGCCGAGCTGAAGGGCTGAGCTTGAGCTTCGAGGGCTGGGCTTGTCGAAGAGCGTCAAGGCCCGGGCTTGGCCTGGGGGGGAACACTTCTTGAAGGCCTAGAGCTTCGGCGGCTTAGCTTGTTGGACGGACGGCCGGGGCGCACCTCGGCCTGTCTTTGCGCGCGCGGCCCCGCCCGCCTCACTTTCCCCGCGAACAGGGGGAGTACGGGGCGGCGCTGGGGCAGATCTAGATCTGCCCCAGGGCCTAGATCTGGGCCTAGGTCTAGATCTAGACCTTCAGATCTAGATCTGCCCCAGCGCCGCCCCGTACTCCCCCTGTTCGCGGGGGAAGGGCACTACCGGGCCTAGATCTAGATCGCCGCTTCGCGGCGCCCCCGAAGTACATCTAGGCCTAGGGGCGGCCCGGCCTGGAGGTCTAGATCTAGAGCTTTGAGGGCTTGGCTTGTTGAACGGCCGAGGCACACCTTCGCGCGCCCCCGCCCGCCTCACTTCCCCCGCGAACAGGGGGAGTACGGGGCGGCGCTGGGGCACTACCGGGCGGCGCTGGCGGCCCGCGAGGCGGCGCTCGGGCCCGACCACATCGACACCGGCGGTGAGCCGAGAAGGGTCTAAGGAGATTGGGATAGGGCCGCGCGCGGGCGGCCCTCTTTAAGGGGCTAAGCGTTGAACTATAGGGCCGCGCGATTGTGATAGGGCCGCGGGCGGGCGGGTGCGCCCGGAAGGAAGGGGCTAAGAGGCTCGCTATAGGGCCGCGCGCCCGGCTGCGGGGCCTTCTCGAGAAGAGCGAAGAAGTCTCTTAGCCCTGGAGTGCTGGTCTAAGAACATTGGGATAGGGCCGCGCGCGGGCGGCCCTCTCGAGAAGAGCGAAGAAGTCTCCTAGTCCCTTCTCTAGCCCTGGAGCGCTGACGCCCCCGGCCCCCGCAGCGGCGCTGCACTTCCTGGCGATGCTGCACCAGGACCGCGGCGAGTACGCCGCCTCCCAGCCCCTCTACGAGGTCCGCGCGCGCGCGCCACGGCCCTCGATCCATTAAGCTTCGGAGGACGGCTCCGGCGCGCTCGCTCGCTTGCTCGCTCGCTCTGGGCGCAGCGGGCGCTGGCGGTGCAACAACTTATAGAAGATCTAGAATTTATAGATCATGGCACACTGTAAAGTTCCGACGCTCGCTCGTGGCGCAGCGGGCGCTGGCGGTGGCGGCGGGCCACCTCGGGCTCGACCACCCGAGCGCCGCCTCCGTCCTCCGCGGCCTTGCCATGCTCCTCCAGGTCCCTTCCTCCCTTTCCTTTTCGTTCCTTTTTGTTTCCTTATTTCTTCCTTCTGCAGGACCGGGGCCGCCTGGAGGAGGCCCTGCCCCTCTTCCAGCGGGCCCTCGCAGTGCACCGGAGCGCCCTGGGGCCCGAGCACCCCGAGACCGCCGGGTGCGCCTCCTCTCTCCTTTCTAGAAGGCGGGAGATCCTAGGGTTCCAAGACTCAGATCTGACCTGACCTGAACTTCGCCGCGGCGTGCGCTCAGGTCGATGTACGAGCTGGCCCGGCTCTGCCTGGCGCGCGGGAGCGTCCCCGCCGGCCTCCGCCTCTACGAGGTCACCTCACCTCAGATCTGATCTGATCTGATCTGATCTGATCTGACCTGAAATGACCTGCACTCCGCAGCGGACGCTGGCGATCTGCGAGCGGGGCCTGGGGCCCGAGCACCCCTCCAGCGCCATGGTCCTCCAGGTGCTCAGATCAGATCTGAGCTTCCTTTCCGTTCCTATTCGTTCCTTTTTGGTTCCTTTTGAGCCTCTCTTATGCCTCCGCAGCTGGGGGCGGAGCTGGCGGCGGCGGCGGGGCGCCCCGCAGAGGCCTTCCGCCTGTGCGAGGTGGGCCCGGACCCCTTCTTGCCTCCTAGGCCTGGTAGACGCTGGGGAGAGCGCCGCCCCTCCTAGAAGAGCCAAGGACCCGCGGCCCCCTAACCTCCCACAAGGCCGTCTGCCGAGCTAAGAGCGCCGCCCGAGCCGCCCGCTGAGGTGGGCCCGGGCCCCTTCTTGCCTCCTAGGCTAGAGTGCCGCCCCTCCTAGAGAGGCGTGTGCGCCCGAAAGAGCGGTCCCCTACCCTAATCCCTTCGGCCCGCTAGACGCCTCCTCTCCTAGAAAAGGCCGTCCCACGGTTCCCTAGCCTCCTGCGGGCCTCCCCAGACCCGCGGACCCCCGGCGATCGACCCCCGCTCTCCACTGACTCTCTGCGGGGAGCCTGCCAAGCGAAGAGCGCCGCCCCCGCTCCCCGCTGACTCTCTGCCGGGCGGGGCGCAGCGGGCGCTCGGGATCCGGGGGCGCCTCTTCGGGGAGCGCCACCCCTGCACCGCCGCCAGGTGACCGCGGGCCTCTTGCCCCCGCCAAACGTTAGATCTAGAATATCAGCCCGGCGGGCTAAAGCTAGCTTAGCTAGCTAAAGCTAGCTGGCTGGCCACCTCTCCCCTCCGCCACCCCTGCACCGCCGCCAGGTGACCCCGGGCTTCTTGCCCCCGCCGAATATCAGAATATCAGCCCGGCCGGATCCCAGCGCCCGCCTCTAGCTAGCTGGACGGCGGGTCACCTCTCGCGCCGAGAGGCTGACTGGCCTGTCTTCGGCGGGCTAAAGCTAGCTGGCTGGCTGGCCACCTCCTGCCCTCCCCCTCCCTCCCTCCCTACCTCCCTCCCTCCGGCTTGCGTGAGCTTCCCTAGGCCTCCGGGCAGCGCGCACGGGCTGGGGGAGCTCTAGAATAGAATATGGGAGAGGCCCCGCCGAGCATTAGGATATCAGCCCGGCCGGAAGGCGAGGGAGGGAGGGAGGGGAAGAGGCAGGCCTGTCTGTCTGTCTGCCTGTCTGTCTGCCTGGCTGACTTGGGCTTCCCTTCGGCCAGCGCGCACGGGCTGGGGGAGCTCTGCTTCGCGGCGGGGCGCCTGGGCGAGGCCCGCGCCCTCTTCCAGGTACCCCCCGCCCCCTCCCCTCCCCGCCCTAGACTAGCTTGCTTGCTTGCTTGCTTGCTTGCTTGCTTGCTTGCTGGACTAGCTAGCTTGCTTGCTTGCGCTGGAAGCCCCGCCGCGCCCCGCCCTAGACTAGCATGTCTCCTCGCCTCGGGCCGACCTGCATAGACTAGTTGGAATCTCTCATGCACTTGAAACTCTAAAGAACGGCGCCGCCGTCTGTCTCCGTCTCCCGGGCTACTCGGGCCGACCTGCTGGGGCGCCTCGCGTCGCAGGGGGCGCTGGAGGTCTTCCGGGGCAGCCTCGGGGAGGCGCACCCGGACGCCGCCTCCGCCGCCCACTGCCTCGCCGCCGTCCTCCACCAGCAGGTGCGCCGGATACGAGATAGGCGAGACTTTGTTCTAGACATTGTTCTAGAGAATCGCGGCCCGGCGGTCCCTCCAAACTCTGAGCTGACGCTAGTAGAGCTTCTAGGGGTCTGGTCGCTAGTAGATCTAGTCTAGTAGATTCCAGATCTAGCTAGGGTCCAGTTGTCCTAGAGCGTCGCGGCCCCAACTCTGAGCTGACGCCGGCCGCGCGGCGCGCAGGGTGAGCTGGCGGGGGCGGCGGGGCTGTACGGGGCGGCGCTGGCGGCGCGGGAGGCTGCGCTGGGGCCCGCCCACCGCGCCACGGGCGCCACCCTCCGCTGCCTTGCTCTCCTCCGGTCCGCCCCGCCCCGCCCGCAGCCTTAGAGATTTAGAGATTGAAATGGGTACGGTGGAGGGCGGTGGAGGGCGCCCCGCCCCGCCCGCGGCCCTAGGAATTGATGATGGGGGGCCAAGCCCTGGGCGCTTCGAAATCGTTTTGCGTTGCTGACGCATCTTTCTGCGGCGGTGTACCCAGGGAAGAGGCG
Source organism: Cyanophora paradoxa (assembly GCA_004431415.1). Classification (NCBI taxonomy): domain Eukaryota; class Glaucocystophyceae; order Cyanophorales; family Cyanophoraceae; genus Cyanophora; species Cyanophora paradoxa. The sequence continues at coordinate 29,196 of QPMI01000040.1, forward strand.
GGGGAGCGGGCCGCCGCCGTCGCCCTCTACCAGGTACCCGTACCCCCCCTCCCCCTCCCCCCTCCCCCCTTCTCTCAGTTTTCGAGTTTGCCATCCTTCCTTATCGGCCCGTCTCTCTCTCGATCGGCTCGCTTTAGATTGGTTTTAATGACGCCCCTCGTCTCCTTCTCGCAGAGGGCGCTCTCCGTCCTGGAGAGGGCGGACGGGGCGCCTGCGCGGCGCGAGGCGGAGGCGGCGCGGGGCGCCCTCGAGCTCGCCGCGCGCGCCCCGCCGCGCCTCGCGTGCCACGAGGGCCCGTCGGCGGCGGGGGCGGAGGAACCGGTACCCCCAGGGGTGGAGGGGGAGGAGTGGACGGTGCTTCTGCTGGGCCCCGGGGCGGAGGCCAAGCGGCGGGTGGCGCGGCTCCTCACGGGCCGCGGGGACTACGCCGGCGTGCCCCCCAGCGCGGTCCGTTCTGCCACATGCGAGGGAGAGAAGAAGATCATAAGATGTACTGGGCGATACACATATGAATAAGAATCGACTTAAAAGGCAAGATCTAGAACACTTCCTACGCTATCTATCTATGCCTGCCTCCTCGTTCGGTCCCGGCCCAACTTTCGCCTCACCAAACCGGGCCGCCCTTCCCCCGCGCAGTGCGCGGCGGTGGTGCAGGGGGAGGCGGCCGTGGGCGCCGGCCGGCGGAGGCTGCGGGTGGTGGACACGGCGGGGCCGCGCCGCGCCGCCATCGACGACGTCCTCGGCGAGGTGAGTGGGAGCGAACATATATGTCCAGACCCCTGAGAGCGAGATCGTGACCGCTAACATATCAACATTCCCCGTCTCTTACACAACGAATGCGCGAATGCGCGCGCGCGTACGCGTGTACGTGTGCAGGCGTCGGCGTTCTGCCCGGAGGGCTTCAGCGCTCTCGTCGTCGTCGCGGAGGTGGGCGCCAGCGCCAGCGCCGAGGCCGGCCCCGCCGGCCCCGCCGGCCCCGCCGACACTGCTTCGGACGAGGTGCGCGAAATCAATAGGGGGGGCCCTGAGGAGAGCATGAGGGAATGAAGATCCCGGAACTAAACGCGAGGCTCTCGCTTAGTTTTTCCAGACGAGTTAGCTCAAGCGCAGCCATAAGCAAACCTTATTATAAGCTGGGTTATAAGTTATAGCTAAATGTAAGCTGGGCGGGTCGGGCGGGGCGGGGCGAGCGGGCCTGGGCGAGCTCTCACTTAGTTTTTCCGGACGAGCTAGCTTGCTGGCCATCAGCTAGAATCTGGAGGCGGCGCGCCCCGACTTCGGTTGGATGTGCCCCTGACTTCGCCCCCGCGCACGGCAGTTCTTCGACGTGCTGCGGGTGGCGGTGCTGGGGCGCGCCGGCGAGGCCCGCGCCGTCGTCGCCCTCGTCGCCCACGCCGCCTCGCCCGGAGGGGGCCCCCGCCCCACAGAAGAAGAAGAAGGAGGAGGAGGAGAAGGCGTGGAAGCGGTCCGCGCAGAGGAGGAGGAGGAGGGGGAGGCTCCTTCGCGCCGGTGGGGCCGCGGCCTCCGCGCGATGGTCGAGTCCTGCGGGCGCCGCTGCGTCGCCTTCGGATCGAAGCTCGTCGACTCCGACGGCGGCGCCGGCGCCGGCGAGGCGGCGGGGGCCGCCGCCGCCGCGCGACGGGCGCTCCTCGCACACATCGCCGCAGTGGCGTCGGCGTCAGAGAAAGAGGCGGGCGCGAGGGCGGGGCGGTGCTTTTTCGCGCGGGAGATCGTCCAGGGGGCCGCCCTCTGGCGATGCCGCCCCCGGCGCGCCCCGGACGCCGTGCGCCGCTCCCCTCCTCCACGCAGGCCTAAAAGATGCATATAGGCCGAGCTCACTCTCCCGCGCAGTGGCAGCGGGCGGCGATGGACGTTGGCGATGTCCTCGCACGCCTCCGCCTCCACTCCCTCGACGGTGCCCCGCCCCGCCCCGCCCCAGAGACTCTCCCGCCCACCGCCCGCCCGCCGCCTTCGTTCGCGGCCAGCGCTCCGCGTGGTCGCCCTCGTCGACCACGAGAACGACCAGGTCCGCCCCCGAGCTCCCCTCCCGAGAACGACGGGAAATCCAGTGAAATCCAGTGAAATCCAGTGAAATCCAGTGGCATCTAGTGCGAACGAAGTCTAGTGAATCTAGGGGGGGAGGGGGGGGGGGGGGGGCCTAACAGTCTCCCGCGGCCGCCTGCCTGCCCCGCTCCCTTCCAATCTCGTCCGCTCTCTCCCCCAACCCCGCCCCCCCGCAGCGGGCGGCGGGGTCGCTGCTGGAGGCGCCCCCGCTGCTCTCGCACGCGCGCACCCTCGTCTTCTACTGCCAGGACGCCCCCGCCGCCCACCGTCTCCGGTCCGCCCCTCCCGCCCCGTTCCCTAATTAGAACCGTTCCCGTTCCGCTCTAGCAGATCTAATTAGATTCTAATTATATAAACTTTACGAGCGGCGGCGCCTCGCCCCACCGCACCCCGCACTCCGCTCGCGCTCATGTGATCTGACTGATCCGACTCACCTGAGCAGGGTGCTGGAGGACCCCGAACGCTCGGGGCGGCCCGACCTCCTCGCCATCCGCGCCCCGCACGCCCGCCGCAACGCCGCCGACTTCGCCCTCACACAGGTACCCCCCTCCTCTTCCCCCCCGTCCCCCCTAGAGGAACGAAACGAGGGAAGCGAGCTAGAGAACGATCTGTACCTCTGCGTAGCTTAGCCCATTTACCTGCTCTTGTCCGTCCCGTCCGATCCGACGGACGAGAGCAGGCAAATGCGCTTAGCTGGCTGCTAGGCCCATTTCTCTTCCCCCCCTGCTCTCAGGCTCAGGCCCATCCGCCCCGCGCCGCCCATCCACCCCGCGCCCCGTCGCCCGGCCCCGCCCCTGCCCTGCCGGCCTCGCCCCTCTCACCCGCACGCCCGCCCGCCCCTCCAGTGGGCCGGCCTCCTGCACGCCCTCGTACCCCTCTCGTGCAAGGTTACCCCCCCTCTAACCCCCTGATTCTCTACCCCCTCCTGACACTCTACCCCCCCCCCCCAAGTTCCTCGTGGTCTCCCAGGACGGCGCCCTCGTGGACCTGGCCTCCGGCCTCCTCCAGGCGCGCCGCTCACCTGACTCTGATCCCGATTCCGATCTGATCTGATCTGATCTGATCTGATATGATCTGATTCCGATGGGACGCAGGCGCGGGCGCGGCCCTTCGCCGTTGTCGCGGGGCACCGCATCAACCTCTGGTCCCGCATCCTCGGTGCGCCCGCTCTCCTTGTATATACAAGCAATCCGTCAACTACATCCACCTTTGGCTTGGGACCTCGAGCTTTCTGGGTCCAATCTGAGGCTTTTCGACGCAGCGGAGCTTGAGGCGGTGGAGCGGACGCGCCCCGGCTGGGCCGGCCTCAGGCGAGCCGCTCACCTGAGTCTGATTCGATCCGATCCGATCGGATCTGATTCCGGCGCCAGGGAGATCCGCGCGGCGGCGCTGCAGCGCTTCGCCCCGCGGGCGGCGGCGCGTCTGGCGGCGGACCGGCCTAAGGCATGCTCCTCGGCCTGGAGCCTCCTGCGCAACACGGTGCGCCGCGTCCGCACACGAACACCGCGGACCCTCAGACGGGCGCCGCCTCAGGTGATGCGGCCGGCGGAGCGTGAGCTCTTTGGCGGCGAGGCGCACGCGGCCGCCGTCGCCGGGGCCTTGGCCGCCTGCGGCGCCTTTCTTGCCCCGGACGGTGAGACAGAGACGGGGCGGTAGAGGGGAAACTGAGAGGGGGGGTCTGACGTCTCCGGCGCGGCGCGGCGCGGCGCGGCGCGGCGCGCAGGGCGTGGGGAGGTTCGGTACGGCCCCGCAGCGTGCGGCGGCGGCGGCGGCGGCGGCGGCGGCGGCGGCGGCGGCGGCGGCGGCGAGCCTGCGCCCTCTGGGTTCTCCGGTACCCGCCTGGTGCGCGACTTCGCTTCTTTCTTTTTTCTTTCGAGCCGAGGAAACGCACCCTACCCCCCCGCCATCTGAGCTCCAGTCTCCCGATCAGACGAGGAGCCCGTCGCCCATCGACGCCCCTGCGGAGGCGGAATGCGAGCCCGCGCGCAGGAAGGTCCTCCGCGCGTCCCCCGGCCACGACATCGTGGGGCTGTTCGGCCGCGCGGCGCGCCCTGTACCCCCCGGCCCGGAGGAGGAGACCCTCTCGGACCTCGGCTTGGTCGTTCAGAGCCGTGGCGCGCCGCTGCCGGCGCCGGCGCCGGCGCAGGCGGCCGCCTGCCAGCGCCCTGTACCCCCCGAGCGCGAGCGCTGCCGCTTCTTCCCCCCCGCCGGGGGCGGGTGCCGCCGGGGGGCGAAGTGTCCTTTCGCTCACGAGGGGCCGGGCGCGGCCCCCGCCGGCCACGTGCACGGGCCCGCCCTCGGCCTCATTCACGGCCTTAGCCTGGAGGAAGTGCTGGCGGACCCGCCCGGGGGCGAGGGGCCGGGGCCGGACTGGGCGAGGGCGAGCTCGAGGGAGGAGAAGCTTGAGCTTCAAGCCCGGCAGGCGACTGCAGCGGCCGGCGAGTCGCGGTCGCTTTCACCCCTGTGACCCTCCATTTCCCACTGCATTACTTATAACTACCTTTCGAAAATGCTTTATCATAAGTACAATTTTACAGTCCAGCATTATCGTATAGAAGATCTAGAGTTTATGTAGAGTCATGGCTCACTGTAAAGTGTAAATGCACACTTAGAGAGCAGTTCGTCCGACGGTCACTGATCATGAGTCGACGTCACAGTCTTGTTGTGTCTATTTCATTTCAGGAAGAACATACTAATTATATAAGTTATACGTATACGTATACTTAGCGACGTCCGACGGTCAGATTATGCTTGACGGCGTCCTTTTCTATTGGCCATGCATGGTGAATAACGCTGCATATATTAACGCAGTCCGCAAGTGAACACCACGGCATATCAATTTCCATAATATCATTCGTAAGTCGTAAGTGGCAAATTGTCTTTAGCTTATAATTAGAATGTGTCGCAGCGCATGCATGCGCGCAATTGCAAGCTTAAGCTTTAATTTTGCAGCTCGTTCACGTGCACAACTAGTACTCATGTATATGTAAATGATCATGATCATGATCCGATGATCATGATCATTATGTATACGCACCTGCCAGGCTGATCATGATGGACTCCGGGATATATGTATCGATCGGGGTCGCCGGATCCGCCATACCAGCTGCAGGCCGCTAGGCCCGGCGGCCCGGCGGCCGGCGCCCTGCATGCGCAACTGGCCATATGGACGAAGTTCCGAAATTTAAGTTTCATGATCAGCCTTCCAATCCCAACGCCGACCGCCCCGCCGCTCTCGAGTTCCCGGCCCCTACCCCCGGCCCCCCGCCCGCCCTAGGCCTCCCCGCCCCGGCCGCCCCGGCCCCCCGCCCCCCTCCCCGCCCCCCCGGCGCCCGGCCCCGGCCGCCCGCGGCCGCTCCCTCTCCCCGCGGCCGCCCCCTCTCCCCGCGGCCGCCACCGGTACCCCCACCGGCCCCCCCCTCCTCCCCCTCCCCTCCCCTCCCCCCCCCCTTCCCGCCCCCCTTCCCGCCAGGCCCAGCGCTAGCCAGGGCCGGGGCCCCGGCCCCCATGTCATGACCAGCCCGCGCGCCCCCGCCCCCACTCCCCGCCCCGACCCCCGCCCCCCTCCCGCCCCGGCCCCCCGGCCCCCGGCCCGGCCCCCTCCCGGCCCCCTCCGGCCCCGGCCCCCGCCCCCCTCCCCGCGGCGGCGGCCGCGGCGCGGTGCCGTGTGCATGCCAGGCCGCGCGCGTGCGCGCGCGCGCGCGCCCGGTCCCGCGGCCGCGGCCGCGGCGCCGGCCGGCGCCGAGCGCGCGCGGCCGTTGCAATAATTTCTGTCCGGTTGTGCAGAAACTGCGCCGACAGTGCATCTGCGCAGCCCTTTTGCATGTCTGCGCACACATTCGTATTACCGCGCGACACTTGCTGCTACGTACGGCCCGGCGGCGCCGCTGCGGACTGGGTGCGTATGCGGAGCATGCATGCGCATGCGGGCTGCGGGCCTGCCGCAGTGCGGCAGCTGCAGCCTGCAGCTAGCGCTGCAGAAGGCTGCAGGCTGCAGGCTGCAGCATTGCACGCGGCCGGGCTGTGCGCCAGCCTGTGCGGCTGTGCCACGGCCGGCGGGCCCGGCGCCGGCGCCGGCCCGGCGGTGCCACCACTGCCACGGTGCCCCAAACACATATGTGGGCGCTTGAATGGTCACGGGGCAACGACCCACGTGCCACGGTGCCAGTCATTCTTTTTTAGCCTGTCATTTGTTCGGAGAGTTCTACCCAACGGGTACAAGAGCTCTGATTTTAACGTACCCCAATTTCAACTTGGCAACAGCAACTTGGCAAGCGCTTCGAATTCAAGATTTGGGCTATATATGCGCATGCACTGCGGCACTTCACCCACATACGCGCGCCAACCCAGCTCAAGTAGCGCTATAAACTGTGCGCAAGCTGCTAGCTGTAGACGTGATTCGTCACGAATCCAGGAAATGTGTTGACATGTACCCCGGTTTTAGAAATTACCCGCTTCCTCCGATCACTCTGCTGGGCATAGCACTCTGGTGCCGGTCCAGATTTGCAAGGAGACGTGGGAGCTGCGCAAGGGTGGAGTACCCACACGCGTACGGTGCCGTCGCTGCTGCGGGCCTGCGGCAGCTCCCGCCGCGAGTCCCGCGTGCGTGCAGCGCTTCGTGCGAGCCCGAAAGCCGAAGCTAGCCTCGTACCGGCAGTGCTCTGTGCTGTAAGACGAGCTGATATCTCTGCGCAGCCTTACTACATCATCGCATCATCAACTCAATCCAGACATTTGGGGTGCTGTTCGTCCTTGAGACTGGAGCAGCAGCACAGGATGCGAAGCAGCAGGCTGCCCTCATCATCCGGCAACTGAGCGCAAACGCGTCAGAGCTGCTTGGCCCAGTCGTGGCAGAGGAGGCTCTGGGGAAGGACCTGGCGGATTTCAGCACGGTTTTCTCGAGCGAAGTCCTCGATGCGATCCGCGGGCGCGTGTGCGGCACCGCGGGCGGCCCCTTCCGCGCAATCTGCGGGACCGGAGAATGGGTCGGAGCTCTGCATCCGTCGGGGACTGCCACAACCGACAAGCGGCACTTCCTACTGGAGATGCTGCAGCACAAGACCGAGATCGATCCTCTTGGCGTGCTCAGCGATGCGCAGCTTGCCGTCCGTGCGCGAACGAAGTTCCCTGCCCCGCTCCCACCCCAGCCGCCCGACGCCTTCGCGCAGAGCGCCTGCAGTGCGCTACCTCAGCGGATGAGCTGGGAAATGTCATGGTGGAGGAGATCTCTCGTCTCACTGGCTTCGCTCGAGTAATGTCCGCCCTCCACCCCGCCGCCACCCTTACTCGGGTCGCCGTGCATCTCACGAGCCCCGCCCCGCTCTTCGTGCGCAGGCTATACCGTTTCGATAGCGATGTAAGCGATTTGTTCTTCCTTTTTCCTCCTTTTTCTCTGCTAACATTTCGCCCAGGGACACGTGCGCTCTACGAGGACCCCTGCCCGTGCCCTGCCGCCCTTCTTCCCAGTCTGACGGTCCCGCAGGGCCAAGTCATAGCCGAGTGCTTGAGTCAGGAGAACCAGGAATCGTACCTCCACCTTATGTAGTGCGCACGCGCCTGGGCACACGCCGCCCTTGGCTCGCGCGCCTCTTTGACTTGAACTCAGCCCTGCGACCGACGTGCCTTTCGTCGCCCGGAGTTTGTATTGTAAGACGAAATTCCGGCTTATCCCCGACATCGGTGAGCGCGCGCGAGGCCTCGATCTCGCAATTTACCCGCTTCCTTGCTGAGCCCTCCCCTTGTCAGACTACACGCCGGTTCCCATCGTCTCCTCCCCCGGTAGTGCAAGGCTGGACACGTCACTCGCAATGCTGCGCGGCGTAAGCCCGTGCCACATTCGATGTGCGCGCCCGCCCGCCTTCCCTCCCTCCCGCCCCTTCGCTGGGCCCCGGCTGACCCGCCCGCCTGGCCCCCCAGACCTGCGCAACATGGGGGTACGGGCCTCCCTGTCCTTTGCCATCGTGCAGGATGGAAAGTGCTGGTGCGAGATCGAACGCCCCGCGCCCCTCCCCCGCCGGGCGTCGCCGAGCGCGGCCCCGGGGGCAGGGGCCTCTGCTGCTGCCACCACTACGAGCCCAGAGCCCTCCCCTACCACGTCATGGTGCGGGGGACGGCGCGGCAGCCTCCTCCGCGAAACGAGAGCGGCGCCCGCCTGACGCGCGCCCGCCTCGGCCCCGGCCTCGCCGCAGACGGCGTGCACGGCCCTCGTCTCGATGTTCCAAGTGTCTATGCAGGCGAAGGCGCACGAGCAGCGGCAGGAGTACGAGATGAAGGCGCGCACTATCCAGGCGCAGATCCTGAACCAGTCGTGCGAGAACCTGGACTACGTGGACGCCCTCATCAACTGCTCCCCTTGCATCCTGGACCTCGTCCGATCCACTGGGGCATCCATAGTCGCGGGTGGGACTGTCTGCAGCCTGGGGACTGTGCCCACAAAGGTGCCGGCGCCGGGCGCGAGTTGAACAGTGTGCGCCGGCACTGCTCGGCGGCGCTGACGCCGCCGCTCGCCGCCTCGCAGGAGCAGTGCCTGGACTTCGCGCTCTGGCTGCGGGACGAGACGGCCGGCATGTCGGCTGACGAGATCTACACGTCGACGTGCCTGATGAAGGACTACCCCGCCGCCTCGGAGTTCAAGCACGTCGCGTCGGGCGTCCTCGCCGTCGCCATCTCGCGCGAGCAGTCCGAGTTCGTCTTCTGGTGGCGCGGCGAGGTCTCCAACTCCGTTCACTGGGCCGGGATGCCGGACAAGTCCTACGTGGTTTCCCAGGACGGGCTGCACCCGCGCATCTCGTTCCAGCGGTGGACGGCCCTCGTGACGGACCGCTGCGAGGTCAGAGATTTGATCCAGATTTGATCCGGATATGATCCGTGATTTGATCCGTGGTCTAACTGTTGCCGCCGCGGGGATTCGAACCCCTCAGGCCTGGTCTGAAGCCGACATCGCCGCGGCGCGCATCTTCCGCATCACAGTCGGAGACCTCCACGTCCGCATTTCGGCAGAGGCGCGCTCCCCTCTGATTTCCCGTGTCTCCGGCCCGGCCCGGCCCTGCTCGGCCCGGCTGATCGCCGCTTGCACCGCAGCTCAAGCTTCGCGGCGAGATGCTGGGGAAGCTCAACGCAGAGCTGGAGGAGGCCAACTCGAAGCTGGCGCGTCTCATTCTCTCCTTCCGGCCCCGCGCCGGAGATTGGCTGCGCCTCCGACGTCGCTTACGCCGCGCCCGCCCGCCCGCCCGCCCGCCGCGCAGCGTTACGTCGCGTCGGAGCTGACGACCCTCATCCAAACCGTGCCCGTGCCGGTGTTCGGCGTCGACAAGGGCGTCAAGATCGACGAGTGGAACCCCGGTTCATCCGCCCTCCGCCTCCGCCTCCCCCATCCGCCTCCGCCTCCGCCTCTGCCTCTGCCCTGACGCAGCCCCTGGCAGCCTGCGAGAAGCACTTTGGCTTCGCCGAAGCGGAGGTCTTCGGGGGCGACTTCAGTGAGCGGGTCGTGATCTACGAGCAGCGCGAGGCGGTCACGAGGGCCCTGAGGCAGGCCCTCGCCGGGCAGCAGGTCAAGGACTTCGAGCTCACGGTGCGCGCTAGTCCGACTGGGAACCTAGCCACGCCTAGCATAGTCCGATTGGGAACCTAGGAACCTAGTCCAATTGGGAACCTAGGAACCTAGTCCGATTGGGAACCCTAGCCTAGCCTAGCCTGGCCTGGCCTAGCCTAGCCTGGCCTGGCCTAGCCACGCCTAGGCTTGCCTGAGCTGAGCTTGTCTTCGGGCGGGCGGGCAACAGGTCTTCGCGAACGGCAAGCGGACGGAGTACAGCCTGCACGCGGCCCCGCGAATGGACTCAAACGGCAACACCGTCGGCGCCGTCGGTACTTTAAGCTTTCTCTCGTACTTTCTGAAGGCGGCCGCTGACCAAGAGGCGCCCGCGCGCGCGCGCGCCGCTCGGCAGCCGTCTGCCAGGACATCACGGAGCGCAAGGAGGTCGCCAAGGCCGAAGTCCGCGCCGCCCAGGGTCCGCCCCCGCCCGTCCGCCCGCCCCGCCCGCCCCGCTCACGCCGGCCGCGCAGCCCGCAGCGCGAACGACGCCAAGAGCATGTTCCTCGCCACCGTCTCGCACGAGATGCGGACCGTGCGCCGCCGCGCCGCGCCCGGCCTCCCTTCCCGCGCGGCGCGGCGCTGACGCACGCGACCCGCGCGCAGCCACTCAACGGGATCCTGGGGATGCTGCAGCTGGCGATGGACAGCGAGTCGCTGCCCAAGGTGGCGGAGGACTACGTGAAGCGGGCGTTCCAGTCGGGGGAGCACCTGCTCGCACTCATCTCGGACATTCTCGACATCTCCCAGATCGAGTCGGGCAAGATGCAGCTGCGGCACATGGCCTTCGACATCCGCTCGCTGCTGCGCTCGGCGATCAACCTGATCGGCCCCAAGGCCGAGGCCAAGGGCCTCAAGGTCTCCTCCTGCCTCTCCGACGACTTTCCCGTCCGCGTCATCGGCGACTCGGACCGCCTCCGCCAGGCCCGCCCGCCCCGCGAGCCGCCCGCGCTGTCCCGCGCTGACGGGGCGCCCCGCAGGTGCTCATCAACCTGTGCAGCAACGCCGTGAAGTACACGCGCAAGGGCCGCATCACCGTCACCTGCTCCATCGAGGAGGAGGAGGAGGACCGCTCGTGCGGTAAGAAGACCGCCCGCCTCCGCTTCGAGATCAAGGACACCGGTTCGCGCCCCCGCGCGCCCGCGCCCGCGCCTGCCGCGGGTCGATCTTCTGGTCCGCCGACGCGGGCGCGGGGGCGCAGGCATCGGCATCCGGGAGAGCGACCTGAAGATCCTCTTCACGCTCTTCACGCGCATCCGCGAGGAGAACTTCCAGGACCCCGGCGGCACGGGCCTCGGCCTCGGTCCGCGCGCCCCGCGCCCCGCGCCCCGCGCCCCGCGCCCCGGCTCACAGCGCCGGCAGCCATCTGCAAGCAGCTCGTGCAGCTGATGAACGGCGAGATCGGCGTGCAGAGCAACTACGGCAAGGGATCCGTCTTCTGTGCGCCCGCCCCGCCCTGGCTTGGCCTGTCGAGGGCGCCGGCGTCACGCGCGCACCCGCCCTTTGTGCAGGGTTCGTCATTCCGTTTGAGATTTCGTCGGAGCCGGCACCCCTTCAGGATGAGGACGTGGACGAATTCAAGCCTTCGGTGCGCGCCGGCCGGCCGGCCGGCCGGCCGGCCCGCCCCTCTAAGATCGCCGCGGCCGACTGGGCCCGCGCCGCCGCCGCCGCCAGATCGAGGTGCACCGCTCGGCGGTCATTCTGCTCGCCGAGGACAACGAGTTCAACGTGCGCCCGCGCCCGCCCCGCCGCTGCTCCGCCCCGCGCCGCGCGGCCGACGGCGGGGCCGACGGGGGCGCAGATGGAGGTCGCCCGCGTTCTGCTGCAGAACGCCGGCCACGTCGTCTTCACCGTGCGCGCCCCGCCCGCCGGCGCGCCGGCGCTCCGAGCGGAAGCTGACGGGGCGGGGCGGGCAGGCGCGGAACGGGCTGGAGGCGGTGGACCTGTTCGCGCGGCGGGTGCGGCTCGCCAAGTCGGGCACGTCGACGCAGGCGGCCTTCGACCTCGTCCTTATGGACTGCGAGATGCCCGTCATGTCCGGCTACGAGGCCGTCCGCAACATCCGGTCCGCCCCGCCCCGCCCCGCCCCGCCCCGCCCCGCCGCGACCCCGGCCCGGCGGCCTGCCGACGCGCGCGCGCGCGCGCGCCGCAGAACCGTCGAGTCGAGCGAATGCGTCGCGCGCACGCCCGTCATCGCCCTCGTGCGCAGCGCCCCGCGCCTGCCGACCCGCCCGCCCGCCCGCCGCGCCCCGCCGAGGCCGCCCCGCAGACGGCGCACGCCATGAAGGAGCACAGCGAGAAGTGCTTCTCGAGCGGCATGGTGCGCCCCGCGCCCCCCGTCCCACCCCGCCGGCGCCGACGCTGTGGCCGCCCGCGCAGGACGACTACATGACGAAGCCGATTTCGAAGGAGGTCCTCCTCCAGACCGTCGCCAAGCACATGCAGGTCGGCCGGCCGCACCTTCCACCCTGTACACCCCCGCCCTCTGCTTAACCTTTCCGCGCTCGACAGCCCCGCCGGTTTCGCCCCGGTGCCCCCCTGCCCGGGTCCCACGCCGGGTCCCTACCCTTCTCCCGCCCCGGCTCGGTGCGCGCGTACCCCCCACCCCATTCCGGAAGCCCCGCCCCCCCGGTTGACGTACCCCGACAGGCCTCCATGTCCTCCACAAACTCGCCCGCCCTGAGCAGCCCGGCCATCGTACCCTCCCCGGGCCCGATGGGGTCCCCCCCTGCCCCCGCCACAATCCAGACCTCGTGCGGCTTCGCTTCCCTTGCCTCGGGCCTGCCGGGACCCGGCAGCGCCCCGGGGAGCGCCCGGGACCGCCCCCCGCCAGAGCCCCGCCTGGGCGCCGTCGACGGGTCTGGGAGCGCGCCCGGCAGCGGCCGGCAGTCGCCCCGGGGGGGTATCGCCAACTTTATGACCCCCCCGAGCACCACCGGAGGCGCCCTGGAAGCCCGTATGCAGCGGCACCCCTCCAACACCGATTTGACCCTACCCCCCGCCTCGCTGTCGCGGAACACGGCGTCCCCCACGAACCTCACGCGCGCCCGCCTCTCCGTGGGGGGTACCAGCGCCGCGGCCCTGGCGGCGCAGGTCCTCGCCTCGAGCGCGGCGGCGGCGGCCGCCGGCGTCATACTCTCCTCCAACGGGCCGGAGGAGGGCTCCGACCCGGGCTCCTCCGGCGCGGCTCAGTCCTTCCGCCGGAGAACCTCCATTGCCGGAATCGAACTCCCGCTCCCCGCCAACGAGCCGGCCGCGTGTGACGAGTCGGACGACTCGGTGGTCGACTTCAAGGAGGCCATCCGGGCCCTTGGCGCGTACCCCCCAATCCTTGCCCGGTACCCCCCTTCCTTCCGCTGACCGCCCGCAGGCGGCTCCGAGGAGCTCTTCCGCTCCCTGCTGGGCAAGTTCAGCCACTCGAGTGCGCCCCCCCCCCCCCCCCCCCCCCCCCGCCCCGGCCAGCGCTGTACCCCCGCCGGGCCGCGCCTCACGGCGGCGGCGGCGGCGGCGCAGGCCTCGAGACGGTGAACAGCATCGAGCTGGCGCTCATCTCGCGCCAGTGGTCCGAGGTCCGCCGCCTCGCCCACTCCCTCAAAGGTCCGCCCCCGCCCCTACCCCCCCCCTACCCCCTCTCACGCGCTTGTACCCCCGCAGGAAGCGCGTCCTACGTGGGCGCCCACCTGCTGGCCGCCTCGTCCCTCCAGCTACAGCACGCGGTCGACGCCGATTCCCTCGAGACGGTTCGTGCCTCGCCTCGCCTCGCCTCAAAACGAAGCGCGTTGCACTTTACTCTTCCGTTATTATTTATTGACCAACGCTGCGCCCCGGCCCCCTTGGCAGGTCCGACCCCTTGCCAAGGTCGTCCGGCTCGAGTACGAGCGGGTCCGGCACTGGATCACATCGTACCTGGCGCCACGCTCCTAATTCCCTACAATCCCTTTCCTTTCACGTTCTGTACGTACTACGTACTCGTCCCCACCCTTGAGCTAGCGACGTGCACCGCCTTCGAGCATCGGCGAGCTTCGCAGTCTCTATACATATGTGCATGTTTGGCCTAATCGTTTAGAGGGTAGGTTATCGTTTTTCCGTACTAGCCCCTGCGTGGGAAATCAGTCCACACAGTTTCTTTCAACTGAGAGTGGCTCTGTTGACGTAAGGCGCTGCTATCTCTTTCAATTTGCCGTAGACGAAGCCATCGGACTTTTTCCTATACAAAGCCTTGGACTTTCATTCGTTTTCGATTATTCGTTCAGCGCACGTGGCACGCGCGTCACTGCTGAACCTTGTGTGGATCCGGATCCTGTACGTATCTATATCCAAATATATCCAGGCACCGCCTTTACCAAGTTAACTTCCGAGCTTTGAATCCTTAGACCGGGCTTTGCAAGTGTACATGTCCGGGTCAGGATCCGGAGTAAGGATCATGCCGCAGCGCGCGCATATGCATGATGCATTAAATACTACGGTAGAACCGCGGCCAATATCGATGACATTCGCCATACGCGTACGCCGCGCGGCGATGATACGCGTACGCTGCGCTCGAGCCGCGCGGCGATGATACGCGGCGATGATACATGCGATCGAGCGAGCTCGAGCCTGCCGGCGCCGGATCAATTGCAACCACTGGGCCAGCTGCAGCTCATAATCCTAGCTGCGCATGCAGCGCTAGCGGCTTCGAAGTTCATGCCAAGATCATCGGATGTTCGAATTCACTGTACATGTCACTGCAGCTGGGCCGGGGCCCGGGGCATGCTGCATGCGCAGCTGATCATGATCATGCATATGCGTGTGAGCTCGAGTACTACGGTACTAGTCCGGCCGCGGGCCGAGGATCGATCCGACCGTCGGACGATATCGATCAGCCTGGCCATGGCGGCTTACGTGGATGTCACTCAGTCGATCAACGTTGAACTTTTCGGACCGCGTAACGCAGGAGCTCGAGGCCGGTGGATCTGATCCATCCTGTACCCCTCCGACCAGTGCCAGTTGAACGAAGCCGGCCGTCTGATGGCCACCCCGCGTCGGCGACGCACGGGCTCAGAGGACGGGAATCCGTTCCTAAGCTCGCTTATATCCTACGCCTGCTGCATCCCCATCCACGCAGCGCCGAGCTTCACGGTTTGAGCTCTCCCGTTGATCTGAGCTAGCACGCCTCCTGACGTATGGAGCAGATTGGATCATACACCAACGGTGCGGTACGCGTCCGCAGCCAGTGCGGTCAGCCAACGTCGCTTGCCATCAGATGCCGTTGTCCAGGAGGGCCCTGGCTACTGTGCACTTCAAAAGAGCATGCGTGCCGATCGTGCGTTGCCTGGGACCCGCCCGATGGGACGCGGAGGCGGGGCGGCGCGCCAGGCTCCCTTTAAGACGTTGGGCGGCCATGAGGCCGGAGTCCGAGCGTCTTCTGATGGATTGCAGAGGACCGTTTCCGCATCGTTGAACGATTCGGCGGCGACTACTCGGCCCTCTTCTGCGGGGTCTACGACGGGCATGGTCACTACAAGGACGGAGTGAGTCGCGCAGCTGACGACTGCTCCCGCGGGCCTCTTACCTGGGCACGCATCGCAGGTCGAATTCGTCACGCAGCACCGTGCGCCATAGATCCGCAGGCGCTCGCGTGCGGCAGCGCGGCCGACCCGGAGCGCAGTGCACAAGAACGTACAGATGGACGGCGGCTGGCCGTCGGACCCTGGGCGTGCCCTCGCCAGCGGCTTTCTGAGGACGGACGAGGACTTCAAGCGGCGCGGAGGCGAGCGGTACTTCCAGTGCGGCGCGTGTGCGATAGCTGCCGTCATCGCCGTGCGCACAAGCGTCCCGCCGGCGCGCTCTGCGTGCCCGCTTCCCGCCGCCGAAGGCGCCCGGCGACCGCAGGACGGCGTCTTGACGGTGGCGAGCGCGGGTGATTGCCAGGCAGTCCTGGTCCGCGCCGGCAACGCGCACAATTTGATCCGGCCGCACCGGGTCGACACCGAGCGGGAGCGCATCGAGCGGGCGGGCGGCGTGGTCGTCGGATCCGACACCAAGCGCGTCAACGGCGTGCTCATGGTGCGCTGCGCCCCGATTCGCGTCGCCGTGCCGTGCCGCGCTGCCTCGCGCCTGCTGACGCCACTCAGGTCACCCGCGCCATCGGGGACGGGGAGCTGAAGGACGCGGGGGTGGTGGCACACGTGCGTACCCCCCTCCCATCTTCCTCGAGCCGATTCGACCCGGTCCGTGCAGCCTGAGGTCCACAGGAGCCGTCTCTCCGCGGCCGACGAGTACCTGATCGTGCGCCACCGTACCCTCCTCCGCGTGCAACACCGTACCCCACGGAGGCGCTTATCCGCGGGCGGCAGATCGCGTCCGACGGCTTGTGGGATATGGTCAGGCGGGACGAGGCGGCGGCGGTCTGCGCGGCGGCCGGCGAGCCTCGGAAGGCTGCCGCGTCGCTCCTGCAGCTCGCCCTGGACCGCAAGACGACGGACGACACGACCGTCGTCGTGATCGACCTGAGCCGGTACCTCCCGCAGGCCGGCAACCCGCGCGCCAGCCCCGCCCGGCCCCGCAGCAGCACGGCCCCTCCGACGGCCTCGGGACGCAACAGCATCTACGCTACGTCACCGGCGCCGCGGAAGGACCGGGACGGCCCGGCGCCGCCCTCGGCGCGGGGGGGTACGCCCCAGCGCGCCAGCGTGTACAGCTCGTCGGGGTCCGGGGGCCGGCCCTCCCTCTTCAGCACGCTCACGGGGTCCGGTGGCTCGGGCTCCAAGCAGCCGCGGGGCAGCCCAGCGGCGAACAGAACGTAGGCGCCTTTTTTTTTCAAGCGAGTAGAAGTGCTGAAGAAGAAGGGGCGGGGGCCCGCGGTGGAGGGGGTGGGGCCGGGAATGGGGGCGGGGCGGCCGGCGGAAGATCTAGACAATCAGAAGGCGAGCAGGCCGGTCGGGAATTTCCACACCTGGTTACGACGCAAAAAGTTGGATGGGGCTGGGCAGCGGCTGGGGTAAAGCTGCAGGGGGTAGCGCACCTTTCCGGACCCCGAAATCTCGAGCCGCCCATCGTGGATCGAGAACGCCTCCAGTCGTACCTGCACCCCGCCGGGCGGGCCCCCGGTCGGCGGGAGGAATCTCGGTACCCCACGGTTCCGCGGCGCACCAGGAGCCCGTTCAAATCCAAGACGACCCCGTTCAGAAAGTCCTCCAGTGCCTTCGCCAGCCTCGCCGCGAGGGCAGCGTCACTGTACGCGTACCCCAGTCGGTTCACTCTCCGTTGGGGGAGGAGGGGGGAGGGGGAGGGGGGCGGACGTCGACGGGTCGCCGGCGGCGGTAGCCCCCTCGGGGACGTTCCCCCCGCTGACGACGGCCTTGCCCCCCGGTCCAGCAACCACATCAAAGCTGCGCGCGGGAGCTCGGGACTGGAGCGTGGTGGGTCTGAGGGAGAGGCGGGCCCAGACCAGTGCTCTACCCCATCGTAGTCCGCGGCGAGCTCCAGTACCCCTGCGCATGCGCCGCGTCTCAGCGGACGAGCCCGAACGAGTTTTGAACTCGGGCGCGGGACGGATGGGACCCCGCCGGATGCCGCGCGCCCGGAGGCCCAGCAGGGGCCGGCCGTCCATCTTCAGCTTGGAGAGCGAGGACCTGCGGTCGTGGATCAAATTCAGCATTCCGGCATTCCTTGTACTGATACATGATATATAGATAGACGGAAGCGGGCGCCTGAAAACGGGCGATACGAGGAAGCTGTTGAAGTCCTGGTCGCCCACGACGAGGCGCGCCGTCGCACGCGCCTCCGACGCAAGCACAATCCGCCCGCTGCGGGGCGAAGGCAGGACCGACGTAACGGATCACGTCTCGTTTGAAATGCAGGCGATAGGGTCGAAGCCGTCGCCTACGCGCTTGCCTTAGGACAGCGGGCAGATCGAGCTGCAGCGCTTCGGTCTTCACGTGGATCGAGCGGCACGAGAGGCCGCGCGGCGTCTCCCAGCCACGGCCTTCGACCTGCACGAGAGAGCATAAAGAAAGCGCGCAAATCTAGAACACATTCAGCGCGCCTCGACCTCATCGACGTGCCCGGAGAGCAGCGAGAGGAAGTTTGACGATACAATTCGAACGCTGACCCTGTGAGAGCGTCGACGCGCGCGCAGGCGGCAGGCAGTGATCTTGCGCACCCGTCTTGGTGCTTCAGGATCATGCTCAAGCCTGCGGGAGGAGGATCGATTTCGACACTTCAAACGGCGCGTGTGTGCATCTTTTCACAGGGCGATATCGACTGGACCCGCACCTGCAGTCGCGATCGAAGAGATCGCCTCGGTGGAGAGCGAGGCCTGGGGAGTGCAGGGCGACCAGCGCGGCGGCGGCGGTGCGGCGGGCGCCGCCACCAGCCTGCCGCCGCCCAAGGGCCGCGCGTACAGCGCCGCGCAGAAGGATAGGTCCGAGCGAGCGCATGATCTCGGTCGCAGCCGCTCAGCCGGCGCCTGGCTCGCTGCACGCGGGGGTGACCTCAGATGACAGCTGCTGGTCGGGGGCGCGCTCCGGTCGGAATAGGCGAGGCATGTCGCTGCAGCGCTCCTGCTGCAGCTCGCCGGGGCCGCAGGGGCCTGGAAAGAAAGTCGGTGCATCGTGTGCCAGGGTATAGGTCATTCGGCGAGCGGCCCGCGAGCTCATCGGCTCGGGCGCTGCAAACGCTGCCGCTTGCCGCGATGGCAGACTATGCGGCCGATGGAGACCAGGAGATGGCGGATCAGGTTCCGCTGGTTGACGGTGAGCCCGCCAAGCCAATCGCGCTTCCCCGTTGACGCGCTCGCGTTCCTCTCGCTCAGACGAGGAATCTGAGATCAACCAGGTGCGAAGCGCTTCCCGCCGCTGCCTGCGCCCGCCGCGCCGCGCGGGCGCGGCGTGGTGAAGACTCGCATCGCTGATTCGTGCGGCGGACCGCGGACGAGCGCAGGAGAACGCATGGACAGTCATTGCTGCGTACTTCGAGGACAAGGGCCTCGTGCGGCAGCAGCTGGACTCGTTCGACGAGTTCGTGTGCAACACGATGCAGGAGCTCATCGACGACATCCAAGAGATCCAGATCACGCCCGTATCCCAGCACAGGCCAGGACAGCAGACAGACACCAAGGTCCGCCTGAGAGCCGCGCGGCCTTAGCTTCGCTGTCCCCGCTTCGCCTTCGTCGGGAACGCCGCGCCGCCTCTGATTCGTACTCCTGCGCTTCTTCTTTCGCTTCATAGGTCAAATACGGCATTCAGTTCGGCCAGATCTATCTGTCGAAGCCCACGATGACCGAGTTCGACGGCACCGTGCAGCAGATGTTCCCGAATGAAGCCCGCCTCCGCAACCTCACGTGAGCGCCTCGCTTCCTTCCGCTCCTTTCATTGCGTGCCGGCCCG
This sequence comes from Cyanophora paradoxa, assembly GCA_004431415.1. Taxonomy (NCBI): domain Eukaryota; class Glaucocystophyceae; order Cyanophorales; family Cyanophoraceae; genus Cyanophora; species Cyanophora paradoxa. Next base: position 48,216 of record QPMI01000040.1, read on the forward strand.
TCTCTCTCCGTGGCGAACGCCCCGTGCGGTCGCAGCTATGCCGCTCCTCTGTACTGCGACATGAAGAAGGTCACTTACGACCTGGATTCGGGGGATCCCAGGCAGGAGGGCAGCGAGGAGAAGGTTTTCCTTGGAAAGGTTCTCAGCGCGCGCCGCGCCGCGCCGCGCCGCGCCCCGTCGCGCCGCATCCAGCCGACCCGGCCTCCGTCTTGCCCGCAGATTCCCATTATGCTGCGGTCACAGTACTGTGCGCTGCACCAGCTGGACCAGGACGGCCTCGCGAACCTGGGAGAGTGTCCGTATGACCAGGTGCGCAGCTCCCGCCGCCCACGCGCCTCCCGGCTCGCTCCGACCGCTGACCCGTCGGCGCAGGGAGGCTACTTCGTCATCAACGGCAGCGAGAAGGTGCTCATTGCACAGGAGAAGATGTCCTTCAACCACGTCTTCGTGTTCGAGAAGCCTCACGTGCGCACCTCGCGTGCGCTGGCTTCCTTCCCTTCCCTTTTCTTATGCGCCGGCAGGGCTCGAAATACTCTTTCACGGCCGAGATTCTCTCCTGCCAGGAGGGAGTCAACAAACCCGTCTCTAAACTCTACGTGAAGATGCTCGCCCGCGGGACCAAGGGGGTACGCTCTGACGGGCCCCCGCACGCGGCGGGGCAGAGGGGGTCTGACGGGTACGGCGCGCAGCTGGCGGGACAGACGATCCTCGCTTCCCTGCCGTACATCCGGCAGGATGTACCCGTCATCGTCGTCTTCCGTGCCCTTGGCTTCCGGGTCGGTACCCCCGTCCCCCTTGTTCCTTGTACACCGCTGACCCGCCGCGTGCCCAGGCTGACCGCGACATCCTAGAGCACATTTGCTACGACTTCCACGACCACCAGGTGCCCATTTCTTTCTTCGAGTCTCCGACCCGCCACGCTCGCTCGTCCCCTCCCCGCCCACCCTGCCCCGCCTCAGATGATGGAGCTGCTTCGGCCCTCTCTCGAGGAGGGTTTCCTCATCCAGACCCAAGAAGTACGTACCCCGAACTGGCGCAGGAGCACCAGGTCCGATCCTGATCCGCGCGTACCCCCGCAGGTCGCGCTCGACTACATTGGTAAGCGTGGTCCCACGACGGGCGTGTCGAAGGAGAAGCGTATCCAGTGCGTCGAAGCCCCAAAAGATCTTGATCTTCCCCTTCTACGTCTCATGCAATCCCGTACCCAGGTACGCGAAGGACATCCTGATTAAGGAAATGCTTCCGCACGTGGGCATCTCCGACTACTGCGAGACGAAGAAGGCTTATTTCTTCGGGTACATGGTCCACCGCCTTCTCCAGGCCGCCCTCCGGAGGTCCTCTTTCTCTCCCCTTCATCTTCTTTCCTTTTTTCTTCGCTTCTTATGCGAGCGCAGGCGGGAGCTGGACGACCGCGATCACTACGGGAACAAGCGGCTCGACTTGGCCGGGCCCCTCATGGGTGGCCTCTTCCGCCAGCTGCTCAAGAAGCTGACCAAGGAGGTGCGCGGGGCGGGGCGGGGCGGGACAGGACGGGCGGGGCGGGACAGGACAACGCGGGGCGGGATGGAGCGCGGGGCGGAGCGCGGGGCGGGCGCCGGGCGGCTTCGTGGCTCCCCTTCGCTCAGATCAGATCTGACGACGGGGCCGCGCGCGCAGGTGCGGATCACCGTGCAGAAGGCTGTGGACGCGGGCAAGGACTTCACCCTGAAGCTGAGCGTCAAGCAGTCCACCATCACCAACGGTGCGCTCGCGCGCTCAGACGGCTCACCTGAGCTTCGCTGAGCTTCGCTGAGCACGGATCCGCTCCCAGGGCTCAAGTACTCGCTCGCCACGGGCAACTGGGGCGCGAACAAGCAGCAGGCCCGCGCCGGCGTCTCCCAAGGTATTCGAATCCGAATTCGAATTGGATCCGCGCTCCCAAATTCGAAAATTTTGATCCGAATTCGATCCGCGCAGTGCTGAACCGGCTCACGTTCGCGTCGACGCTCTCGCACCTGCGGCGCCTGAACACGCCGATCGGGCGGGAGGGCAAGCTCGCGAAGCCGCGCCAGGTCTGTGGGGGAGCTCTGTCCCCGGGACGGGTGGGTGGGAGGGTGGTCACAGAGGGGGGCGCTGCTGCTTCGATTCCGCGAGCCGCTCGCCTAGTGCCCTCGCTGCCTTTTCCGCTCGCCTTGACCTGTCCCGCCAGCTCCACAACACGCACTGGGGCGTCATCTGCCCCGCCGAGACCCCCGAGGCGAGCACACAAATGCAGAACAGACTCCTTGTCACTCACTAACTACTACTGCGCCTCCTCTCTCTTCAGGGCGGCGCCTGCGGCCTGGTGAAGAATCTTGCGCTCATGACGTACATCACCGTCGGCTCGCCCAGGTGCGGGCGGCTCAGAGCAACCCCTCATAAAGCGATATGCCCAGCCCGAACTTCAAGCGAGACGAATCCTAATCCCGACCTCGCCCCCCCGTCATATCGCGGCACGTCCTGACCCCGTCCGCCCGCCCCGCCCCGCCCCGCCCCGCCCCGCAGCGCGCCCATCATCGAGTTCCTCGAGGAGTGGACCACCGAGAACCTGGACGTGCGTTTGGCCCTGTTCGTTGCTCTGGGGATGCGCTTCTGACCGTACGTACGTACCCCTGCGCAGGAAATCTCGCCGTCGGTCATCCCCAAGGCATGCAAGATCTTCGTCAACGGGTACGCTCGCTTTAAAGTCGATCTGAAAGCCACCAAGGAGCTGCCTAGAGCTGCTGAGAAACGCGATAAACAGCTGTTTTGCATGATCTTGATGATTTTGCATGATCCGCGTTTCTCGCTTAAAGACCCCAAGGAGCTGCCTAGAGCTGTTGAGAAACGCGATAGACAGCTGTTTTCCACGTCCGAGCCTCGCATTCTAACGCACTCCCCCCCCTTCCCCCCAGGTGCTGGATCGGGGTACACCGCGACCCGGACCACCTCGTCGAGACGCTGCGCTCCCTGCGCCGCTGCTGCGACGTCACGCCGGAGGTGTGACGTCACGCCGCGAAGCGAAGCCCCTCGAGAGGCGCTGAGAGTTAGTTTGATGTCGCCCCCCCGCCCCGGGTACAGGTCTCCATCATTCGGGACATCCGGGAGCAGGAGCTGCGCCTCTGGACCGACGCCGGCCGCACGGTCAGCCGGCCAGCCCCCCCGCTGCCTTTCCCTCCCTCTGCGAGACCGGGGAGCGTCGGCCCGGCCCCCGCTTCTAGGCGCACTCCGTGCCCTAAGAAGAATGGGCGCGGCGGCCTCCTGCCGCCCTGTCCGACCCTTCCTTTCTGCGCAGGCGCGGCCGTTGTTCATCGTGGAGAAGGACAAGGGGGACGGGATGTCGCGGCTGCTGATCAAGCGCAAGCACATCCAGGCCCTCGAGCGCAAGGAGTCCAAGTGGGAGGAGGCGCGCGCTTACTTAGAGCATCTCTTAAAGCTTAGAGCATCTCTCCCATAGCATAGAATCTTAGCCCCGCCCCACGCCCCTCCCCATGGAAGCATCATCGTCTCTGATGGAAGCGTTACTTCCCTTGCCCCCGCCCCCGCGCAGCTGATCTCGGGGGGCCTGGTGGAGTACATCGACTGCGAGGAGGAGGAGACGACCATGATCGCCATGATGGTCGACGACGTCACCAAGTGCGCCCGCGTGTCTTAGAGCGCCCATTAGTCTCTTAGTCTTTTAGGGAGGGGCAAGGAGGGTCTCTTAGTGTGTCTCTTGGTGAGGGGCGGGGAGATTCTCTTAGTCTCTTAGATGGTCGACGACGTCGCGAAGTGCGCGGGGAGGGGCAGGGGGAGGGGGGAGGGAGGGGGGGGGCAGGGGCGGGGCAGGGAGGGTCCCTTAGTGTGTTTGGTTGGCTGCTCTGCTGGGCCCGCTGGGCCCGCCGGGCCCCACCTGCGCGCAGCCAGGCCCCACCCGCCTGCGCGCGCGTATCTTAGAGGCCCGCTTTCTTTCTAAGAGGCCGGCGACTAACGGGGCCGGGCCGCGCCGCAGGAGCCGGGAGACGGACGGGGAGAACAGGCCCTACTGCACGACCTTCACGCACTGCGAGATCCACCCCTCGGTGAGCTGCAGAGCTGCGCTGCGCCGGCGCTAAGCGAGGTGTAGAGTCTCGTTTAGAGCGCTCAAGTCAGCGTAGTAGTAGGAGTAGTAGTAGTGAGGGGGCGCGGCTGCCCGACCGGCCGGCCGGGCGCAGGGGACATAGAGCATGACCTTAGGCGGTCGGTTATTAGACTCGTTCTCTCTGCTTTGACGTACGGCCGGCCGGGCGCAGGTGATCCTTGGCGTGTGCGGGTCGATCATCCCCTTCCCGGACCACAACCAGAGCCCCCGAAACACGTACCAGTCGGCCATGGGCAAGCAGGCCATGGGCGTCTACGTCACAAACTTCCAGGTCCCGCCCCGCGCCCTTCCCCGACCCCGCCTGAACCAAACGCACTCGATCCTACCTCCCTCCTCCTCCCCCTCTCTCCCCCTCACCCGCCCGCGCAGCTTCGGATGGACACGCTGGCGCACGTGCTCTACTACCCGCAGAAGCCCCTCGTCACGACGCGCGCCATGGAGCACCTCCGCTTCCGCGAGCTCCCCGCCGGCCAGGTCCGTTCCGGGCCCGCCAGTAAAGGATAGCCTTAGAAAGGGAGGAGGAGAAGGGGCCGGCCAGGTCCTCCCGGTCCCCGGGGGGGTGGGAGAGAGAGATGCCCTAGGAAGGGAGGGGGAGTTGGGAACAGTAGAGGTCCGCCCTGAGGGGGAACAGTAGAGGTCCGCCCCGAGGTCGAGATCCCAGAGGGAGAGGAGCCTTTTCTAGTCCAGTCCAACCCTTGCTGTTTTTGAACCATCCAACTCGCGCCCCAGAACGCGGTGGTGGCGATCGCGTGCTACACGGGCTACAACCAGGAGGACTCGCTCATCCTCAACCAGAGGTGCCCCCCGGCCCCCTCATGCCGTCTTGGAAGTGAAGCATTAGCTAGCCAGCTAGCTTTAGCAGCTCCTCCGCGTACCGCCCGGCGCCCCCTGACCCCCTGACCCCCCCCCGCGCGCGCGCAGCTCGATCGACCGCGGCTTCATGCGCTCCGTCTTCTACCGCTCCTACAGGTGCCCCACCACCCCCCGCCCTCCCCCCCTCCCTCTCTCCCCAACCCCTCCTCCCCCTCCGCGCCCACCCCCCTACCCCACCCCCCTACCCCACCTACCTCCCCCTCTCGCTCCCACCTACCTCCCCCGCCTCGCCCTCCGCCCTCGCCGCTGAGGCTGGTGCAGGGACGAGGAGAAGTACGGGGCCGGCGGCAGCGAGGTCTTCGAGAAGCCCACGCGCGAGACCACCGCCCAGGTCCGTCCGGTCGAGGGGGCAGAGGCAGAAGGCTAGGAGAGGGGGAGAGCAGGGTAGCCTGTTTGTTCCCTCGGGGGGGCACCGGGCCGGCCGGCCGGCTGACCTCTGCGCGGCCGACCTGCCCCGCCCGCCCCGCCCCCTCGCCCAAGGCCTAGCCGCGTGCACCCCTAGAGCACGTGCCGAGAGCTGTTGCGCGGCCGGCCGCCCCGCCTGACCGCCCACCCCGCCCCGCCCCGCCCGCCCGCCCGCCCCGCCCCGCCCGCCCCGCCCCGCAGCTGCGGCACGGCTGCTACGACAAGATCGAGGACGACGGGCTCGCCGCCCCCGGCACACGCGTCCGCCCCCACTTCTTGGCGCCCCCCTCCTCGCTTCTTCTTGGCTGACTTCGTGCTTCTATTTTTAGATCTCGGGGGAGGACATCCTGATCGGCAAGACAACGCCGCTGCAGGGAACGGAGGAGGACGCGCTGGTCGCCGGCGGCGGGCAGCGCTTCAAGAAGCGCGACAGCAGCACCGGTCGGATAGATTTGATCCGATCGATTTGATCTGGTGTTTTGCAAGTCTCATTTCTGTCTGTTGCTCGGCAGGGGCGCGCGCGGCGGAGACGGGCATAGTGGACTCGGTCATGCTCTCCACGAGCGAGCAGGGGTACAAGTTCGTTAAGATCCGCACGCGCTCCGTCCGCATACCCCAGGCGAGCTGCTCCAGCACTTGCTTCGCTTTTGCCGTACCCCGTCCTGACACTGCTTGCAGATCGGAGACAAGTTCGCGTCGCGGCACGGGCAGAAGGGTACCTGCGGCATGCCCTACCGGCAGGAGGACATGCCCTTCAACTGCGAGGGGGTACGCGATATCCGTCCGTTCTGAACGCGTACCCCCACCCTTATTTTCCTCGTCTTCAGATCTCTCCCGATATTGTCATGAACCCGCACGCCATCCCCTCTCGAATGACCATCGGCCACATGGTCGAGTGCCTCCTCGGCAAGGTGACGTACCCCCCGAGATCCCAGAAACTTGTACCCCCCCTCATTTCCCGCCGTTTCCATCAGGTCGCGGCCATCACGGGCGAGGAGGGAGACGCGACGCCCTTCACCGAAATCACAGTCGATCAGGTCAGCGCCGAGCTGCACAAGGCCGGGTACCAGCTCCGCGGCTGGGAGGTGCGCCGTACCCCCTCCGGGAAATCCCGTACCCCCCTCACGCCTCATTCTCCGGACAGGTTCTGTACAACGGCTTCACGGGACGGCGCCTCGAGGCGCTCATCTTCTTCGGCCCAACGTACTACCAGCGGCTCAAGCACATGGCGAGCCGATCCCCGTACCCCCCTCCTCCGTTTTCTAGCCGCGTAACCGGCTGACGAATCCCGTACCCCCTTTCAGGTCGACGACAAGATCCACTCGCGTGCCCGCGGCCCGCTGCAGATCCTCACGCGGCAGCCCGTGGAGGGTCGCTCGAGGGACGGTGGCCTCCGCTTCGGTGCGTACCCCCCCACGCGCTCAGGTGAGACGGAGGGAGAAGCTGGAACCGACCCCGTCGCGCTCAGGTGAGATGGAGCGCGACTGCATGATCAGCCACGGCGCCGCCTGCTTCCTGAAGGAGCGCCTCTTCGAGAACTCGGACCCCTACCAGGCGCGGCGTACCCCCGCTCCAAATCATTTTTTCCGGGTCCCTGCTCTAATTCTTTTCTTCTGCCAGGTCCACGTCTGCGAGATGTGCGGCCTGATCGCGATTGCGAACCTGAAGAAGAAGACCTTCGAGTGCCGCGGGTGCAAGAACAAGACCCAGGTACCCCCCTTCATCCTGCCTCATCTTCCCCCCCCCCCCGAATCTGACTCCCGGGTACGCCCGCGCCCGCAGATCGCCAAGATCCGGATGCCGTACGCGTGCAAGCTGCTGTTCCAAGAGCTGATGGCGATGTGCATATCCCCCCGCATGTTCCTCGAGCCCGCGTAGCCGTACCCCCCGCCGCTATAGCCAGCACCCTCTCTCCCGAAGCGTACCCCTCGATCTTCTCGCCGTTCCTTTCGATCCGCCCCTTCATCGCTCCCCTCCAGGCCTCTACCCCTCCCGCCCCTCGTCGCATTCACTCCCCCCCTGCCCCTTCTGTCCCCGGAGTCTGTCCAAGACGCACCTTTTTGGCCTCTGCTTCCGCTTGCTGCTGCCCAACCGATTAAGGGGAGATCCATGCCCGCAAACGGTCTAACAATTTTTGCAATCGAAGGAATGAATTCATGCTATGTACAATGGCAGATGAGCGTGCCGAACTTCGGAATGAGCCTGACGATGTCCACGCGGGGCGATGAAGCGGGGCGGGGCTGCCGAGCGAGCCCCCGCAGAGGGGCCGCCCTAGTATATAGGGGCTATGGTACAAGGCGGCCACGAGGGGGCACGCCCCCGGCGGCGCGGCCGCGGCGGCTTTGCAGTTGCCGCGGCGACAGATCGAACTCGAACCTACGTATACCATGCTAAGGGCCACTGACTTGCAAAAACCAGGTGGCCGCCAACCGTCCAGGTAGGCCTCCAAGCGATCGCGAGATGCAGATGAGACCGAGCAAATTTAAAGCGAGCGGAAACGTGGACAGACTGGAGTCCGTGTAGGCCTCCGAAAGAAGAGGAGACCGAACCATGCATGGCCAGAAGCGATAGCGGGAACTATGTACAAGGAAACCGTTGAAACCGTTTTAACTGCAGAAGAGACATGTGGCCGCCAACCGTCCAGGTAGGCCTCAAAGCGAGATATCGATGCACTATCACGCACATGAGACCGAGAAAGAAGCGAGTGGAGACGGAACTATGTACAAGGAAGCGATGTCGAATGCCAGGACGAGTACAAGACGACTGCCGAAGTATCTACAAGACAATGTCCCTTTAGGCCTCCGAGCGGATACATGCGAGGCCCAGCAAGAAGCCAGCGGGAGAAACAAGGGGCTCAACGGGGCCCTCGGAAACGGAACGATTCGCAGCGGGCGGGCAGATCGCGCGGCGGCTCGCAGCCGCGCGGTGGGCGGGGCGCGGCGGGCCGCGCTCACTGCCCCCCGGCGGCCGCGGGGCGGGGGGGCCGGGGAGGCGGCGCGGGTCTGCCGGGCCGGCGGGCGGCGCAGCGGCGCGGAGGAGCCGGAGGCCTGCGGCGGGGCGCTGGCCCCGCCGGCGGCGGCCGGCCGCGGGCGGCGGCGCGGGAGGTGGGGCCAGGGGACGGGGTGTGGCGGGGCGGCTGCGATGCGAGCGCCGGCCCCTCCGCCGTGATGTAGGCGTAGGTGCGGTGCGGGGCCGGCGGCAGGTTCGGCCACTGCTCCCCGACGATGTGCGCCGGCGGGTTGGCCTCCGGGCGGGGAGGGCGCCGCGTCGGCTGGGCCGGCAGGGCGACGTTGTGGAGCAGCTGCGGCCCCGCGTAGCGCCGCACGATCCGCGCCTCGTCCTCCCGCTTGCGCTTCTCCTCCGCCGCCGCCCGCCGCTTCTCCTCCGCCGCCGCCTGCGCGGCGGAGGGGCGCCGCGGGGCGGTCGCCGGCGCGGCGGCGGCCTCGCGGCGGCGCTTCTCCAGGAAGTACTGTATGGCGCGCTCCTCCTTTAGGGCCTTCTCCACGCGGCGCTTCCGCACGGCCTCCTTCTGCTTCGCGTACGCCACGCGCATCGCGTCGGCGGTCTTCTGCGCCAGCACCGCCTCCCGCGAGGGGACGACGTTGGGCGGGTGCGCCCGCGGCGTCGCCGGCGTCGGCTGCTGCATCTCGTAGCGCTCCCGCTCCGTCGGCGGCGCCGGCCGCGACCGGCCGCCGGGCTGCCCCGGGGCCGGTGCCGAGGCGGCGAGCGTGAGCATCTCGAGCATGAACCTGGGACGGGCTCGGGTCGGGGCGGGCGGCGCGGCGAGGCTCGGGGGCGGGGGCCGGGGGCGCACGGGTAGAGGTAGTCCTCGTCGGTGCCTTGCTCGACGATCTCGGCGTCGATGTCGGGCGGGCCGTAGCTGACGCCGCGCCCGCCGGCGCTCCGCGGGCCCCCGATGGCGCAGCCGCGGGGCCCCGCGTTGCGGTAGAAGGTGACCCAGTAGGGCGTCCAGCGCCCCCCCTCCTCCGGGTACGGGACCACCTGCTCCGCCCCGGGCTCCCCCTTGCACCATGCGACCACCCTGCGCGGCGGGCTCGGCGCGCGCGCGCGCGCGGCTCGGCTCGGCGGGGCGGGCGGACCGGGCAGTCTCGAGGTACCCGGGGCCGGCGTGGCGCACGGCGCCGGTCTCCTCGTTGACTTTGATGGCGTGCGGGGGCATCGCCGCGAGGTACTCGCCGCTGCCCTCGACGCCGTAGAAGAGGTAGAGGGTGCCGAGCTTCAGCGCGGCCACGGCCTCTGGGTCGAAGCCAAGGGCCGCCGGCACGGCGCAGAAGCTGTTCGGCACGTAGCCGGCCGGGGCGCGCCCCGGCCCGCCCAGCTCGACGGGCGCCGAGGGCGGGGGGAACGGGAAGCCCTCCGGCCTGCGGCGGGGCTTCGGAGGGGGCGGGGCGGGGGCGGGGCGGGGCGGGGCGGGGCGGGGGCGGGGACGGACCAGCCTCAGGGAGGCGCTTGACGTCGGGCGGCCGCGGGGTGACCCGCGCGACTTCGAAGCCACGCTCGTCGTGGATGACGACCTGCGCGCGGCGCCCCCGCTCGCCCCGGCGGCAGGCGGTCGGGGCGCCGGGAGCGGCGCACCGTCTCGCGGAGGGCGTAGCCGGCGCTCTTGGCCGCGGCGAGCTGCTCGAGCTCGAGCCGGCGCTGCTCCACCGACGAGACGGGAGCGGCGGCGGCGGCGGCGGCGGCGCGGGCGGCGCGGGCGGCGAGGACGGGCGGCCCGCGGGCGTAGGCGTCCCAGTCGCGGGCGGCGATCTCCTCCTTGCGCGCCTCGAGCCATTCGGCGATGTTGGCGAGCTCGGCGGTGCGCCGGCGCGGAGGGCGGTGCGGGCGCCCTCGCGCCCCTCCCAGCGCTGGTGCGCCCTCCGCTCGTGCCGCCGCACCTGCTTCATGCTCTCCCTGAACCCCGCCGCCGCCCGCACCACTGCGCGGCGCGCGCGGCGTCGGCGGCTCGGCGCGGGGCGGCGCGCGCGGGCGGGGGCGGCTCGCGGGGCGCGCCTCGTGCCACTGCTGGACGACGGGGCGGGTCTCGTTCCACTCGGCGAGCGTGGTGCGGCCCACGAAGCAGAGACTCTCGATGTACGCCTTTGCCTCCAGCCCCGGGCACCCCGCCTGCGCCCCCGCGGCTCGAGGCGGGGCGGGGCGGGTGGGGCGGGGCGGGGCGGGCGGGGCGGACGATGACGGCCTCGCGGTGGCGGGAGGCGACCTGAAGGACTGACATCATGTCGCCGGTGCGGCTGAGGCGGTCCAGGGCGTTCGCGTGGAGGATGACGCGGCGCGCGTGCTCGTCCCACGCCCGCTTGCGCGCCGCGTCCCACGGCAGGCCGGCGTCGTACAGCTCGAGGTGGCGCGCGTAGAGGCGCAGCGCGGGACGCCGGCAGCTGCGCCGGCGTCACGGGCGGGCGGGGCGGCGGGGCGGGGCGGGGCGGGGCGGGCCTGCTTGAGGAGGGGCCGGGGGTCGATGAGGAGCTCCTCGTCCTTGAGGGACCGCACGAGCGCGCCCGTCTCCGCCTCCGTCCGCGCGCTGCCCGCCCCCCGTCAGAGGCGGCCGCCCCGGGCCGGGGGAGGGCGGGCGGGGCGGGAGCACAAGAGGCCGAAGAAGGGACGGCCGAGGACGTCGCGGGCGGCGCGGAGCTGGGCGTTGGCGGGGCGGCCCGGGGGCGCCACGTTGGCGAACTGCGCGAAGCCGCCGCCGAGGGCGTCCCCGCCGCCGTCGATGAAGGTCAGGTCCTGCTCCCACGCGTACGGCTTGTCCTCCCCCAGGACCTCCAGGTTGCGCAGGACGCTGCGGCGCCCTCGGCTCGGCGGGGCGGGGCGGGGGCGGGGGCGGGGGCGGGGCGGGGCGGGCACCCGAAGGCGACGTGGTGGTTGGCGGCGCCGAGGCGGCGGCGGCCTCGTCGGGGCTGAGGGGCGGCCGCTGGCGGGGGAGACGGCGGGGTTGGGCCACCAGCCGGCCAGCAGCTGCCCCGGGAGGAGGACCTCCCCCGCGAGGAAGAGCCCCAGGCCCGCCCCCGCCACCGTCGACGGCCGCACCTGCGCCCCCGCCGCTCAGCGGCTTAGCCTGGCCGCGCGGGGCGGCGCGGGGCGGGCGGGGCGGGCCTGGACGTCGAAGAAGGTGTGCGGCTCGATGTGCGTCTCAGTGTACACGCGCTCTGCGCCCCCGCCCGTCACGCCGGCGGGGCGGGGCGGGCGGGGGCGGGGGGACCGGAGAGGACGAGGCGGCCGGCGTCGGCCTCGTCGAGCCAGCGGCGGCGGAGGAAGGAGCGGAGGGAGACTGGGCGCACGGCCCCCGCCCAGAACCCGTCGCAGGGGAGCGGGGCGCCCGCCGCGATGGGCCGCCCGCGGGCGACGCAGGTGCGGCAGCGTGCCTCGCCCCAGCGCAGGTGGTCCCACGGGCGCTCCGGCGGCCGCCCCTGCGCGTCGACGACGCCGGCGCACCAGAGGCAGAGCGGCTTGTGCTGCCCCACGCGGCAGTAGGCGAAGATCTCGCCGGGCAGGAACGTCCTCCAGCAGTCCCCGCAGTGCTGCGCCGGGGGTGAGGGCCGGGCCGGGGCTGGCGGGGCGGGGCGGGGCGGGGCGGGCGCGCGTGGTGGCTGGAGTGCGGGGGGAACTCCTCTTCCTTCTTCGCCTCCTCCTCCTCCGACCCGTCGTCGTACATCCTGTACCCCGCCCGTCAGGCCGGGGGCGGGGCGGGGCGGGGCGGGGGGCACTTGGGCCCGGCGAAGGTGTAGCCCTGCCAGCCGGCGCCGGCGGCCCAGCCGCCGCTGGGGTCGCCGGCGGCGGCGCGCCCGCCGCGTGCGACCTTGGTGAGGCTCCCGAAGAGGTCGGGGCGCACGGGGCGGGGCACGGGGGGAAGCGGGCGGCGCGGAGGGCGGCGCGCCCCGCGGGGTGCGGGGGTCCGGCCCCGCGGGCACGCCCTCGTCGGCGCGGCCGCGGAGGGCGCGGCGGGCGGCGTCGACGGCGGCGCGCATGACGGCGTCCTGCAGGGCGGGCGAGAACTCCTCAAAAGGACGCCCCGCGGCGGCCCGCAGCTCGGCCTCGTGCTGCGGGCTCAGGCGCCAGCCCGGCTCCGGCGCCGCCTCGTACTCGTACTCGTCCGTCCGCTGGCCCCGCCCCGTCAGAGGCCGCGGGCGGGGCGGGGCCGCCCGAGCCGCGCGGGGCGGGCGGGGCGGGCCTGGAGTCCTCGGTGTACTTGAGGCGGAGGAGGCGGGCGAGGCGGCGGCGCTCGGCGCGGCGCCAGCGGCGCACGGCCTTGGCCTCCTCGAGCACCGCCGCCTCCTCGGGCGTCGCCGGCACCGGGTCCAGCCGGGGGCGGCCCTCCTCGTCCGAGCTGCCCCCGCCGTACCCCCCTCAGCGGGCGGGGGGGGGGGACGCGGGGGGTACGGGCGGGCCTGGGGCCGGAGAGGCCGACGAAGAACTCGGGATACAGGCCGCCGTGCCGGAGGAGGGCCTTGACGCCCTCGGGGAGCGTCGGGCCCGTAAGTCCCTCCGGGTCAAGGTGCCGCGGCAGCTTCTTCTCCTTCCCCTTCCCCTTCTGCTTCTCCTTCTTCTTCTTCTTCTGCCGCTCGCCCTCCCCGCCCGAGCCCGCGGCCGCCCCCTCCTCCTCCGCTGGCGCCGCCGCCGGCGGCTCGGCGCCGGCCGCCGGCGCCTCGCGCGAGCTCAGACCGGCCGCGCCAGCCGGCTCCGCCCCGGCCTGCGGGCCGCCGGGGACTCCGCCCCGGCCTGCGGGCCGCCGGGGGACTCCGCGCCGGCCTGGGGGCCGCCGGAGGACCCGGCGTCCGCCCCGCCGTCCTGCCCGCCCCGCCGCCGCCGCCGCCGCTGCTTCCCCCAGCCGCGCCCGAGCTGCTGCCGCCGCCCGCCGCGCTCGAGTCTCCGCCGCCGCCTGCACCTCCGCCTGCGCCTCCGCCGGCGCCGGGCCCCGGGGAGGCGGGCCGGGCGGCCCCCCGCCCCGCCTCCGCCCCCGCCGCCGCCCCGGCGGGCGCGCGGCGGCGGGGCGGCGGGGCGGGCGGCCGGCGGCGCGGGCCTCGGCATGCGGCGGAGGACCTCCTCGACGTCCTGCGCCGCCCGCCCCTCGGCGCCCCGCGGGGCCGGGGAGGGGGGGCGGGCGGGGCGCACGACGGGGGTGAAGCCCGGCCGCTCGAGGCGCGCCCCGCCCGTCATCAGCTCCAGCCACTCCTGCCCCCGCACCCCTCAGAGGCGCCGGGGCGAAGGCGGGCGGGACGGGGCGGGGCGGGGCGGGCCCGTTCGGACTGGGGCAGGGGCCGGGCGGGGGCGGGGCGGAGGTCGCGCCAGTCGACGTCGTAGCGTTCGGTCTTCCAGAGCCACCCGAAGGGCTCCTCGAGCTCGCGCGCCGCCGCCGCCGCGCGCGCCGCGTCCTCGCGCTCGCGGCGGTCGAGGACCTCGTCGAGGGGCGGGGGCGGGCGCGGGCGGATCCCGCCGCTCTCGAGCTCCCGCAGCTCCTCCGCCGTGAGGCCGCGCCTCCGCAGCGCCCGCTCCACCGCCGCCGCCTCCGCCTCCGTCCGCGGCACCAGCGGGTCGACGTCGGAGGCCGAGGAGGCGGGGGCAGGGGCGGGGGCGGCCCCGGGGCGGAGCTCGAAGAGGAGGAGGCGGCGGGGGCCGGGGCGCCGCCCGTGAAGACGAACGGGGGCGGGGCGGGGCCGCCGGGGACGCCCGGCGAGCTCGAGGAGGCGGGGGCGGGGGCGGGGCGGGCCCCGGGTCGGAGAAGGCGAAGGGGGACGGGGCGCCCGCGCCCGAGGAGGAGGCGGACGCGGGGGCCGGCGGGGCGGGGCCGGCGGGGCGGGCGGGCCTCCCGGGGCCTGCGGGGCGGCCCCCGCGCGGAGGGCGAGGCGGGCGCGCAGCTTCCGGTCCGCCGCGCGCTCCGCCACCGACTCCCACAGCCCCTTCTCCGCGCTGCGCGCCGCCGGTCAGCCCGGGGCCGGCGGGCGGGAGGGGTGCGGGCGCGCTTGAACTCGAGCTCGTCGGCGGTGCCGGCCTCGTCGTCGGTGCCCTCGTAGGTGGGGCGCATGTACCCGTCGAGGCCGAGGTGGGGGTTCAGCGCAGGGTCCAGCAGGGCGGGGTCCCTGTCCGGCGGGAAGGCCGAGCCCGCGGAGCCCGAGGAAGCCGAGGAGGAGGACGAGGGGGAGGAGGAGGAGGAGGAGGAGGAGGCGGAAGAGGAGCTCGAGCTGCGGATTCGCTCAGAGGCACGCGCGGCGCGGCGCGCGGCGCGGCGCGGGGCGGCACCTGCGGCCCTCCTCCTCCTCCTCCTCCTCCTCGCCCTCCCCCTCCTCCCCGCCGGTCTCTCCCTCGCCCTCGCCGCTGCCACCCTCGGCGCTGCTGCCCTCCTCGCTCTCGCTCGCCCACGCGCCGCTCTCCTCGCCGCTCGAGGGGACCGGCGTAAGGTCGCCCCGCGCCGCCCGCTCCAGCTCCTCCTCCTCCTCCTGCCGCCGCCGCGCCGCCTCCGCCCGCGCCCGCATCTCCGCCCGCTCCTCCTCCGTCTGCGCCAGCTGCTCCCGCGAAAGGCCTTGACACGGGGCCGTGTGCACCACGTCGAAGAAGGTCCCCCACTTGCTCGTGTCTGCGGGGATGTGAGGGAAGGAAGGAAGGGGGGATGAAGGAAGGAGGGGGCGCGCCGATGCCGAGCTCGTCCGCGATGCTCTTGAGGGGGGCCTTCTGATTTCTGATGGGGCACAGCGATCGGCTTTTCTTGGGATTCTCTTTGTTGAGCCAGCTGAATCCGCGGGGCTTGAGGAAGGCGTCGGGGTCGGCCTCGAAGCGCGGGTGCGCGCGGATCTCCTTCCAGAGCCCGAGCAAGTTCCGCAGCGCAGCTGCTTGCGTCTCGTCATGGTCACTTGCACATCAGCTACTGGCTCGCACGCACCTCTAATGGCGTCCGCTCCCGTGAGGCCCGTCTGGCCCGTGCCCGCCGCGCGCGCGCCCGTCATTGCCGGCGGGATCAGCTCGTCTGCGGCGCGGGCTCGGCGTCGGCTCCGATATCGGTCTCGGGGTGCGGGATCGGCATCGGACCTACGGTCACCTCCCCCGCCTCGATGCGCGCGAGGTCGGGCTCGAGGCGGGCGCCTGCGACGCGATCAAAGCGACGCGGGCGCGCGGGGCGGGAAAGACGCACGGACGGCGAGGAAGTCGGCGATTTCGAGCAGAGCTGGAAGGCTTTTTACCTGCGATACATTCTGCTGTGTTAAGTGTCCTAAGAACCGCTTCTTGACCTCGGCCTCGCGCTCCTGGTACTCCTTCGCCCTCGCCAGCGCCCGCCGGAGGTAGGAAATCTTCTGTTTGTTGATCTGCGACTGCGTCCCTGCGTGCGCTGCATTGAGACGTCCTTCACCAACATCGTCCAGCGATCAGCGCGCGCACTCTGGCCTCCGCCCGCGCCGCCGCCCCCCTTCTTGCCCATCGCTGCTTGCTGCCGACGAAGCGGAAGCGCCGCGCGAGCAGAACAAAGCCCGCAAGGAGGCGAGGATGCGCGCTTTCCGGCTCGTGCGCTCGCTTGCTGCGGGCGCGCCTCGCTCGCTTTTGCGGCGCCTTCGACCGCTCACGAAGCGCCTCGTTCGCTCTTTCGCCGCGGAAATCGAGCGAATGGACGATCAAAAGCTGGCCTGCTCGACGTACCCGGCAGGCGAGGCCGGCCTCGGCCACCAGCACCCGCAGCCTCGTCAGAGTCGATCATTCGGGTTGCTTGAGCAGCGAGCATCTTTAACTTCCCGGCCGCAAGCAGGAGTGCTCGATGTTCTCGCCGCAGTCGACGCCCGCGCCGTCGGGCTTCGCGGCATACGCTTCCACGCCGGGTCCCAGCAGCCTCCTCGGTGCGCGCTCTCCGCGCTCCCAGCCGGCAGGCGCGTTCGACCGTTCTCGCCGCAGGCCAGAGCCCCGCCGCGCGCATCGTCTCGCCGCCCTCGACCTCCATCTATGCTCCGAACGTGCTGCTTCCTAGCTTCGCCCAACCGGTGCGCCGGCTAGGCGCCCAAATTCGCGCCGCTGAGGTCGCCTCGCGCAGGGACCTTCGGGATCGACCTACGGCAGCCGCACGCCGTCCGCCGGAGACGGGAACCGCGAGGGCATCACCTACGGCAGGTCTGCCGCGCCGCCCTCCCGCATGGAGCGCCTTCCGTTCAACACTCGCGCCGCAGCTCCGCCTACGGCTCGCTGGCGCGGACGCCGAGCAGCTCGCGGGCGCTGCACGCGACGACGTCGTTCAGCCCCGCGCGCGAGTCGCCGGCCAAGGACCTGTGCGCTCCTCCCCCGGCCAGCTTCGGGTCCTATGCGCTGAGAACCGCCCGGGAGCAGAAAGAGCTCGCCGCTACCGCCCACCGATTCGCTTGTCGATCACGCGTACACACGCATGAGCCTCTCTGGCAACGAGCCATCGGTGAGGAGCCCTCGGCGTCTTCCCGCTTCGGTGCTCACGGCGCGTCGCGCTCCGCGCAGACGCCCGGCCCCTCGTCTGCAGCGACGCCGGGGCACGGCGCGACCTCGACGCCGGCCGCCACCGGCGCGCACGACGGGACATCGATGGGCCGCGCGCTCGCGGACGACCCGTGCGCTCCCAACCAATCCCGGAGCTCTTTTGATCTCGGCGAACATTCGCTGCTGCAGCGCGCTCTTCGCGTCCGCGATGGACTTGTCGGCGAAGGAGCGCGAGAGGGAGGGCCGCAAGCGCTGGATCACGGTGTTCGGGTTCGACCCACGGGACGCGTCGGCCGTTCTGCAGCACTTCGCCAAGTGCGGCCCCGCCCCGCCCCGCCCCGCCGCCCGTTCGCGTCGCGGCGTCCAAGGCGCCGCGGCAGGTGTGGGACGATTGCGCGGCACGTGGGCGGTCCCTCGCCCAGCTGCAACTGGATGCACATCAAGCGAGCTCTTTCCTATCCCCTCCGTTTTTAAACGCTGACGCCGGTACCCCCAGGTTCGAGTCGGCGGTCCAGGCGCAGTCGGCCCTCTCCAAGGAGGGCGAGGTCCTCAGCGGGCGGACCATGCTGGGCGTCAAGCCCTGCAAGGACGAGGCGCCCCGCCCGCTTCAGCCGCGGCCCCTCTCTCTCCTCTGAGTCGCGCGCAGGCTGTGATGAAGGAGGACCGCGTGCCGCTGCTGCTGGCAGGGCCCGAGGCGTCCTCAGCCGCTGCAGCCGGCGGCGGCGGCGGCGGCGCGGAGGCCCCTGCGGCCTCGCCCTTCGCGGCCATCCCGAAGGCGTCGATGTTCAAGCCGCCGGTGAAGGAGTACGAGGCGAGCCTGGAGGGCCGCTCCGTGCTGGCGGCCCCCAAGAAGGGCGCCTCGATCTGGACCCGCGTCATGGAGTACACCCTCGGCATCTGACCCGCCTCCGCCCGGCTTTAAGCTCTCAGGAGAACTGGAATCTCTGTCTTTTTGATCGCAACATACATTTTTCTCACCTGGGCGGGCGAGTGTCTTACCTGAACGGGGGGGAGATAGGGGCTGGGGTTATCGCTTCAGTTCGGTCCGCGCGCGCCCGCTCACTGAGTCAGCTGCAGCGGTCGCCGGGGGCGCGCTCTATGAGCCAGGCCGCCCTCCCCTGCCTCTGCCCGAGCCTTGGAGCGTGAGAGCGAGGCCACGGGGGCGCCGGCAATTGCAAGCCGGCTGCGGGGCTTCCGGATCATTCAAGATGATTCGAACGTTAACGGGCTTCCGTCGCGCCCGCAGCTGCAGCACCCGCCGTTGAACGGCGACGGTGAGTACTAGTGAGAGGTGCGCGTCAACGTCAGCCGTCCAAAAGTCTCGCCCGGCCGCCCCCCGCGGCGTCCCCTTGCCCCCGCGGGCCCCTTGCTGCCGGGCCGACCGCAGGGCTTCCGAAGCCGCTAGATCATCTAGACATCATGTCCAGATCTGATCCCCCCCCCCTCCCCCCCCCCCCCCTCCCAATCCCCTCCACTCCACCACCTCGACACCCTCTGCTACTCTTCCAGTAGAGCGTACAGTTTGCTCCAGTGTACTACAACGCTAAACTCGCGCTCAAACTAGTGCTAGAGGAGACCCAGAAGGCGGCGCCCACTCTGGATCGATCCGATCGAAGCCGGGTCGGCGGGCCGGGGCCCTACTCCACGCGGACGCCCTTGTAAAGCCATGAGCCGGCGAAGGACCCGTCTTCGGCGCTGAAGCGCTGCCCCGACTGGATGCGCGTGTCCGCGTCCACCAGCGTCAGCGTCTCGATCGCGACCAGGCGCCCGCTCGCGTCGTAGATGTCGTTGATCTGACTCGGGTGAGATCGATATCCGACTCTGAACGCCGGGAGGGGTACGGGGTACCAGGATGTCCTGATCCACGTGCTCGCGGCTCCTCATCATACCTGCGCGGGGGTACGACACTTAGTGGGGCCAGTTCGCAAGGCGCCGTGACGCCAGAGAGGCAGGCGGGGCAGAAAAAGGGTCTGGAGGGTCCTGCCGATCCCCCCAGGACCGCTGGGCCCGCTGACCTGGGCATGTACATGACCATGATTTACCAGAAACTAGGGGAAAAGGGGGCCCCGCACGCGTAAGGACCCGAGCGGAAGGAAGGCCCAAGGGGTGCCCAGGCGGCTTTCATAGGGCTCTAGATCTAAAGCGATGGAACGAGAGATCGAATTCGAAGACCACGCACGAGTCTCGGGCGCTTGGCTGACGTGGAAGTCCATCACGCCGTCGGAAATCGGAGTGCCGACAAAGCTGACCGCCACCTTGTTGCCCTTGCCATCGTCCTGCGCCAGGGCCCGTCAGCGCCTAGACGGCACGTCGAGGGACCAGCCGGACGCGCCTGCATGCTGCTGATCTTGTACACGCCGTCCTCTAGCTTGAAGTCAACCTGCACATCGAATTAGAGCGAGGCGCGCGGCGCGGCGCCGGCCGCGCGCTTGGCCCGCTCACTTCCGACACGGAGTGCTTGATTTCGGCCATCGCGCTGTCGAAAACCCTGCAGTCGTTCATCCACGTCCCCAGGAGCTTCGGGTAGACCTGCACAAGCGCTGGGAGTGAGGACGGATTCTGGACAGAGAAGCGCTAGAGGGCTGGGGTCTGAGTCGCTGAGCGGGGAAGCCGGGCAGAGAGCCGGCGGATCGGCGGCGAGGACATGACCGCTTGGCGGGGGCGGAACGGGGGCGTCCTAGGGGAAGCGGGCGAGGGGCTGAAAGCATGGCGCGAGGGCCGCGGGCTGGATCGATACTAAAGCTCATTCGCGCGCTATCTAAAGCTTGGGCGGCCGTCGAACAGTCCATGGCTAGGCGCGGAAGCGGTTTTCGGCTCGCGTACGTGACGCACCCGGAACTTCGGAGCTTGCTCGCCGCTCGCAGTCACTGAGAAGGAGACGTCATGCTGCCTATGCTGCCTCCTTGCCGCCGAGGCCGGAGTGCGTGCGCCGAAGAAGGACCGATCGCCGGCCGGAGAGGCCCGGATCGCACGCGGCACAACGGGGACGGCATGGCCGCGGAGGACGGGCGTTGGGCAGGAGACGAAGGCTTGCATTGTTCGCTGGAAATTTCGACAAGGGGGTACAAGAGCTCATTTTCGGCGCAGCCCTCCGGATTGCTCCGGCGGGCAGCTGCCGCGCAGAACGAGATGCTCTGAGCGACGCTTGAAGCGCTAAGTCCTTGGCGACGCCCGCGGAGCGGTTCGCCGGACGTCTGCATACCTCTGGACGCGCGGAATTCCTTCCAGGACGATGGAACGGACCGTGGATCCCGTCGCGGTGCGCATGACATCGCCCGCGTCCTCCGCGGGCGGACACAGAACCGCCTGGTCACACCCGCATGCAGAATTTCCTGGAGCAGCTCGTGCGGTCGCTTCAAGAGGAGGATGGCGCCTTCTCTGTCGGCGGGCCCGAAGCGATCGCTCTCATGCCGCCGTTAGTGGCGCTTCTCGAGGGCTCGACCGACCTGGCCGTCCCTGACCGCGATTACGTGAGTCGGGTCGTCTTCGCCACAGCATCGCACATCGTGGGACCAGACTTCCAATCCGGTGCGCCGTCTCCCGCGCCCCCCCGGGCCTCTCGTGGGCCGCCGTCCGCTCATCGCGTATGCAGCCATCAAGCGCCACCGCGAGGCCCAGGCGCTCAGCCTCGCGTCGCGATGGATGCTCTGGTTTGCCGTTGGGTCGCTGGAGAAGGTCGCCTCCGCATCGCACCTCCCCGAGTCGTCCGCAGTCGACCTGCCGAAGGTGCCATTCCTGCGCGCCGGGGAGCTGCGCGCCTCGCACTCAGGCCGCGGCGCAGCTTCGGGAGCGCCTGCTCTCTATTATCGAAACGCTGTGCTCGGCGGATCATGCGGTCGACAAGGTCAGCCTTGAGCGCATCCGGCAGGAAGCCGCTGCGTTGCTGCCCGTCCCGCCGCTGTCCTCGTTCCCCTCTGCGCTGCGCTCGGCTCCCGCTTTCCACGTGCCCGATTCCGACCGAGGTGAGCCCCGCGCGCTCCGTCCCGTTGCGCCGTCCGCGCAGCTGAGGCGCGCGGCAGACGGCATCCACCCGAGCGCCGCGGCGGAAGCGTCGGGCGCCGGCATCGGCCGCGGCGACGGAAAGGGCATCGCCGACGTCAGCGAGTCGATTCACCGCCTGCTGGCGGCCGTGCCGGACCCTGCCGGCCCCACGGGCGCCGAGTTCGAGAAGGGCGCGGCGGGCGATGGCGAGGACGCCTCGAGCGTGCGGAGCGAGCTCAGCAAGTCGGAGAGCAGCGGAAGCCTCCGGTCGGACGTGGGCGCCAGCACCGTCAGCAGCTATGTGGCCCCCGGCGTGGCCTTCTCGGGCATCAGCCGCGCCTCGGCCGTCTCCGTCATGAGCGGCTCCTCGATGGCTGTCTGCGGCACCGTCGGCACCGCCGCCTCGGCCCTCGCCGTCTCTCAGATGGACCTCGTCGCAGACAACGCGCAGTTCCTCCGCGGGGACCTGCGCGCGCTGGCCCGCCTCCTGGCCGCCTGCGCCCAGGTCCTCGCGGCGGACGCGCAGGACGCCATCAGCGGCCCGCAGGAGGCCGAGCGCGCCGACGCCGCCGTCACGTTCGTCAGCACCGTCCTCCGCTTCGTCTACACGTCCGTCTCCTCTGCAGACGCCGCCGGTGCGCGCCCGCCCGCGCCCCGCCCCGGCCCCGCCTCGCGCGCTGCGCTCTTGCCGACGCCGCTATGCAGACACGGAGGCGCTGCCATGGCTCGTGGCGATTATCACGCGCCTCCTGAACTGCTACGCGGCCCAGCACCGCTACGCGGCGGTCGGCGGCGGGCCGCCCCCACACCCCCAGGCCGCGGCATCCGCCGCCGCCTCGACCTCGGCGCCCTCGTCCCCCGCCGCGTCCCCGGCGCCCACGCCGCCGCCGGCCGCGCCGCACGAGCCCCTCTCCAGCCCGCGGCCCCTGACCGCCGAGGCGGCGCCCGGCACCCTCCGCATCCTCTCCTCGTCCTCTTCCTCCTGCTCCTCGCACCACGCGCCCCCTGCCGCGTCGGCGCCGGCCCCGGCGGCCGCGGCGCCGGCCGCGGCGCCGCAGCCGGCGAGCAAGCTGAAGCTGGAGCTGAAGCTGCACGTGCTGGACGACGCGATCCGCCTGGCGCGGCGCCTGACGCGCGAGGACGAGGCGGTGCACCGGAACCTGCAGCTCACCATCGCCCTCACCGTCCTGCGCTCCCTGGATGGGGCCGTCGTGGAGGACGCCCGCTCCCTCGTCCGCCGCGGCGGCGACCGCGCCGGCGCCGGCGCCGGCGGCCCCTCGCCCTTCGCCGCCCGCCCGCGAGCCCCTCCTCCCCGGACGCGCCCCTCCTGCGCTCCTCGCCCCTCGTCAGCCCGCGGCTGCTCTCCCTCGCCATGATCTCTCTGCGGAACGCCCTGGGCGACCAGAGCGCCGGCGCCCCGAACATCAACCTCTCGAGCTCCTCGGGCGGCGGCGCCCGCGAGGGGGCCTCGGGCGGCGGCGGCGGCTCCAAGGCCGGCGGCTCGGTCCACCACTCCGGGGCGATGTGGGCGGGCGCCGGGAGCCGGCTGCCGCCCACCGGGGGCATGGCTGGGAGCCTGGCCCCGACGCCGGCCATGCCGGCGGCCTTCGCCTTCGGGTCGGCGCGGGAGCGGCTGGGCGCGCTCCTCGGCAGCGTCCCGCAGCTCGTCGGCGTCCTCTTCGCCCTCGTCGTGACGTGCTTCGCCGAGGGCAGCCGCCGCTCCTTCCCCGGCGCCGAGGGCAGCGGCTCCAACGGCGGCGGCGGCGCCAACGGCGGCAACGGCGCGGCGCGGGCCGCGGCGGCGGCCGCCGCGGCCGCCGTCGTCGAGGCCTCGGGGGACCTGAACGCGAGCTTCCGGGACCTGGCGGGATCGGTCCGCGAGACCTTCTCGATCGCCGAGTCGGTCCCGCCGCCCACGGTCGTCATGGGCGGCGGCGTGGGCGCCAACCTCGGCAACCTCGCCGGGGGCGGCGGCGGCGGCGGCGGCGGCGAGACGGAGGGCACCTCCGAGCTCGCCCACTCGGCCCTCGAGGAGGACGACAACGAGGGCGAGGACGAGGTGGGTTTGCCCTTGCTCGCGCGCCCTCCCGCCCCCTCCGACCCGGCCGCGCAGCACGAGGGCGAGATGATCCCCGAGGAGGACTACGAGGAGGACGAGGACGAGGACGAGGTGCGGCCCTCGCCGGCCGCGCGTCCCTCGCTCCCGCTTACGCGGCCGCTGCAGGACGGCGAAGGGGACGACGGGGGCGAGGACGGGGGCGAGGACGACGAGGAGGACGAGGACGAGGAAGGCGGGCAGGAGGGTGCGCGGCCCCGCCCCGCTCGCCGCGTCCTCCGCGTCGGTTGGCCGACTCGGCGGCGGGGGGTACAGACGAGGAGGGCGAGGGCGAGGGGGACGGCGAGGAGGAGGGCGACGCGACGGACGAGGAGGAAGAGGTGGCGTCGGCGGCGCATCGGCGCCAGCGGCGGCAGCAGCGGCAGCACCTCCAGTCCCAGATGGTGCGCGGCCCTGCGGAGCCTCGCGCGCGCCCGCCCGCCCAAGGCTGACTGGTCCCGCAGAACGACGACGAGGACCTAGGCTTTGGCGCGCTCTTCCACGAGCCCGGGGCGGCCCCGCCTGCCGGCACCGCCGCCGGCCCCGCGGCCCCCGCGGCCGCCCGCCCGGGACCCGCAGGCGAGGGCGCCCCCGGCGCCGCCGGCGCCGGCGTGGCCTCCCGCCTGAAGCACGAGTTCGCGGAGCTCGCCAAACTGGCCCTAGACGTCCTCATGATCCTCGCCTCGGACCGCGCCCTGGCGGCCATCGCCGCCGGCTCCTCCTCCGCGCCGGCCCCCGCGGGGGCGGCCTCCTGTCCCTCGCCATCCCCCGCCTCGATGGCGGCCGGCGGCCTGCGGGACGGCTCGGCCGCCGCCCCCGAGCCCGGGGAGGTGCCCCTGCCCGAGGAGCAGCGCTTCCGGGCCGACTGCCTCCTCTTCCTCGCCGGCCAGATCGCCCTCGGCTCCGCCCCGCTCCTCGGAGGCGCCGGCTCCCGCGGGTCCCTCCAGGCCTGCGCCCCCGCCGGGGCCGTCTCCGTCTCCATCCTCGTCGCCGACCCCGACTTCCGGGCCGCCTTCCGGCGCCTGGGGTACGCCCTCGTCATGGGCGGCGGGGCTCTCTGGGGCGGCGCGGGGCCGGCCCCCGCGCCGGGCGGCGTCTCCCCGCACCACCTCCTCCTCTCCGCGCCGGCCCAGAAGTACGTCGCCGCGAGCCTCTTCCTGGCGCCGGGCCTCTGGCCCCTCCACATCCCCGTCGAGGTCCTAGTCGTCCTCGCCCGCGTCCTCGTCCGCCGCGCGGACCGCGCCAAGGGCGAGGACGCCCTCGCCGCCGAAATCTGGCGCTCGTTCCTCTGCAGCCTGGAGGCGCGCCTCTCGGGCGGGCCCTGCCACCCGGCCCTCGTCGACGCCGACCTCAACGTGGAGCACGCCCAGCTCCTCCTCTTCCTCTTCCACACGCTCTCGGAGGGCACGCGCGCCAAGCTGCTGCTCCGCCTCGTCGACATCGTGCAGGCCTTCGCGCAGGGCCGGGCCCGCGCCGAGGTCCCGCCCCCCGAGGAGCTCCTGCCCCTCGCCCGCTGCCTCCAGCTCGTCGAGTACGCCCTCCACTACTTCGACCGCCTCCCCGCCTTCCTGGTCCTCCAGATGGAGCGCAACCTGCTCGCCCGGCCCCTTCCCGCACCGGGGCCCTCCGGCCTCCTCGCCGAGGACGAGACCGCCCCGCCCCTCTGGACCCCCTCCTTCGTCGAGGCGTGGGCCGTCCGCGCCGGCCGGCCCCACGGCTCCTCCCAGCCCCCCGCCCCCGCTGCCCCCGCCGCCCCTTCCGCCCCGGGCGCCGCCCGCCCCGTCCCGGTTCCGATCTCTGCCGAAGACGCCTCCGCGGCGGCGGCCGCCGCCGTCGCCGCCGCCGCCGCGGCCGCGGCCGCCCAGCGCCAGTTCCTCTTCGAGCTCCTCTCGGCGCCCTCCGCGGCCGGCGGCGCCCCCTCCGCCTCCACCGCCGCGCGGAAGCTGCTCGAGGCCACGCCGTCGCTCGCCGGGGCCCCGGCACGGCGGCCGAGGCGCTGGGCGGGCCGTGCTGGCCCTCCTCGCGACGCCCCTCTCGGGCCGGGAGCGCGAAGTTTCCGACTTCTTCGCGCACGTCCTCTGGCGGCTCTCGGGGAAGCTCTCCGGGGCCGCCGCCGCCGCCGCCGCCGCCACGCCCGGCGCCGCCGGCCCCCGCCGCTGCATGCAGGAGCTCCACGCCCTCCGCCGCTGCGCCCGCCACGTGCGCCGCCCCCGTCCCCGCTCTCCTAAGCTTCCTCTGACGACCTTTTCCTCCGCCCCAGATCATGGACGGCACCGTGAACGAGCCGGCGGCCGTCGAGGCGCTCCTGGGCGACGCGGTGGGCCTGCTGGACCGAGCCCTGGACGCGGCGTTCGAGGGCGGGGCCTTCCCCTCGGGCGCCCCCGAGCCCTCCGTCCTCGTCGCAGACGCGGCCCTCGCGCTCCTCTCCTACGCCCTCCACCCGGTCGCCATCGGCGCGGCGCCGCCGGCCGGGCCCTCCTCGGCCCACCGCCAGGCCAAGTCCGCTATCGCCGCCGCCACGGGCCCCGCCGCCGAGGCCGCCGCCGCCGCGCGCGCCGAGGCCGAGGCGGCCGGCCGCGCCCGGCGCCGCGGGCTGGCGGAGGCGGCGGTCCGGCTCATGCGGCGGGAGGGCGGCGCGGACCGCGTCGTCGGGACGCTCGTGCGGGCGATCGGGCGCTGCGCGGGGCACCTCCGGGGCCAGCTCGAGTCGCAGCTCTCCAGCCCTAGCGACAGCGGGGACCGCGCGGCGGAGGGCGCGGAGGCCTCGCCGGCCCCTCTCCCCGTCTCCCACTCGGCCCGCCTCGTGGCGCTCATGTTCCGCGCCGGCGCCTCCCGCGCCCGCGTCCGCATGGCCATGGAGAAGGCCGGCTTCGCCTCTTGGGCCCTCCGCCTCCTCCGCATCCCGGACTACCGGACGCCTTCGCACGACGTGCGGTCGGCGGCCGGCGAGACGCCGCACCTGCCGCAGCCGGCGCTCAACGAGGGCGACGCCAAGGAACCCGAGGCGGCCATCGAGGAGGCCTTCTTCCTCCACACGACCGTCGCCCGCTCCGACCGGCAGCTCCCCGCCTCGTGCGCGGCATCCGTGTACCCCTCGCAAAGGGCGGGCGGGCCGGCCGGGGGCTGACGTGCTCTGCGCAGGATCACGTGCGCGCAGCGGCTGATGCTGTCGCTGCTCTCGATGGCGATGGGCGCCTTCGCCGCGGCCCGCTACCAGCGGGACGAGGAGCAGGAGCAGCGCGCCGTGCCCCGCTGCGCCAACTCCCTCATGCAGGTCGGCTTCAAGGTTCTCTTCATTGAAGTCTCGTCTTTCTTTACTTGACGCTCTCCTCTCAGGTTGTGATGGACCTGCTGCACGACTCGATGTTCGAGTTCGCGAAGGAGCCGGCGAAGATGATCTGCCGCCGCGTGCTCCCCTCCTACGAGCAGCAGATCCTCCGCCTCATGGACGTCTTCAAGCTCAAGTACGCCCAGGAGGCGCGTACCCCCCTTTTTTTCCTCTTTTTCTTCCTTTTCCGTGTTTTGTTTACGTGGCCGGGCAGGTCCTGGAGACGATCGCGGCGTCGGGGCGGGAGGGCGGCGAGGAGGCGGCCGTGGGCCCCGTGGCGGACATGGTCGTCAACGAGTGCGTGGGGCACATCGAGGGGCTCCTCAAGCGCCCCATGCGCCGCGAGCACATCACCCTCTTCTTCTTTGGCGAGGTACCCCTCCACCCCGCTTTCCTCAGTCTTTTCGTTGCCTTCGGAACTCAAGAGGCGGGCAGAGCGCGACGCGGCGGGCCCTCTCCGCGTCCCCGCTGCCGCCGGCGGGTCCCTCGGCCTCCGCCTCGCCCGCGCCGCCCCAGCCGGCCGAAATCGAGGGCCTGGAGGTCCCCCGCGGCTCCCTCCGCGCCCTCTTCGGCCTCCTCCTCGTACCCCGGTCCTTTCCTCCCTTTCCTTCCCTTTCCTTTCCTTTCCTTTTCCTTTCTGACGGCGCCCCGCAGGCCCGTCCGGAACGACGCGGCGGACGCGCAGGTCCTCGCGCTCCTCTGCTCGCTGGTCAACGCGGTGGGC
The DNA here is from genome assembly GCA_004431415.1 of Cyanophora paradoxa. NCBI lineage: Eukaryota > Glaucocystophyceae > Cyanophorales > Cyanophoraceae > Cyanophora > Cyanophora paradoxa. The sequence continues at coordinate 75,175 of QPMI01000040.1, forward strand.
GAGCCGCTCATGGGCGCCCACTCGACCTCGCTCTTCCGCGAGGCCGTCGCCCGCTGCGTGCTCGAGGTCTCCCACGGTGACCTCGGTGCGCCTCTTCCTTTTCGTTCCTTTGGCGTCCTCCTTTCGCCGTCTTACGCGTTCCCAGCTCGCCTGGTGCGGGAGAGGCTCCTCGGGCTGGACGCGGCGGCGCAGGCGGCGCCGTCCCTGGCCGCAGCCCGCTCGGGTGGCCCCCCGCACGGCGCCCACGTCGGCCTCGCCGGCGTCGCCCTCCTCGTCTCGGCCCCGCCGAGCGCCGGCGCCGGCTTCTCGCCCGCGCCCGGCGGGCAGGGCCCCTCGGCGCCCTCGGCGGCCCCGCGGACGGCGCGACCTTCGGGGCCGGCGCGGCGTCGGGCCCCTCGGAGGCAGTGCGGGCCCTCTTCAGCAAGCTGGCGTGGGCCGTCGCCTCGCCGGCGGCGCCGCAGCCGCTCGCGCCCGTCGCCGACCGCCTCTTCGGCGCCCTCCTCGCCAGCCTGGAGGACGCGTTCCTGTGCGGTACCCCCGCCCTCAACGAGTACCTCTCGCTCGTCCGGCGCCTCGCCGGCGGCTCGCCCGAGCGCCTCGGCCTCCTCGCCACGCGCCTCGCAGGCGTCCTCTCTGCGGCGGCCGCCGAGCTCGAGCGCGCCCCGCCCGGCGGCGGGCCGGCTCCTCTCCACACCCTCCTCGAGTTCGTCGGCGAGCTCCTGCAGCCGCAGCTCGAGTCGCTGCCCGCGGAGCCTTCGCCGGGCCCTGCGGCCACTGCGCCGGCGGCCGCGCCGGCCCGTCCAGCCCGCCCGCCCTCACCTCGCGCCCGCCGCCCCCGCCGGCCCCGCCCGGAGGCGGCTCCGTCTCCAGCAGCGCCGACTCGTCACCCGCGCCGGGCCTCGTCGCCCCTCCGGCGCCGCCGCCGCCGCAGCAGGCGCGGGCCCCCGCCGACGAGGAGGACGAGGACGTGGAGGATGAGGAGGACGAGGACGAAGAGGAGGACGAGGACGGAGAGGACAAGCCCGAGGGGGAGGAGGAGGAGGAGGAGGACGAGGAGGCCGGGGCCGCCGCCGCCGGCGGGCCCTCGGGCGAGGCGGCCGAGCGGCGCCTGGCGCAGCAGATCTGCACGTACTCGGCCACGGGCAACAAGTTCACGGAGCAGCACTGGTACTTCTGCTACACCTGCGGCCTGACCGTCTCTGAGGGCTGCTGCTCCGTCTGCGTCAAGGTGGTCGCCCCTCTGTTCCTCAGCTTAGCTCGGCTTAGCTTGCTTGCTCGCGGAAGGCTGACAGACAGCGCCCCCGCCGCAGGTGTGCCACAAGGGCCACGACGTCTCCTACTCGCGCATCTCCCGCTTCTTCTGCGACTGCGGCGCGGGGGCCGTCCGGGGCGTCCAGTGCCGCGCCCTCCGGCCCCGCCGCTACGTCCCGCCCTCGCCCTCGAACGCCCCCGGCGCCGGGCCCTCGAACGCCGGCGAGCGGCCGGCGGCGGCCCCCGCCGCGGCGCCGTCCCGAGCGACGGGGACGGGGAAGATTCGGAGGAGGAGGAGGCGGCCGGCATCGCGCCGGGCTCGGCCGAGGATGTCGGTGTCTGCGTCGCCGGCGGCGGCTCCGGCCCCGAGGCGGCGCCGCTCCGCGTCCCGCCGGCGGCGCGCGCCCCGCTCGTGGCGGCCCTCGTCGGCTCGGACCTCGCCGCGCGCCTCCTCGACCTCTTCTGCGCCCTGCGGCGCCGCGTCGAGTCCGAGTCCGGGGCGCGCGCCCTCGCCGCCCGCTCGGCCGCCGCGGAGCGATCGGCCCAGGTCTCGGACAAGATCCTGGCGGATTCCAAGCCCCTCAGCTACAAGCCGGGCACCTTCGACGTCAAGCTCCGCTACGACGGCGCGCTCGGGCGGGAGCTCAAGGCGGCCTTCTCGGGCCACGGGGCGCCCCGCGCGGCGCTGGCGGTGGCCACGGGGCGCCGCATCGCGGTCGCCGAGGCGCAGCGGGTGACGATCTTCGACGGCGCCGCCGTCCTCGCGACGGACGGCCAGGGCTCCCTCGACAAGTCGCAGCTCCGCGTCCTCTCCAAGAACGCCGTACCCTACGAGGTCCTCGCCCTCGCCTTCAACTCCACGTCCCGGTACCCCTCCTCTGCGTTCCCTCCCGCTTGTTTCCCCTCCCCCTTATGGTTCTGTCCGACAGGTACTTGGCCGTGGCGGGCCTGAAGGACCTGCAGGTCTTCACCGTGTCCTCCGCCGGCACAGTGACGGCGCGCCCCTCCGCCCGCCTCCCTCCGCCGGGCTCCTCGCTGATCCGCCGCCGCTTCGCAGGACCGCCTGACGGTCGAGCTCTCGCTGGACTCGCTGGGGGACTCCCTCCACGTCGTACAGGCACCTACCCACCCACCCCCTTCCCTTCTTTCCTGCCCCGCTGACACCTAGGCCTCCGGCAGGTCCACTGGGTGCCGCAGTCGCAGGTGCACCTCGCGGTGGTCACGAACCGCTTTGTAAAGGTGTACGACCTCTCGCGGGACGCCATCAGCCCCGCCCTCGTGCGCCTCCTCCCCGCTCTTCTTCTCTTTTCTTGGTTACGAGCGTCCGCAGAACTACACGGTGCTGGACGACGCGATCAAGGGCGCCTCGTTCGGCGTCGACCCGCGCGGCCGCGTGACGCTCTACGCCATCACAGGCGGCGGCCTCGTCTTCGCGCAGGAGCTCCCCCCGCCCGCCGCGCCGCCCGCGGCCGGCGAGGGACACGCTGCTGCTCCTCCTGCCGCGGCCGCCGCCGCCGCCGACGACGGCGGGCCGAGCATCCTGACGGAGGTCGTGGCGGTGCCGGACAGCCTGCGGGGCAAGTCCGGGGCATCCATCCACTTCTCGCAGCCGCTGCGGCTCCTCTTCTGCTGCTACGAGGACGGCCGCTCGTGCGGCGGGCGCGTCGCCCCGCCGACTCCCGAAGAGCGCCGCTCGGGCGGCGGCATCCGCCTGGCCGAGGCCTTCAGCCTGGTGGACCTCAAGCCCGAGACGGGCCTCCTGCGCGGCCGCATCGCGCCCATCGCGGCCCTCGCGGACGCGCCCGAGCAGCCCGGCACGCTCCTCGGCATCTCCCGCAAGGCCCACGCGGCCTTCGCGGCCCGCGTGACCCCGGGCGACGCTGGGGGCGTCTTCGAGGTGCACCCCATCAAGCTCCCGCCCGCCTCCTCCTCCTCCTCCTCGTCCTCTGCCCGTGTCGAGGGGTTCGCTGCGAGCCCCCTCGCCAGCCCCGCCGCCGCTTTCGTCGCCCCCGCCGGCCCCTCCGTCGCCCTGTTCCTCCTCGAGGACGGCTCGCTGCACCGCCTCGCCCTCACCGCCCCCGCCCTGCCCGCCCCCTCCGCCGCCCCGGCCCCGGCCCCCGCCGCAGGGTCCTCCGCCTCGGAGGCTCCGCGGCCCCCGCCCGGCCGCTTCCTGCCCCTCCCCAGCGGCGGCATCGGGTACTTCGGGCGCTGCCGGACGGGCGGCAGGGCCGGCCCTGCCGCCCCCGCGCCCCGCCGTCGTCGTCGGCCGCGCCGGCGGCGGCGGGCGGGGCGCGGCCGCAGCCGCCGGCCTTCCCCGTCGATTTCTTCGAGTTCTGCCAGAACGTCACCTCGGAGGTCGCCTTCTCGGGCGACGTCCCCGGCGACGTCGCCAAGCAGCGCCTCGCCAACAACGAGGACTACCTCATCAGCCCCAGGCGCGCCGCTTTGTCGTTCTCTTCTCTTCTCGTCCGCCCGCCCGCGCCTCTGACGCGCGCGCGCGCCCCGCAGCGTGGACGGGTTCGAGCTGACGATGGAGAGCACGTCGCCGGACCAGTGCTTCTGCGGCCTGCGCGTGCAGGTCGGCGCCGCCTCCCAGCAGCACATCCCCATGTACATCCGCGTCCTCGGCCGCACGGTGCATTCTCCCGCTGCTCGGTGCATTCTTCTGCTGCTCGCTCACCTCTCCGCCAGATCGCGATGCGGGAGAACCAGCGGCGGTGCTACGACATCCCGTTCACCGACGACGAGATCCTGCAGGCGGACCGGGAGGTCACGGTCGTGGTCGGGCCCTCGTTCAACCCGGGCAACGCGCCCATCCTCGACGGCCTCGAGATCTACGCCTACTCCAAGGACCGCTTTGGTTTCTCCCGCAAGCTCGAGGAGCGGGCGCGGGGCGCGGGGGCCGGCCGCGGCGAGGGCGGGTCCGGCGGCGGGGCCGGCGACGGGGCCTCCGGGGCGGGCCGCGCCGGCCCCGCCACGCCGGCCGAGGCCGCGCTGGTCGAGCTGCTTCGGCTCTCGGCGATGACCTTCTCGGCGCTGCCCGAGGGCGCCCAGGAGAACGTCCGCGAGGCGCTCCGCGACGCCCTCCCGCGCCTCGCGACTGGCGCCGCCCCCGTCCGGGGCCCCGCCCTCCGCCTCCTGCGCCTCCTGTACCCCTCCCCGGCCGCGTACTACGCGGCGAAGGACGCGCGGGCGCTGGCGGCGCTGGCCGAGTGCGTCCCGGCGGAGCCGCTCGCGTACGCCGACGCCGTGCGGACGGTCCGCGGCATCGCGCGGCGGCGCCCGCAGAGCCTCCGCCGCTTCCTGAAGGACTCGCCGGGCTTCCCCGCCGCCCTCGTTGCGCCCCTCGCCCAGGCCGCCACGCTCCTCGCCTCCCCCGCCGCGCTGGCGCCGGCGGCCGCCGCCGCGCCCTTCGCGCGGCCGCCGCCGGACCTGCCCGGGGTCGTCTCGGGGCTCGTGGAGGTCGCCTTTGCGTACGCGGGCCACCTGCGGGACGCGGGGCGCGAGCTGGCGCCGGCCGTCCGCCTCATCCTGGACATGGCGCTGGGCCCCAACGACTCCGTTCGCTCCGCGGCCTGCTCGGCCCTCGGCGGAATCATGCTCCAGGGCTTCACGCTCCCGGCGCCCTCGGCCCCGCCGACGCCCTCGCGGGCCCCGCCGCCGCCGCCCCCGGAGCCCGCGGACAGCGGCCCGCCAGGCATCCAGTACCAGTGCGACAGCTGCGGCCTGCTCCCGATCCCGGGTCGCCGCTGGCACTGCGGCTCCTGCATCGACTTCGACCTGTGCGAGCGGTGCCACGAGGAGGGGGGGCACGACCCTGACCACGCCATGACGCCCATCGACCCGCCCGGCTCGGCGCCGCGCCCGCCGCCGCCGCCGGAGCTCGGCGCCGAGGGCGCCGAGGAGCGCGACGTGGACGAGGAGGAGGAGGAGGACGAGGCGGAGGAGGCTGCCGCGCGGCCCGCCACGCCGCCCCCGGCCCCGCCCCCGGCCCCGCCCCCGCCGCCCGCTCTGCCGCTCGCGGAGCCGCCGGTGGCGGCGCCGCCGCCGGACGCGGCGGCGGCGCTGGCGGCGGCGCAGGCGGAGCTCCCGCCGGAGGACGCGGACGACGAGGAGCTCCGGGTGGCCCTCGCTCTGAGCCTCGGGCTCGACCCCGTGGCCGCCGTCGCCGCCGCCACCGCCCCAGCCCCCGCGCCCGCGCCCCGCCCGCAGGCCGAGCCGCAGACGCCCAAGCGGGCGGGGGCGGCGGGGGCGCCGCCGCCGGCCATCGTTCTGGACGCGGCGGCGGAGGGCGAGGCCGGCTCGTCCGTCGCGGCGCTCTCGTCCGCCATCTTTGACGAGCTGCTCGAGTCGCTGCCGCGGCTGCCCGAGCGGGGCGGGGCGGCCGCGCTGCCCCTCGCCCGCCTCCTCCACTCGCTCGCCGCCCGCTGCCTCGCCGCGCGCGACCACGAGGCCCTACGGCGCCTCTTCGCGCGGCTCCTGCAGCTCGCGCCGGGCGCGCCGGGCGCCCCGCCGCCCTCGGCCAAGCGGACGCCCCGCATGGAGATCGAGGCGCTCGCTCTGCTCTTCCTCGGCATCTGGCTCCGGCCCCTCGAGCGCCCCTCGTCCTCCTCCTCCTCCGCCTCCGCCTCGCGCTCAGCGGAGGGCGCCCCGCCCTCGCCCGGCGCCGGCGGCGTCAAGTCTCTCGCGGGCGCGCGGGCGGCCGCCGAGGAGCTGGCGGCCATGGCGCGGGAGGCCGGCCTCGTCGGGCGCCTCTACGCGGCAGCCTTGGCGCTCTTCGAGCACTTCAAGCGCCTCCCGAAGCGCAAGGACGGCACGGAGGAGGCGGCGCCGGCGGCGGCGGCGCCGGCGCCGGCCGGCGGCGAGGGCGTCGTGACGAACGCGCTGCTTGCGCCGGAGCCGGTGACGGGCAGCGCGGGGCGCGAGGCGGCGCCCTTCTTCGGCGACGCGTACGCGCGGGCGCACGCCGCCGACCTCTTCGGCGACTGCCCGCGGCTCGTGGCCGAGTGCGCACTGAAGATGGCCATGCGGCTCTTCTCGCCGGAGCGGGACCGGCCCGGGCGGGAGCCGTTCGGGCAGGACTGGCAGGCCCTCCTCTGCAGCTTCGTGCACGCCCAGCAGACGAGCTTCGCCCGCAAGGTCGCCAAGCGCATGCTCCTCGCCCTCTGCGGCTCCCGCTCCCGCTACTACGAGGTCCTACCCTATCTATCATACTCTATCTGTTCAACTGTGCAAAGCTTACTTTGTTTGTGCTAGGTGCGGGACAGCAGCGCGTACGCGGCGGCGATGCGGCGCCTGAAGAAGGCGTCGAAGGCGTCTGCGGGCTTCACCGAGCCGCTCCCCTACGAGGCGGCCGTGAAGGTCGTCTCCACGCTCGGCTCCATCAGCGAGGTCGCGGCCCCGCGGCCCGCCAACTGGCAGCTCTACTGCCGCGGCTCGCCCGAGACGCTGCCCTTCCTCTTCCGCTCCTCGCTCCTGCTCTGCGAGGAGGCGCAGCTCGCCGCCCTCCGCCTCCTCACCGCCGCCTTCGGAGGGGCCCCCGAGCCGCCGCCCGCCACGGCGGCCCGCCCCGCGCCGTCCTCCTCCTCGTCGTCATCCCGGCCGCCCGCCCCGCCCGCCGCCTCCTCCTCCTCGACCTCCTCCACCACCGGGCCCCTCTCTGCGTCAGACTGGGAGGCGCTGGTGGCGCTCTTCCTTCGGGCGCCGCCGCCCCCGCCGCCGCCGCACGCCCCTTCGGCCCTGCCCCACGCCGCCTCGACTGGCCTCGCGCCCGGGACGCCCCTCGCGCTCGCCGGCCCCGCGCACTCCCTCGCCGGCCCGCCGGCCTTCGAGCTGCCGGGCGGCCCGCCCGGCGCCACCGACGCGGCCCGCCTGGTCGACGCCGTGCTGCTGGGCGCGCGCTCGGCCGCCGTGCGCGCCGAGGGCCGCGCCCTCCTCCTCGCCCTCTGGGCCCGCGCCGCCTCCGCGCAGCTCGAGGCGCTCCTGGAGGCGGCGGCGGACAAGGTCGCCGTGCTGCCGCACTACGGCCGCAACGGGGCCGACTTCAAGGAGGCGCTGCTCCGCATGCTGGCCGCCCCGGGGTTCGTGGAGGCTGCGTCCGTCCAGCCCACCGTCGGGCGCCTCTGCAAGACCCTCGTGGACGCCCTGGTCCGCTGGCTCCGTTCGATCTCGCATCGCCTCACACGCACACGCACACACGGCTGACTCGCCCCCCCCCCCCCCCCCCCCCCCCCTCAGGTGAGCCAGAGCCGGGTGGTGGCGACGCACCCGCACTCGCACGTCTACCGCACGCTGCGCTCCCTCGTCGAGTTCGACGGGTGCGCCCCGCCTCCATCCACGCCCGAGAGAACCTTTCTAGAGTCTCTCTCTCTCTCTCGCCCTCTCATCTTCTTCGCTTGGGGCGCCTCCACGCCCGAGAGAACCTATCCAGAGTCTCTCTCTCTCTCTCTCTCTCGCCCTCTCGTCTTCTTCGCTTGGGGCGCCTCCACGCCCGAAAGGATCTAGAGCTTTCTCTCGCCCTCTCGTCGTCTTGGCTTGGGGCGCCGGCCTACGCCCCGCATCTATCCACGCCTCTTAGATTCTCTCTTTCTCTCGCCCTCCTCTTGGAGCGCCGGAGCGCCGCCCGCCTTGTCGCTTGGAGCGCCGCCCGCCCGCCTCATCCGGGGGCAGGTACTACCTGGAGTCGGAGCCGTGCCTCGTCTGCAACGACCCCGAGGTCCCCTTCGCGCACCTCAAGCTCGAGCAGGCGCGCACCTCCCCCTTTCTATTTCTTACTTTCTTCCTTCCTCTTCTTTCGTGCTTTATTTTTTTCTTGTCGACTGCTCATCTCTCTTCTTCTGGAGCAGGCCCGCGCCGAGGTCAAGTTCACGGCGAACAGCATGATGGCGAGCAGCCTTTTCTTCTCTTCTCTCTTTTCCCACGGCTCAGTCTCACTCAAACACATTCTCTCTTTGCAGGTGCGGTTCCACTCGCCGCAGACGATCCAGTCGGTGGTCTTCCAGGCACACGACATCCGCCGCGCCCGCATGCTCAAGACCCTAACGCTCTACTACTCCAACAAGGTCTTTACTTTCGCCGCCCTCGAGCTCCGCTTCGGTTTGTTTGTTTGCTCGTGTCCGAGCCCCCTCAGGTGGTCTCGGACCTCGCGGAGCTCAAGAACAAGTGGCGGCTGTGGCGCAAGGCGAAGACGGCGCACCTGATGCCGGGCCAGGCCGAGCTGCGCATCCCCTTCGCCATCCCCATCACGGCGACAGCCCTGCTCTTCGAGTACTCCGCCCTGCACGAGAACCCGGGGGCGCTGGCGCAGGAGAAGCTGCAGTGCCCGCGCTGCTCGCGGGCGGTGACGGACAAGCACGGGATCTGCCGGCACTGCCACGAGAACGCGTACCAGTGCCGGCAGTGCCGCAACATCAACTACGAGCAGCTGGATGCCTTCATCTGCAACGAGTGCGGCTTCTGCAAGTACGGCCGCTTCGAGGTCGCTGTCGTCGCGAAGCCGTCGCTGGCCTGCGAGCGCGTCGAGACGGAGGAGGACCGTAAGGCGGCGCTGGCGACGATCGACCGGGAGGCCGACAACGCGCACCGCCGCTACGCGCAGCTCTCCAGCTTCAAGCGGCCCCTGGTCAAGCTCGTCACCAACTTCGGCGACCTTGACTCGCTCACCATCACCGCCGTCCCCGCCTCCAGCGGCGCCGCAGCCGCCGGCGCCTCCTCCTCGGGGCCCGAGCGCGCCTCGTCCTCGGCGGAGCGGACGGGGGCCTTCGTCGCCTCGTCGGAGATGGAGCAGCTGCTGGCGAACGCGCCGGGCTCCAACTTCAAGACGAACCGCAAGATCGCTATCCTGGGCATGCTCTACGGCAAGGAGTGCAAGGGCGCATTCGACTCGCTCGCCAAGTCCGTCCAGGCCCTCATGGGCACCCGCCGCGAGCTCCTGCGGTACATGCGGCTCGCCCCGCGGCAGCTCGGCGACGACCAGGCGCTCGAGCAGGGGCCGCCCCTCAGCCGCGAGTCCTCCGTCGCCAGCACCGCCCCCGCCGGCTCCGTCCCGCTCACGCCCTCGGCCCGCACCGCGGCGGTCGCGGCCGCCGAGGCCTACGCGGCGGCCCAGGAGGCGGCGGCGGCGGCCGCCGCCGCCGCCGCCGCCGGCGGGGCGCCGCCGGAGAACCGCTGCGTCGGCTGCGCGACGGCCTTCGTGGCGCACTGCGTCGAGGTCCTGGAGCTCCTCTCGCGGCGCCCGCAGCTGCGGCCGGCCCTCGCGCAGCGCAACCTCCTCCAGCAGCTCTACACCTCGACGCTCCAGTTCGGCGCGCGCCAGACGCGCGTGCAGTCCCGCAAGATCATCTGCCGCCTCTGCTCCGACAACCCGGAGGCATCCGCCTCGCTGCTGGCGCTCCTTAAGGAGAAGGTCGAGTTCTGCATCGGGCACTACCGCACCCTCGACCTCGGCACCTCCGTCCACGCCGAGATGCAGGTGCCGCCGGCCTTTCCGCGCGCTCTCTTTTAATCCCTCGAGGCCGACCGACCGAGCCCCGCGCCGCGCCGCGCCGCAGCTGCTCGCGGAGATGTGCGTGCTGGACGACTCGCCGGCGCTGTGGGAGGAGCGGCTGCGCCTGCTGCTGCACCTCTTCTTCCGCGCCTCGCGCTCCGCTTCGGCCAGCCCCGTCATCTCCGACCACGTCGTCCTCCCCTGCCTCCGCGTCATCGTCCACATCTGCCGCCCGCCGCCCCCGCCCCCGCCGGGGCCCCCGCCCCCGCCGCCCCCCGCCCCGCCCGCCCCGGAGCCCGCGGCGGCGGCCGCGGAGGAGCCGCCGAAGGAGGGCGAGGCTCCCGTCTCGCAGCTGCGGCAGCTCTCGTCGGAGACGTGGCCCACGATCGGCTACGCCAAGTGGTCCAAGGGCGACGCCTCCTACGTCGCATGGGCGGCCCTCAACCAGTCGCTCCCGGCCGCTCCGCCGCCGGGCGAGGCGCCGGCCTCGCCCAAGGCACCGCCGGGCCCCGCCGAGCTGGCGAAGAAGTACGGCGGGCGCTGGATGCGCCTCGCGGGGATCGTCCCGCAGGCCGGCGCCGCGGCGCGCGTCCCGCTGGGGGCCTTCCTGGGCGGCGGCTCCTGGATCCGGAGCCTCCTGCTGTGCGGCTCGAGCGCCGAGATCCGCCGCGAGGCCTGCGCTCTGGTCGAGGTCCTCTGCGCCGGCTCCGAGGCCCGTACCCTCCGGTGCGCCTGCCCGCTCGGGATCGACGGCCGCGCCCGGCGCCTTTCATCTCATTTATTATTTCGGTCTTAGGTTCCTGGACCTGCTGACGCGCATGCTGGCGGACGCGGGCCGCGCCGGCGAGACGGCCGACGAGTTCCTCGAGCTCTACCGCCGCCTCCTCGGCCCCGAGGCGCGCCCGCGCGCGCGCGCGTGCCCGAGCCGCGCCGCGGGCCGGGTTCGAGCGACGCCCCTGACGCGGCTGCCTGCCTGCGCCCGGGCGCAGGACCGGAAGCTGTACCTGACGCAGCGGGGCTTCCTGGCGCACGTCACGCGCCTCATCCTCGACGAGGTGCCCAGAGACCGCGCAAAGCACAGGAAACAATAAGTTCCGACGCCCGCCGCGCAGGTGGCGCGCATCGCGCAGCTGGAGGGCCTCTGCACGACGGACATCGCACAGGGCCACGTCCTCAAGGCGAGCCCCCCGCTCAGATCAGATCTGAGCCGATCCGAGCTGAGCTGATGCGGGCCGCGCGCAGGCGCTGGTGGAGCTGCTGGGGGCCTTCCTGGGCGTGCCGCCCGTGCGGGAGAAGCTGCGGCGGGACGGCCACGTCGCCGCCCTCCTCGACGCCTTCCTCACCATGAAGGTCCGTCCTAGCTGATTTTCATTCCATTTCCGGGCGCCTTCTTAGCTGTTTTTCGTTTCTGCAGGGCCTCGTGGTGCAGAAGACGAAGCTGACAGAGGAGTGCGCGGGGACGATGCTCTCGCTCCTGCGCGCCACGCACGACGGCTCCGCCTCGGACCGCCAGGCGAGCCGCCCCGGCGAATCCTAGGGCGGGGCGACGTCGAGCCGCCCCGGGGGCTGATCGATCCGCGCCGCGCAGGGCTTCGTGTCGGCGTGCGTGCGGGCGCTGGACCGGCGGCGCGGGGACGAGCGCGCGCGGGTCGTGCTCTACGAGCAGCTCGTGGACGTCATTTGCCCCTTCAAGCCCGACCCCGTCTACCAGCTCGTCCTCAACAAGGCCCGCCCCGCCGCCCGCCCGCGCCCGCCCCACCACGCTCTGACTGCGGCGCGCGCGCGAGCAGAGCCCGACGCAGGAGGAGTTCATCCGGGGCTCCATGACGAAGAACCCGTACTCATCCTCCGACATGCCTGGGCCCCTCATGCGCCACGTCAAGAACCGCATCTGGTCCGCCCCTGCCCCCGCCCCCGCCCCCGCCCTCTTCTCACTGACGGAGGGGCAGCCGGGACCTGGACCTCTCGGCGCTGATCGAGGACGACAACGGGATGGAGCTGCTCGTGGCCGGCCAGATCGTCCGCCTTGACCTCTCCATCCGCCAGGCCCGTCGCCCCCGCCTCTCCGCTTCGCCGGTTCTGAGAGGGGCGGCGCCGGGGTACGTGCAGGTGTACGAGCAGGTCTGGCGGCGCTCGCTGGGGGGCGACCAGGCCGGTGACGGCCCGCCCATGGTCGTCACCTACCGCCTCCAGGCGCGCCTCTCGGCCTCTCCCCTCCATTCCTTCGCCCGCTGAGGGCGCGGGCAGGGCCTGGACGGTGAGGCTACAGAGCCGATCGTGGACGCGCTGGAGGACACGGCGGGGCCGGAGCGGGACCCCGAGGAGGAGTTCGCCGCCGCCGCCGTCATGGCCCCCTCCGGCGGCCTCGACGCCCTCCTCGCCCAGGCACGCGCACCCCTCTCCCCCTTCTGAGCCCAGCTCAGCTGATCTGAACTCATCTGAGCTTAGATCCGGTCCTTCCGGACGCTGGACGTGAACGCCGACCTCGTCGCTCTCGTCCTGCGCCTCGCCCGCCACTGCGCCCTCCTCGCCGCCAACCGCGCCCGCGTGCGCCCCGCCCCGCCGGCCCTCCCCTCCCCCGCGCCGCCTCAGACGCCTCAGATGCTGGCGCTGGGCGGGGTACGCGTGCTCCTCGACGTGCTCCGCCTGGCCTTCGCGGACGAGCGCCACGCCGACGAGGTCCGGCGCGGCCGCGGCCCAGAGGCGACCCGGCCCCGTCTGATCTCCGGCGCCTCCGTCCCGCTCCGCAGGCCGAGGCGCTGCTGCTGACGCTGGAGAGCCTGGTGGAGGCGGCGACGGCGGCGGCGGTGGCGCCGGACGCGGCGGCGGCGGCCTCGGGCGGCGACCGCGAGCGCCTCAGCGACGCGGCGGTCGTCTCCCAGCTCCGCATGTTCCTCGAGAAGGCCCGCCCGCCCGCCCTCCGTGCGCGTTCTCGGCGCCGGCTGACGGCGGCGGCCGGCAGCTCACGAGCCCGCTGGTCAAGACACACCGCCGCGTCGCTACGACCATGACCCGCGTCCTGCAGGCGCGCCCCGCCCCCCCCCCCCCCCCCCCCCCCCCCCCCCCCCCCCCTCTCACAGCGGCCGCCGCGCAGTTCCTGACGTACGGGCGGGCGCCGGCGATGGAGCTGATCGCCGACTACTTCGCGCCGCACCTCGACTGGGAGGCGCTCGCGGGGCCGCTCCGCTCCGACGCGCAGGCGCGCCTCCTCGTCGAGTGTGCCGTCAAGTTCGCCGACGCCATCCGGGTACCCCCCCGCCCGCCCCCTCCCCCCTTTTCTTCGCCGCGGCTCACGGTCCCGCGCCCCGCCGCGCCGCAGGACGACGCGAACGGGCAGCGGCTGAAGGACCTGATCCTGGCGCGGGGCGTCCCCGGCCGCGCCGCCGCCTTCCTCGCCGCCACCGTACCCCCCCGCAAGTTCACGGAAGGCGACGCCGAGTGGGCGGCGGCGCTGGCCTCGCCGGCGCTGCCCTCGGCGCTGCTGCTCCTCACGGGCCTCTGCCGCGGGCATCCGGCCACGCAGCGCGTCCTCCTCGAGACGAACGTCCTGCCGCTATGCCACTTCCTCGAGCAGGTGCGCGGGGCGCGCGCCGGGGCCCGCGCCGCGCCGCGCCGGCCGCTGAGGGGCCGGCCGCCGCCGCAGATCACGCAGGGCGGGAGCAAGGTGGGGATCCAGGCGGAGAACCTGCTGGAGGCGGCGGCCGGCGGGGAGGGCGGGGGGGAGGCCGACGCTGGCGTGCGCGAGGCGGTGCGGGCGCTGCGGGAGGCGACGCGGCGCGAGAAGCGCAAACTCGCCCTCGCCAAGCGCGAGAAGCTCCTCGCCGACCTCGGCATGCGCCTTGACGCCGGCGGCGAGTCCGGCGCCGGCGGCGGCGGCGGCGGCGAGGCCGGCGGGGCGGCGGCGCCCGAGGCCGGCCCCTCGGGCGGTGCCGGGGGCGGGCGCATCGTGGCGAGCCGGGTGCCGGGGGCGCTGGCCGGGGCCGGCGGCCTGGAGGCCATCGACGCGGCGGAGGAGGCCGGCCGGGTACGCTGCATGGTCTGCCGCGAGGGGTACGCCTACAAGCCCCGCGAGCCGATGGGCGCCTACGTCTACCTCCGCCGCGTGCCCGTCGGGGAGGCGCCCCGCGGGCGCCGGGCGTGGCGCCGGGGAGCCCGTGGGGGCGGGCGGGGCGGCTCGGGGCCGGGCGAGGCCGGCGTGGCCAGCTCGTCGCACTTCAACACGATCCACTTCGCCTGCCACCGCGACGCCACCCGCGCCGAGCGCTCCCTCAAGGCCCGCCCCGCCCGCCCCGCCCCGCCCGCCCCGCCCCGCCCCGGCGCCGTTCTGACGCGGCGGGGCAGGTCCCCGCGAGGAATGGGACGGGGCGACGCTGCGGAACAACCAGACGCGCTGCAACAACCTGTACCCCCTCGCCGGCCCGCTCGTCCCGCGGACGCCTACGCGCAGGCGACGGACCGCTTCTGGCAGCAGGCGGCGGCCGCGCTGGGGCGGCTCGAGTGCGGCGCGCCGGCGGCCCGCCTGCGGCTCGCGCTGCACGACGCGCGGCTCCTCCTCGCGAGGCTCGCCCACCGCGAGGCCTTCGCCGGCGAGGGAGAGACGCTGCGGGGGACGCGCGAGTCGAACCTGTGCCTCCTGCCCCACATCCTCTACGCCGCCGCCGCCGCCCTCGACGCCGCCGGCCCGCCACCCGCGCCGCCCTCGCCGCCGCCCTCGCCGCCTTTGCCCAGTCCGGCCCCGCCGCCGCCGTCTCCGCTGCCGCCGGCGCCGGCATCGCCTCGCCCGGCGGCGGCGGCGGCGCGGCGGGCGCCACGGCGGGCGCCGAGGCGATCGCTGCGGACTTCGGCGCGGATGGCGGCGCGCACCTCGCGCTCGTCGCCGCCGTCCTCCTCCTCCCCCCCGCCGAGTGGCGCGCCCGCCGCCTCGCCCTCCTCCGCCGCGCCCTCGCCGCCGGCGCCCGCCACGGGCCCCGCTACGGCGCCCCGCCCGCCTCCGCTTCCTCCTCCTCCTCCTCCTCCTCCTCCCGCGCCGCCCCGCCCTCCCCCGGCCCCTCTTCCTCCTCCGCCCCCGCCGCGCCCGCGGCGGACTGGGGCGTGGCGGCGTCCGCCGCCTTCTTCGGTCTGGCGTGCCTCGTCCGGCGCGAGTTCGGGGCCCCGGCGGGGAGCGAGGCGGCCGGCGACGGCGACGCGGTGGCGGCGCTGTGCGAGCGCGTGCGCGCCGACGAGCGGCCCGTCCTCGCCTCCTCGCGCCGCATCGCCGAGGCCTACGCCGCCGCCTGCGCCGCCGCCGCCCCGCCCGCCGGCCCGCCGCCCTCCTCGCCGCCCTCTTCCCCGGTCCGCCCGCCCCCTCCAGATCGCTCGCCGGCGCGCTGACGCTCGCTCGCGCAGAGGCGGCGGAGGAGGCGGCGGCGGAGGGCGGCCTGGAGGCCCTCGTCGAGCGCGCCGCCGGCGACCGCTGAGGGGGCGCGCGCGGACCGAACTGTAGCGGTATCTTGCATCGGTCGTGTAGGTACCGGTAGAAGAATCATACGTAGGAACGGGTAAGGTAGAACGTGAATTCAAAAGTATTGATGATGAAATGGAAATTTTCTCTTGACACTCGAAGGAAAAAGGCCCCGGCGCGATCCGAGCCCGGGGCGGGCGGGCGTAGTGAACATAGTGCCAAAATGTCGCCCCGGAAACAGCGTTTTCAGAAGGATCGGAAGGGAGCGCGCCCGGGCAGGCCTGACGGGCGGTCCCGGGGCGGACCTTCTCCGCGAGATCTAGAGCTGCTTGCGCTGCAGCTGGGCCCGCGGCCGTCCGCGCGCGCGCGCGGAGATCTAGAACATGTATCCCTGTCCGTCGCCTTTAAAGATTTCGAATTCAGCGGTACGGGTGCGCATGCGCATGTACATGTCTCGCGCGCCGCGGCCGGCGCGCATGGGCGCGCGCCAATTCGTCTTTTTTTCCCCGGTCGTCCCCCCTGCGCTTCTCCCCCCCCGTTCATTCCCCCCGAATTGTTAGCCACCGGTGGCTAACTTGCGATCGAAGGGTACAGGGTTCGGCCTCCTGAAATTGATCTCATAGAAGAACGAGCTCTCTGTCTCTCTCGATCTGGCGCGCTCTACGCAGTCTAGGCGCCACTAATGGCGAGCTGCGGGGTCTACGAATGAGGGGACGGGGCCGGAGGCGAGGCGGAGGGTGGCGGCGGAGGGCGCCGCCGGCGGCGGCTCCAAGGCTCGGTCAGGGCCGCCGCGAGACCCTCTCACGGGACGGCGCCCCGCGCCGCCCACCAGCAGCGACGCCCGCAGCGCAGGCTCCAGCGGGGCCGGCGGCGGCGCTAGGGCGAGGTCGAGGAGGGCGGGGACTCGCCGGGGAGGGCGCCGGCTAGGGCGGCAGGCCGGCGGCCTCGAGCTCCAGGCGGCGCTGCTCCTTCGAGAGCGCCGACGAGGCTGGACGCCGCCGAGCCGAGCCCGGCACCCTGCTCCGGGCGGCGTGGCGGGAGAGGAGGGCCGCGAGGGGCCGCGCGACGCCGCTGCCGGCCGAGCTGCAGGGGACGCTGCAGCGGCGGAGGGCGGCGACACGCCAGGCTCCGGAAGGCGCTGCTGCAGACTCTGAGAGGAAAGCGAAGAATCGCGATTAGATGGCGTTCACGGACTCGTAGCCAGAGCAGCGTACCGTGCTGCGCCGGGGTGTAGCTGCGCCGCCTGGGCGCGGTCGGTTGGAGGATCTGCCCGCAACTGCCGTAACTGCCGTAACTGCCGCCATGCCGTAACTGCCGTAACTGCCGCCAGCGCCGCGCGTCCGATCGCTTCCGCGTGAGCCACCGCTGCGCGCTTTGGAGTGAGGCGGGCGCGCTAAGCGGCCGGGCCTTGACGACGCACGGAATTCAGGTAGCTATAGCGCGCGTCGGGCGACGGGCTGCGAAAGTTGCGTGGCACCGGCGCCGCTGGGCCGCAGTGGGCGCCCGCTCCGGAGGGCGCCGCCATCGCCGTCGCTGCTGACCCGCACCGGCGGCAACATCGCCGCGCCTCGATTGCCGCTGCCCACCGGCACCGATTCAAGCAGGAATGGACAGCTGCGGTCTTCGGCCCCACGCTTCCCGCGCTGCCGATCCATTCTTGATGCGAGACCCCGAGCCCGAAAAGCTGCGCTGGCATCTTGATTCTGGACCGATCTGTGGGGCTTCAGCGTGATAGAAAGCGGGTCTCTCAGCGTTCGCACCGGATGCGCGGCTGCTTGCCGACTCCTGGACATCTTGCGGCCATCGCTTCCAGCCATTGCCGTTGCTTCCGCCGCCTGGCTGTGCGGCGCGGGCCGTCTGGCTGTCCGCCCGCTCGCTTTGGAGCGAGATCTTGTCATCTTGCCCGCTGTGCAGCCCGGGGTACAGCCCGCTGTGCAGGCTCCTTCTGATCACGGCTTCAGCGATGCTTCTCTGCGATTTGGTACGCTCGCGTTCCTTCTCACTCGGCTCCTGTACCGCTCTGATCGCCGAGGCTCGCAGAGCTCGCTTCGCCTCGCGCGCGGCGCCGGCACATGTTCAACCGAAACACGCGCGCGCGAGCGGGGGCTCGCGCCCGTCGGATCGCACACCATCGCCCTCGCTTGCGACTCTGCCGCATCATCGGAGAGCCCGCGGTGCCCGCGCCCGCCGAGCTCGAGGCCCGTCGACCCGTCGCGGCGCCGGCGCCGGCGGCGCGGTGCGGGAGGAGGGCGCGCGGTGCGGCCGCATCTGGTCCGCCCCCTCTCCCTCCCTATCTCTTTCTCTTCTCACCGACGGAGGGGCAGCCGGGACCTGGACCTCTCGGCGCTGATCGAGGACGACAACGGGATGGAGCTGCTCGTGGCCGGCCAGATCGTCCGCCTCGACCTCTCCATCCGCCAGGCCCGTCTTCCCCGCTTCTCCGCTTCTCCGGTTCTGAGAGGGGCGGCGCCGGGGTACGTGCAGGTGTACGAGCAGGTCTGGCGGCGCTCGCTGGGGGGCGACCAGGCCGGTGACGGCCCGCCCATGGTCGTCACCTACCGCCTCCAGGCGCGCCTCTCGGCCTCTCCCCTCCATTCCTTCGCCCGCTGAGGGCGCGGGCAGGGCCTGGACGGTGAGGCTACAGAGCCGATCGTGGACGCGCTGGAGGACACGGCGGGGCCGGAGCGGGACCCCGAGGAGGAGTTCGCCGCCGCCGCCGTCATGGCCCCCTCCGGCGGCCTCGACGCCCTCCTCGCCCAGGCACGCGCACCCCTCTCCCCCTTCTGAGCCCAGCTCAGCTGATCTGAACTCATCTGAGCTTAGATCCGGTCCTTCCGGACGCTGGACGTGAACGCCGACCTCGTCGCTCTCGTCCTGCGCCTCGCCCGCCACTGCGCCCTCCTCGCCGCCAACCGCGCCCGCGTGCGCCCCGCCCCGCCGGCCCTCCCCCTCCCCCGCGCCGCCTCAGACGCCTCAGATGCTGGCGCTGGGCGGGGTACGCGTGCTCCTCGACGTGCTCCGCCTGGCCTTCGCGGACGAGCGCCACGCCGACGAGGTCCGGCGCGGCCGCGGCCCAGAGGCGACCCGGCCCCGTCTGATCTCCGGCGCCTCCGTCCCGCTCCGCAGGCCGAGGCGCTGCTGCTGACGCTGGAGAGCCTGGTGGAGGCGGCGACGGCGGCGGCGGTGGCGCCGGACGCGGCGGCGGCGGCCTCGGGCGGCGACCGCGAGCGCCTCAGCGACGCGGCGGTCGTCTCCCAGCTCCGCATGTTCCTCGAGAAGGCCCGCCCGCCCGCCCTCCGTGCTCGTTCTCGGCGCCGGCTGACGGCGGCGGCGGACGGACCGCTTCTGGCAGCAGGCGGCGGCCGCGCTGGGGCGGCTCGAGTGCGGCGCGCCGGCGGCCCGCCTGCGGCTCGCGCTGCACGACGCGCGGCTCCTCCTCGCGAGGCTCGCCCACCGCGAGGCCTTCGCCGGCGAGGGAGAGACGCTGCGGGGGACGCGCGAGTCGAACCTGTGCCTCCTGCCCCACATCCTCTACGCCGCCGCCGCCGCCCTCGACGCCGCCGGCCCCGCCACCCGCGCCGCCCTCGCCGCCGCCCTCGCCGCCTTTGCCCAGTCCGGCCCCGCCGCCGCCGTCTCCGCTGCCGCCGGCGCCGGCATCGCCTCGCCCGGCGGCGGCGGCGGCGCGGCGGGCGCCACGGCGGGCGCCGAGGCGATCGCTGCGGACTTCGGCGCGGATGGCGGCGCGCACCTCGCGCTCGTCGCCGCCGTCCTCCTCCTCCCCCCGCCGAGTGGCGCGCCCGCCGCCTCGCCCTCCTCCGCCGCGCCCTCGCCGCCGGCGCCCGCCACGGGCCCCGCTACGGCGCCCCGCCCGCCTCCGCTTCCTCCTCCTCCTCCTCCTCCTCCTCCCGCGCCGCCCGCCCTCCCCGGCCCCTCTTCCTCCTCCGCCCCGCCGCGCCCGCGGCGGACTGGGGCGTGGCGGCGTCCGCCGCCTTCTTCGGTCTGGCGTGCCTCGTCCGGCGCGAGTTCGGGCCCCGGCGGGGAGCGAGGCGGCCGGCGACGGCGACGCGGTGGCGGCGCTGTGCGAGCGCGTGCGCGCCGACGAGCGGCCCGTCCTCGCCTCCTCGCGCCGCATCGCCGAGGCCTACGCCGCCGCCTGCGCCGCCGCCGCCCCGCCCGCCGGCCCCGCCGCCCTCCTCGCCGCCCTCTTCCCCGGTCCGCCCCGCCCCCTCCAGATCGCTCGCCGGCGCGCTGACGCTCGCTCGCGCAGAGGCGGCGGAGGAGGCGGCGGCGGAGGGCGGCCTGGAGGCCCTCGTCGAGCGCGCCGCCGGCGACCGCTGAGGGGGCGCGCGCGGACCGAACTGTAGCGGTATCTTGCATCGGTCGTGTAGGTACCGGTAGAAGAATCATACGTAGGAACGGGTAAGGTAGAACGTGAATTCAAAAGTATTGATGATGAAATGGAAATTTTCTCTTGACACTCGAAGGAAAAAGGCCCCGGCGCGATCCGAGCCCGGGCGGGCGGGCGTAGTGAACATAGTGCCAAAATGTCGCCCCGGAAACAGCGTTTTCAGAAGGATCGGAAGGGAGCGCGCCCGGGCAGGCCTGACGGGCGGTCCCGGGGCGGACCTTCTCCGCGAGATCTAGAGCTGCTTGCGCTGCAGCTGGGCCCGCGGCCGTCCGCGCGCGCGCGCGGAGATCTAGAACATGTATCCCTGTCCGTCGCCTTTAAAGATTTCGAATTCAGCGGTACGGGTGCGCATGCGCATGTACATGTCTCGCGCGCCGCGGCCGGCGCGCATGGGCGCGCGCCAATTCGTCTTTTTTTCCCCGGTCGTCCCCCCTGCGCTTCTCCCCCCCCGTTCATTCCCCCCGAATTGTTAGCCACCGGTGGCTAACTTGCGATCGAAGGGTACAGGGTTCGGCCTCCTGAAATTGATCTCATAGAAGAACGAGCTCTCTGTCTCTCTCGATCTGGCGCGCTCTACGCAGTCTAGGCGCCACTAATGGCGAGCTGCGGGGTCTACGAATGAGGGGACGGGGCCGGAGGCGAGGCGGAGGTGGCGGCGGAGGGCGCCGCCGGCGGCGGCTCCAAGGCTCGGTCAGGGCCGCCGCGAGACCCTCTCACGGGACGGCGCCCCGCGCCGCCCACCAGCAGCGACGCCCGCAGCGCAGGCTCCAGCGGGGCCGGCGGCGGCGCTAGGGCGAGGTCGAGGAGGGCGGGGACTCGCCGGGGAGGGCGCCGGCTAGGGCGGCAGGCCGGCGGCCTCGAGCTCCAGGCGGCGCTGCTCCTTCGAGAGCGCCGACGAGGCTGGACGCCGCCGAGCCGAGCCCGGCACCCTGCTCCGGGCGGCGTGGCGGGAGAGGAGGGCCGCGAGGGCCGCGCGACGCCGCTGCCGGCCGAGCTGCAGGGGACGCTGCAGCGGCGGAGGGCGGCGACACGCCAGGCTCCGGAAGGCGCTGCTGCAGACTCTGAGAGGAAAGCGAAGAATCGCGATTAGATGGCGTTCACGGACTCGTAGCCAGAGCAGCGTACCGTGCTGCGCCGGGGTGTAGCTGCGCCGCCTGGGCGCGGTCGGTTGGAGGATCTGCCCGCAACTGCCGTAACTGCCGTAACTGCCGCCATGCCGTAACTGCCGTAACTGCCGCCAGCGCCGCGCGTCCGATCGCTTCCGCGTGAGCCACCGCTGCGCGCTTTGGAGTGAGGCGGGCGCGCTAAGCGGCCGGGCCTTGACGACGCACGGAATTCAGGTAGCTATAGCGCGCGTCGGGCGACGGGCTGCGAAAGTTGCGTGGCACCGGCGCCGCTGGGCCGCAGTGGGCGCCCGCTCCGGAGGGCGCCGCCATCGCCGTCGCTGCTGACCCGCACCGGCGGCAACATCGCCGCGCCTCGATTGCCGCTGCCCACCGGCACCGATTCAAGCAGGAATGGACAGCTGCGGTCTTCGGCCCCACGCTTCCCGCGCTGCCGATCCATTCTTGATGCGAGACCCCGAGCCCGAAAAGCTGCGCTGGCATCTTGATTCTGGACCGATCTGTGGGGCTTCAGCGTGATAGAAAGCGGGTCTCTCAGCGTTCGCACCGGATGCGCGGCTGCTTGCCGACTCCTGGACATCTTGCGGCCATCGCTTCCAGCCATTGCCGTTGCTTCCGCCGCCTGGCTGTGCGGCGCGGGCCGTCTGGCTGTCCGCCCGCTCGCTTTGGAGCGAGATCTTGTCATCTTGCCCGCTGTGCAGCCCGGGGTACAGCCCGCTGTGCAGGCTCCTTCTGATCACGGCTTCAGCGATGCTTCTCTGCGATTTGGTACGCTCGCGTTCCTTCTCACTCGGCTCCTGTACCGCTCTGATCGCCGAGGCTCGCAGAGCTCGCTTCGCCTCGCGCGCGGCGCCGGCACATGTTCAACCGAAACACGCGCGCGCGAGCGGGGGCCTCGCGCCCGTCGGATCGCACACCATCGCCCTCGCTTGCGACTCTGCCGCATCATCGGAGAGCCCGCGGTGCCGCGCCCGCCGAGCTCGAGGCCCGTCGACCCGTCGCGGCGCCGGCGCCGGCGGCGCGGTGCGGGAGGAGGGCGCGCGGTGCGGCCGCATCTGGTCCGCCCCCTCTCCCTCCCTATCTCTTTCTCTTCTCACCGACGGAGGGCAGCCGGGACCTGGACCTCTCGGCGCTGATCGAGGACGACAACGGGATGGAGCTGCTCGTGGCCGGCCAGATCGTCCGCCTCGACCTCTCCATCCGCCAGGCCCGTCTTCCCCGCTTCTCCGCTTCTCCGGTTCTGAGAGGGGCGGCGCCGGGGTACGTGCAGGTGTACGAGCAGGTCTGGCGGCGCTCGCTGGGGGGCGACCAGGCCGGTGACGGCCCGCCATGGTCGTCACCTACCGCCTCCAGGCGCGCCTCTCGGCCTCTCCCCTCCATTCCTTCGCCCGCTGAGGGCGCGGGCAGGGCCTGGACGGTGAGGCTACAGAGCCGATCGTGGACGCGCTGGAGGACACGGCGGGGCCGGAGCGGGACCCCGAGGAGGAGTTCGCCGCCGCCGCCGTCATGGCCCCTCCGGCGCCTCGACGCCCTCCTCGCCCAGGCACGCGCACCCCTCTCCCCTTCTGAGCCCAGCTCAGCTGATCTGAACTCATCTGAGCTTAGATCCGGTCCTTCCGGACGCTGGACGTGAACGCCGACCTCGTCGCTCTCGTCCTGCGCCTCGCCCGCCACTGCGCCCTCCTCGCCGCCAACCGCGCCCGCGTGCGCCCCGCCCCGCCGGCCTCCCCTCCCCGCGCCGCCTCAGACGCCTCAGATGCTGGCGCTGGCGGGTACGCGTGCTCCTCGACGTGCTCCGCCTGGCCTTCGCGGACGAGCGCCACGCCGACGAGGTCCGGCGCGGCCGCGGCCCAGAGGCGACCCGGCCCCGTCTGATCTCCGGCGCCTCCGTCCCGCTCCGCAGGCCGAGGCGCTGCTGCTGACGCTGGAGAGCCTGGTGGAGGCGGCGACGGCGGCGGCGGTGGCGCCGGACGCGGCGGCGGCGGCCTCGGGCGGCGACCGCGAGCGCCTCAGCGACGCGGCGGTCGTCTCCCAGCTCCGCATGTTCCTCGAGAAGGCCCGCCCGCCCGCCCTCCGTGCTCGTTCTCGGCGCCGGCTGACGGCGGCGGCGGACGGACCGCTTCTGGCAGCAGGCGGCGCCGCGCTGGGCGGCTCGAGTGCGGCGCGCCGGCGGCCCGCCTGCGGCTCGCGCTGCACGACGCGCGGCTCCTCCTCGCGAGGCTCGCCCACCGCGAGGCCTTCGCCGGCGAGGGAGAGACGCTGCGGGGACGCGCGAGTCGAACCTGTGCCTCCTGCCCACATCCTCTACGCCGCCGCCGCCGCCCTCGACGCCGCCGGCCCCGCCACCCGCGCCGCCCTCGCCGCCGCCCTCGCCGCCTTTGCCCAGTCCGGCCCCGCCGCCGCCGTCTCCGCTGCCGCGGCGCCGGCATCGCCTCGCCCGGCGGCGGCGGCGGCGCGGCGGGCGCCACGGCGGGCGCCGAGGCGATCGCTGCGGACTTCGGCGCGGATGGCGGCGCGCACCTCGCGCTCGTCGCCGCCGTCCTCCTCTCCCCCCGCCGAGTGGCGCGCCCGCCGCCTCGCCCTCCTCCGCCGCGCCTCGCCGCCGGCGCCGCCACGGGCCCCGCTACGGCGCCCGCCCGCCTCCGCTTCCTCCTCCTCCTCCTCCTCCTCCTCCGCGCCGCCCCGCCCTCCCCGGCCCTCTTCCTCCTCCGCCCCGCCGCGCCGCGGCGGACTGGGGCGTGGCGGCGTCCGCCGCCTTCTTCGGTCTGGCGTGCCTCGTCCGGCGCGAGTTCGGGGCCCGGCGGGGAGCGAGGCGGCCGGCGACGGCGACGCGGTGGCGGCGCTGTGCGAGCGCGTGCGCGCCGACGAGCGGCCCGTCCTCGCCTCCTCGCGCCGCATCGCCGAGGCCTACGCCGCCGCCTGCGCCGCCGCCGCCCCGCCGCCGGCCCCGCCGCCCTCCTCGCCGCCCTCTTCCCCGGTCCGCCCGCCCCTCCAGATCGCTCGCCGGCGCGCTGACGCTCGCTCGCGCAGAGGCGGCGGAGGAGGCGGCGGCGGAGGGCGGCCTGGAGGCCCTCGTCGAGCGCGCCGCCGGCGACCGCTGAGGGGGCGCGCGCGGACCGAACTGTAGCGGTATCTTGCATCGGTCGTGTAGGTACGGTAGAAGAATCATACGTAGGAACGGGTAAGGTAGAACGTGAATTCAAAAGTATTGATGATGAAATGGAAATTTTCTCTTGACACTCGAAGGAAAAGGCCCCGGCGCGATCCGAGCCGGGGCGGGCGGGCGTAGTGAACATAGTGCCAAAATGTCGCCCCGGAAACAGCGTTTTCAGAAGGATCGGAAGGGAGCGCGCCCGGGCAGGCCTGACGGGCGGTCCCGGGCGGACCTTCTCCGCGAGATCTAGAGCTGCTTGCGCTGCAGCTGGGCCGCGGCCGTCCGCGCGCGCGCGGAGATCTAGAACATGTATCCCTGTCCGTCGCCTTTAAAGATTTCGAATTCAGCGGTACGGGTGCGCATGCGCATGTACATGTCTCGCGCGCCGCGGCCGGCGCGCATGGGCGCGCGCCAATTCGTCTTTTTTCCCGGTCGTCCCCCTGCGCTTCTCCCCCCCGTTCATTCCCCCGAATTGTTAGCCACCGGTGGCTAACTTGCGATCGAAGGGTACAGGGTTCGGCCTCCTGAAATTGATCTCATAGAAGAACGAGCTCTCTGTCTCTCTCGATCTGGCGCGCTCTACGCAGTCTAGGCGCCACTAATGGCGAGCTGCGGGGTCTACGAATGAGGGGACGGGGCCGGAGGCGAGGCGGAGGGTGGCGGCGGAGGGCGCCGCCGGCGGCGGCTCCAAGGCTCGGTCAGGGCCGCCGCGAGACCCTCTCACGGGACGGCGCCCCGCGCCGCCCACCAGCAGCGACGCCCGCAGCGCAGGCTCCAGCGGGGCCGGCGGCGGCGCTAGGGCGAGGTCGAGGAGGGCGGGACTCGCCGGGGAGGGCGCCGGCTAGGGCGGCAGGCCGGCGGCTCGAGCTCCAGGCGGCGCTGCTCCTTCGAGAGCGCCGACGAGGCTGGACGCCGCCGAGCCGAGCCCGGCACCCTGCTCCGGGCGGCGTGGCGGGAGAGGAGGGCCGCGAGGGCCGCGCGACGCCGCTGCCGGCCGAGCTGCAGGGACGCTGCAGCGGCGGAGGGCGGCGACACGCCAGGCTCCGGAAGGCGCTGCTGCAGACTCTGAGAGGAAAGCGAAGAATCGCGATTAGATGGCGTTCACGGACTCGTAGCCAGAGCAGCGTACCGTGCTGCGCCGGGGTGTAGCTGCGCCGCCTGGGCGCGGTCGGTTGGAGGATCTGCCCGCAACTGCCGTAACTGCCGTAACTGCCGCCATGCCGTAACTGCCGTAACTGCCGCCAGCGCCGCGCGTCCGATCGCTTCCGCGTGAGCCACCGCTGCGCGCTTTGGAGTGAGGCGGGCGCGCTAAGCGGCCGGGCCTTGACGACGCACGGAATTCAGGTAGCTATAGCGCGCGTCGGGCGACGGCTGCGAAAGTTGCGTGGCACCGGCGCCGCTGGGCCGCAGTGGGCGCCGCTCCGGAGGCGCCGCCATCGCCGTCGCTGCTGACCCGCACCGGCGGCAACATCGCCGCGCCTCGATTGCCGCTGCCACCGGCACCGATTCAAGCAGGAATGGACAGCTGCGGTCTTCGGCCCCACGCTTCCCGCGCTGCCGATCCATTCTTGATGCGAGACCCGAGCCCGAAAAGCTGCGCTGGCATCTTGATTCTGGACCGATCTGTGGGGCTTCAGCGTGATAGAAAGCGGGTCTCTCAGCGTTCGCACCGGATGCGCGGCTGCTTGCCGACTCCTGGACATCTTGCGGCCATCGCTTCCAGCCATTGCCGTTGCTTCCGCCGCCTGGCTGTGCGGCGCGGGCCGTCTGGCTGTCCGCCCGCTCGCTTTGGAGCGAGATCTTGTCATCTTGCCCGCTGTGCAGCCCGGGGTACAGCCCGCTGTGCAGGCTCCTTCTGATCACGGCTTCAGCGATGCTTCTCTGCGATTTGGTACGCTCGCGTTCCTTCTCACTCGGCTCCTGTACCGCTCTGATCGCCGAGGCTCGCAGAGCTCGCTTCGCCTCGCGCGCGGCGCCGGCACATGTTCAACCGAAACACGCGCGCGCGAGCGGGGCCTCGCGCCCGTCGGATCGCACACCATCGCCTCGCTTGCGACTCTGCCGCATCATCGGAGAGCCCGCGGTGCCCGCGCCCGCCGAGCTCGAGGCCCGTCGACCCGTCGCGGCGCCGGCGCCGGCGGCGCGGTGCGGGAGGAGGGCGCGCGGTGCGGCCGCATCTGGTCCGCCCCTCTCCCTCCCTATCTCTTTCTCTTCTCACCGACGGAGGGGCAGCCGGGACCTGGACCTCTCGGCGCTGATCGAGGACGACAACGGGATGGAGCTGCTCGTGGCCGGCCAGATCGTCCGCCTCGACCTCTCCATCCGCCAGGCCGTCTTCCCCGCTTCTCCGCTTCTCCGGTTCTGAGAGGGGCGGCGCCGGGGTACGTGCAGGTGTACGAGCAGGTCTGGCGGCGCTCGCTGGGGGCGACCAGGCCGGTGACGGCCCGCCATGGTCGTCACCTACCGCCTCCAGGCGCGCCTCTCGGCCTCTCCCCTCCATTCCTTCGCCCGCTGAGGGCGCGGGCAGGGCCTGGACGGTGAGGCTACAGAGCCGATCGTGGACGCGCTGGAGGACACGGCGGGGCCGGAGCGGGACCCGAGGAGGAGTTCGCCGCCGCCGCCGTCATGGCCCCCTCCGGCGGCCTCGACGCCCTCCTCGCCCAGGCACGCGCACCCCTCTCCCCTTCTGAGCCCAGCTCAGCTGATCTGAACTCATCTGAGCTTAGATCCGGTCCTTCCGGACGCTGGACGTGAACGCCGACCTCGTCGCTCTCGTCCTGCGCCTCGCCCGCCACTGCGCCCTCCTCGCCGCCAACCGCGCCCGCGTGCGCCCCGCCCGCCGGCCCTCCCCTCCCCGCGCCGCCTCAGACGCCTCAGATGCTGGCGCTGGGCGGGTACGCGTGCTCCTCGACGTGCTCCGCCTGGCCTTCGCGGACGAGCGCCACGCCGACGAGGTCCGGCGCGGCCGCGGCCCAGAGGCGACCCGGCCCCGTCTGATCTCCGGCGCCTCCGTCCGCTCCGCAGCCGAGGCGCTGCTGCTGACGCTGGAGAGCCTGGTGGAGGCGGCGACGGCGGCGGCGGTGGCGCCGGACGCGGCGGCGGCGGCCTCGGGCGGCGACCGCGAGCGCCTCAGCGACGCGGCGGTCGTCTCCCAGCTCCGCATGTTCCTCGAGAAGGCCCGCCCGCCCGCCCTCCGTGCTCGTTCTCGGCGCCGGCTGACGGCGGCGGCGGACGGACCGCTTCTGGCAGCAGGCGGCGGCCGCGCTGGGGCGGCTCGAGTGCGGCGCGCCGGCGGCCCGCCTGCGGCTCGCGCTGCACGACGCGCGGCTCCTCCTCGCGAGGCTCGCCCACCGCGAGGCCTTCGCCGGCGAGGGAGAGACGCTGCGGGGACGCGCGAGTCGAACCTGTGCCTCCTGCCCCACATCCTCTACGCCGCCGCCGCCGCCCTCGACGCCGCCGGCCCCGCCACCCGCGCCGCCCTCGCCGCCGCCCTCGCCGCCTTTGCCCAGTCCGGCCCCGCCGCCGCCGTCTCCGCTGCCGCCGGCGCCGGCATCGCCTCGCCCGGCGGCGCGGCGGCGCGGCGGCGCCACGGCGGGCGCCGAGGCGATCGCTGCGGACTTCGGCGCGGATGGCGGCGCGCACCTCGCGCTCGTCGCCGCCGTCCTCCTCCTCCCCCCGCCGAGTGGCGCGCCCGCCGCCTCGCCCTCCTCCGCCGCGCCCTCGCCGCCGGCGCCCGCCACGGGCCCCGCTACGGCGCCCGCCCGCCTCCGCTTCCTCCTCCTCCTCCTCCTCCTCCTCCCGCGCCGCCCGCCCTCCCCCGGCCCCTCTTCCTCCTCCGCCCCGCCGCGCCCGCGGCGGACTGGGGCGTGGCGGCGTCCGCCGCCTTCTTCGGTCTGGCGTGCCTCGTCCGGCGCGAGTTCGGGGCCCCGGCGGGGAGCGAGGCGGCCGGCGACGGCGACGCGGTGGCGGCGCTGTGCGAGCGCGTGCGCGCCGACGAGCGGCCCGTCCTCGCCTCCTCGCGCCGCATCGCCGAGGCCTACGCCGCCGCCTGCGCCGCCGCCGCCCCGCCCGCCGGCCCGCCGCCCTCCTCGCCGCCCTCTTCCCGGTCCGCCCCGCCCCTCCAGATCGCTCGCCGGCGCGCTGACGCTCGCTCGCGCAGAGGCGGCGGAGGAGGCGGCGGCGGAGGGCGGCCTGGAGGCCCTCGTCGAGCGCGCCGCCGGCGACCGCTGAGGGGCGCGCGCGGACCGAACTGTAGCGGTATCTTGCATCGGTCGTGTAGGTACCGTAGAAGAATCATACGTAGGAACGGGTAAGGTAGAACGTGAATTCAAAAGTATTGATGATGAAATGGAAATTTTCTCTTGACACTCGAAGGAAAAAGGCCCCGGCGCGATCCGAGCCGGCGTAGTGAACATAGTGCCAAAATGTCGCCCCGGAAACAGCGTTTTCAGAAGGATCGGAAGGGAGCGCGCCCGGGCAGGCCTGACGGGCGGTCCCGGGGCGGACCTTCTCCGCGAGATCTAGAGCTGCTTGCGCTGCAGCTGGGCCCGCGGCCGTCCGCGCGCGCGCGCGGAGATCTAGAACATGTATCCCTGTCCGTCGCCTTTAAAGATTTCGAATTCAGCGGTACGGGTGCGCATGCGCATGTACATGTCTCGCGCGCCGCGGCCGGCGCGCATGGGCGCGCGCCAATTCGTCTTTTTTCCCCGGTCGTCCCCCTGCGCTTCTCCCCCCCGTTCATTCCCCCCGAATTGTTAGCCACCGGTGGCTAACTTGCGATCGAAGGGTACAGGGTTCGGCCTCCTGAAATTGATCTCATAGAAGAACGAGCTCTCTGTCTCTCTCGATCTGGCGCGCTCTACGCAGTCTAGGCGCCACTAATGGCGAGCTGCGGGGTCTACGAATGAGGGACGGGGCCGGAGGCGAGGCGGAGGTGGCGGCGGAGGGCGCCGCCGGCGGCGGCTCCAAGGCTCGGTCAGGGCCGCCGCGAGACCCTCTCACGGGACGGCGCCCCGCGCCGCCCACCAGCAGCGACGCCCGCAGCGCAGGCTCCAGCGGGGCCGGCGGCGGCGCTAGGGCGAGGTCGAGGAGGGCGGGGACTCGCCGGGGAGGGCGCCGGCTAGGGCGGCAGGCCGGCGGCCTCGAGCTCCAGGCGGCGCTGCTCCTTCGAGAGCGCCGACGAGGCTGGACGCCGCCGAGCCGAGCCCGGCACCCTGCTCCGGGCGGCGTGGCGGGAGAGGAGGGCCGCGAGGGGCCGCGCGACGCCGCTGCCGGCCGAGCTGCAGGGGACGCTGCAGCGGCGGAGGGCGGCGACACGCCAGGCTCCGGAAGGCGCTGCTGCAGACTCTGAGAGGAAAGCGAAGAATCGCGATTAGATGGCGTTCACGGACTCGTAGCCAGAGCAGCGTACCGTGCTGCGCCGGGGTGTAGCTGCGCCGCCTGGGCGCGGTCGGTTGGAGGATCTGCCCGCAACTGCCGTAACTGCCGTAACTGCCGCCATGCCGTAACTGCCGTAACTGCCGCCAGCGCCGCGCGTCCGATCGCTTCCGCGTGAGCCACCGCTGCGCGCTTTGGAGTGAGGCGGGCGCGCTAAGCGGCCGGGCCTTGACGACGCACGGAATTCAGGTAGCTATAGCGCGCGTCGGGCGACGGGCTGCGAAAGTTGCGTGGCACCGGCGCCGCTGGGCCGCAGTGGGCGCCCGCTCCGGAGGGCGCCGCCATCGCCGTCGCTGCTGACCCGCACCGGCGGCAACATCGCCGCGCCTCGATTGCCGCTGCCCACCGGCACCGATTCAAGCAGGAATGGACAGCTGCGGTCTTCGGCCCCACGCTTCCCGCGCTGCCGATCCATTCTTGATGCGAGACCCCGAGCCCGAAAAGCTGCGCTGGCATCTTGATTCTGGACCGATCTGTGGGGCTTCAGCGTGATAGAAAGCGGGTCTCTCAGCGTTCGCACCGGATGCGCGGCTGCTTGCCGACTCCTGGACATCTTGCGGCCATCGCTTCCAGCCATTGCCGTTGCTTCCGCCGCCTGGCTGTGCGGCGCGGGCCGTCTGGCTGTCCGCCCGCTCGCTTTGGAGCGAGATCTTGTCATCTTGCCCGCTGTGCAGCCCGGGGTACAGCCCGCTGTGCAGGCTCCTTCTGATCACGGCTTCAGCGATGCTTCTCTGCGATTTGGTACGCTCGCGTTCCTTCTCACTCGGCTCCTGTACCGCTCTGATCGCCGAGGCTCGCAGAGCTCGCTTCGCCTCGCGCGCGGCGCCGGCACATGTTCAACCGAAACACGCGCGCGCGAGCGGGGGCCTCGCGCCCGTCGGATCGCACACCATCGCCCTCGCTTGCGACTCTGCCGCATCATCGGAGAGCCCGCGGTGCCCGCGCCCGCCGAGCTCGAGGCCCGTCGACCCGTCGCGGCGCCGGCGCCGGCGGCGCGGTGCGGGAGGAGGGCGCGCGGTGCGGCCGCATCTGGTCCGCCCCCTCTCCCTCCCTATCTCTTTCTCTTCTCACCGACGGAGGGGCAGCCGGGACCTGGACCTCTCGGCGCTGATCGAGGACGACAACGGGATGGAGCTGCTCGTGGCCGGCCAGATCGTCCGCCTCGACCTCTCCATCCGCCAGGCCCGTCTTCCCCGCTTCTCCGCTTCTCCGGTTCTGAGAGGGGCGGCGCCGGGGTACGTGCAGGTGTACGAGCAGGTCTGGCGGCGCTCGCTGGGGGGCGACCAGGCCGGTGACGGCCCGCCCATGGTCGTCACCTACCGCCTCCAGGCGCGCCTCTCGGCCTCTCCCCTCCATTCCTTCGCCCGCTGAGGGCGCGGGCAGGGCCTGGACGGTGAGGCTACAGAGCCGATCGTGGACGCGCTGGAGGACACGGCGGGGCCGGAGCGGGACCCCGAGGAGGAGTTCGCCGCCGCCGCCGTCATGGCCCCCTCCGGCGGCCTCGACGCCCTCCTCGCCCAGGCACGCGCACCCCTCTCCCCCTTCTGAGCCCAGCTCAGCTGATCTGAACTCATCTGAGCTTAGATCCGGTCCTTCCGGACGCTGGACGTGAACGCCGACCTCGTCGCTCTCGTCCTGCGCCTCGCCCGCCACTGCGCCCTCCTCGCCGCCAACCGCGCCCGCGTGCGCCCCGCCCCGCCGGCCCTCCCCCTCCCCCGCGCCGCCTCAGACGCCTCAGATGCTGGCGCTGGGCGGGGTACGCGTGCTCCTCGACGTGCTCCGCCTGGCCTTCGCGGACGAGCGCCACGCCGACGAGGTCCGGCGCGGCCGCGGCCCAGAGGCGACCCGGCCCCGTCTGATCTCCGGCGCCTCCGTCCCGCTCCGCAGGCCGAGGCGCTGCTGCTGACGCTGGAGAGCCTGGTGGAGGCGGCGACGGCGGCGGCGGTGGCGCCGGACGCGGCGGCGGCGGCCTCGGGCGGCGACCGCGAGCGCCTCAGCGACGCGGCGGTCGTCTCCCAGCTCCGCATGTTCCTCGAGAAGGCCCGCCCGCCCGCCCTCCGTGCTCGTTCTCGGCGCCGGCTGACGGCGGCGGCCGGCAGCTCACGAGCCCGCTGGTCAAAACGCACCGCCGCGTCGCCACGACCATGACCCGCGTCCTGCAGGCGCGCCCCGCCCGCCCCGCCCCGCCCCGCCCCCGCCCCCTCCCGCCCCGCCTCTCACGGCGCCCGCCGCGCAGTTCCTGACGTACGGGCGGGCGCCGGCGATGGAGCTGATCGCCGACTACTTCGCGCCGCACCTCGACTGGGAGGCGCTCGCGGGGCCGCTCCGCTCCGACGCGCAGGCGCGCCTCCTCGTCGAATGCGCCGTCAAATTCGCGGACGCCATCCGGGTACCCCCCGCCCGCCCCCTCCCCCCTTTTCTTCGCCGCGGCTCACGGCCCCGCGCCGCGCCGCGCCGCAGGACGACGCGAACGGGCAGCGGCTGAAGGACCTGATCCTGGCGCGCGGCGTCCCCGGCCGCGCCGCCGCCTTCCTCGCCGCCACCGTACCCCCCCGCAAGTTCACGGAGGGCGACGCCGAGTGGGCGGCGGCGCTGGCGTCGCCGGCGCTGCCCTCGGCGCTGCTGCTCCTCACGGGCCTCTGCCGCGGGCATCCGGCCACGCAGCGCGTCCTCCTCGAGACGAACGTCCTGCCGCTATGCCACTTCCTCGAGCAGGTGCGCGGGGCGCGCGCCGGGGCCCGCGCCGCGCCGCGCCGGCCGCTGAGGGGCCGGCCGCCGCCGCAGATCACGCAGGGCGGGAGCAAGGTGGGGATCCAGGCGGAGAACCTGCTGGAGGCGGCGGCCGGCGGGGAGGGCGGGGCGAGGCGGACGCTGGCGTGCGCGAGGCGGTGCGGGCTCTGCGGGACGCGACGCGGCGCGAGAAGCGCAAACTCGCCCTCGCCAAGCGCGAGAAGCTCCTCGCCGACCTCGGCATGCGCCTTGACGCCGGCGGCGAGTCCGGCGCCGGCGGCGGCGGCGGCGGCGAGGCCGGCGATGCGGCGGCGCCCGAGGCGGGCCCCTCGGGCGCCGGCGGGGGCGGGCGCATCGTGGCGAGCCGGGTCCCGGGGGCGCTGGCGGGGCCGGCGGCCTGGAGGCCATCGACGCGGCGGAGGAGGCCGGCCGGGTGCGCTGCATGGTCTGCCGCGAGGGGTACGCCTACAAGCCCCGCGAGCCGATGGGCGCCTACGTCTACCTCCGCCGCGTGCCCGTCGGGGAGGCGCCCCCGCGGGCGCCGGGGTGGCGCCGGGGAGCCCGTGGGGGCGGGCGGGGCGGCTCGGGCCGGGCGAGGCCGGCGTGGCCAGCTCGTCGCACTTCAACACGATCCACTTCGCCTGCCACCGCGACGCCACCCGCGCCGAGCGCTCGCTCAAGGCCCGCCCCGCCCGCCCCGCCCCGCCCCGCCCCGCCCCGCCCCGCCCCGCCCCGGCGCCGTTCTGACGCGGCGGGGCAGGTCCCCCGCGAGGAATGGGACGGGGCGACGCTGCGGAACAACCAGACGCGCTGCAACAACCTGTACCCCCTCGCCGGCCCGCTCGTCCCCGCGGACGCCTACGCGCAGGCGACGGACCGCTTCTGGCAGCAGGCGGCGGCCGCGCTGGGGCGGCTCGAGTGCGGCGCGCCGGCGGCGCGCCTGCGGCTCGCCCTTCACGACGCGCGCCTCCTCCTCGCCCGCCTCGCCCACCGCGAGGCCTTCGCCGGCGAGGGCGAGACGCTGCGGGGACGCGCGAGTCGAACCTCTGCCTCCTGCCCCACATCCTCTACGCCGCCGCCGCCGCCCTCGACGCCGCCGGCCCCGCCACCCGCGCCGCCCTCGCCGCCGCCCTCGCCGCCTTTGCCCAGTCCGGCCCCGCCGCCGCCGTCTCCGCTGCCGCCGGCGCCGGCATCGCCTCGCCCGGCGGCGGCGGCGGCGCGGCGGGCGCCACGGCGGGCGCCGAGGCGATCGCTGCGGACTTCGGCGCGGATGGCGGCGCGCACCTCGCGCTCGTCGCCGCCGTCCTCCTCCTCCCCCCGCCGAGTGGCGCGCCCGCCGCCTCGCCCTCCTCCGCCGCGCCCTCGCCGCCGGCGCCCGCCACGGGCCCCGCTACGGCGCCCCGCCCGCCTCCGCCTCCTCCTCCTCCTCCTCCTCCTCCCGCGCCGCCCCGCCCTCCCCCGGCCCCTCTTCCTCCTCCGCCCCCGCCGCGCCCGCGGCGGACTGGGGCGTGGCGGCGTCCGCCGCCTTCTTCGGTCTGGCGTGCCTCGTCCGGCGCGAGTTCGGGCCCCGGCGGGGAGCGAGGCGGCCGGCGACGGCGACGCGGTGGCGGCGCTGTGCGAGCGCGTGCGCGCCGACGAGCGGCCCGTCCTCGCCTCCTCGCGCCGCATCGCCGAGGCCTACGCCGCCGCCTGCGCCGCCGCCGCCCCGCCCGCCGGCCCCGCCGCCCTCCTCGCCGCCCTCTTCCCCGGTCCGCCCCGCCCCCTCCAGATCGCTCGCCGGCGCGCTGACGCTCGCTCGCGCAGAGGCGGCGGAGGAGGCGGCGGCGGAGGGCGGCCTGGAGGCCCTCGTCGAGCGCGCCGCCGGCGACCGCTGAGGGGGCGCGCGCGGACCGAACTGTAGCGGTATCTTGCATCGGTCGTGTAGGTACCGGTAGAAGAATCATACGTAGGAACGGGTAAGGTAGAACGTGAATTCAAAAGTATTGATGATGAAATGGAAATTTTCTCTTGACACTCGAAGGAAAAAGGCCCCGGCGCGATCCGAGCCCGGGGCGGGCGGGCGTAGTGAACATAGTGCCAAAATGTCGCCCCGGAAACAGCGTTTTCAGAAGGATCGGAAGGGAGCGCGCCCGGGCAGGCCTGACGGGCGGTCCCGGGGCGGACCTTCTCCGCGAGATCTAGAGCTGCTTGCGCTGCAGCTGGGCCCGCGGCCGTCCGCGCGCGCGCGCGGAGATCTAGAACATGTATCCCTGTCCGTCGCCTTTAAAGATTTCGAATTCAGCGGTACGGGTGCGCATGCGCATGTACATGTCTCGCGCGCCGCGGCCGGCGCGCATGGGCGCGCGCCAATTCGTCTTTTTTTCCCCGGTCGTCCCCCCTGCGCTTCTCCCCCCCCGTTCATTCCCCCCGAATTGTTAGCCACCGGTGGCTAACTTGCGATCGAAGGGTACAGGGTTCGGCCTCCTGAAATTGATCTCATAGAAGAACGAGCTCTCTGTCTCTCTCGATCTGGCGCGCTCTACGCAGTCTAGGCGCCACTAATGGCGAGCTGCGGGGTCTACGAATGAGGGGACGGGCCGGAGGCGAGGCGGAGGGTGGCGGCGGAGGGCGCCGCCGGCGGCGGCTCCAAGGCTCGGTCAGGGCCGCCGCGAGACCCTCTCACGGGACGGCGCCCCGCGCCGCCCACCAGCAGCGACGCCCGCAGCGCAGGCTCCAGCGGGGCCGGCGGCGGCGCTAGGGCGAGGTCGAGGAGGGCGGGGACTCGCCGGGGAGGGCGCCGGCTAGGGCGGCAGGCCGGCGGCCTCGAGCTCCAGGCGGCGCTGCTCCTTCGAGAGCGCCGACGAGGCTGGACGCCGCCGAGCCGAGCCCGGCACCCTGCTCCGGGCGGCGTGGCGGGAGAGGAGGGCCGCGAGGGGCCGCGCGACGCCGCTGCCGGCCGAGCTGCAGGGGACGCTGCAGCGGCGGAGGGCGGCGACACGCCAGGCTCCGGAAGGCGCTGCTGCAGACTCTGAGAGGAAAGCGAAGAATCGCGATTAGATGGCGTTCACGGACTCGTAGCCAGAGCAGCGTACCGTGCTGCGCCGGGGTGTAGCTGCGCCGCCTGGGCGCGGTCGGTTGGAGGATCTGCCCGCAACTGCCGTAACTGCCGTAACTGCCGCCATGCCGTAACTGCCGTAACTGCCGCCAGCGCCGCGCGTCCGATCGCTTCCGCGTGAGCCACCGCTGCGCGCTTTGGAGTGAGGCGGGCGCGCTAAGCGGCCGGGCCTTGACGACGCACGGAATTCAGGTAGCTATAGCGCGCGTCGGGCGACGGGCTGCGAAAGTTGCGTGGCACCGGCGCCGCTGGGCCGCAGTGGGCGCCCGCTCCGGAGGGCGCCGCCATCGCCGTCGCTGCTGACCCGCACCGGCGGCAACATCGCCGCGCCTCGATTGCCGCTGCCCACCGGCACCGATTCAAGCAGGAATGGACAGCTGCGGTCTTCGGCCCACGCTTCCCGCGCTGCCGATCCATTCTTGATGCGAGACCCCGAGCCCGAAAAGCTGCGCTGGCATCTTGATTCTGGACCGAT
Source organism: Cyanophora paradoxa (assembly GCA_004431415.1). Lineage (NCBI taxonomy): Eukaryota > Glaucocystophyceae > Cyanophorales > Cyanophoraceae > Cyanophora > Cyanophora paradoxa. Next base: position 110,772 of record QPMI01000040.1, read on the forward strand.
CTGTGGGGCTTCAGCGTGATAGAAAGCGGGTCTCTCAGCGTTCGCACCGGATGCGCGGCTGCTTGCCGACTCCTGGACATCTTGCGGCCATCGCTTCCAGCCATTGCCGTTGCTTCCGCCGCCTGGCTGTGCGGCGCGGGCCGTCTGGCTGTCCGCCCGCTCGCTTTGGAGCGAGATCTTGTCATCTTGCCCGCTGTGCAGCCCGGGGTACAGCCCGCTGTGCAGGCTCCTTCTGATCACGGCTTCAGCGATGCTTCTCTGCGATTTGGTACGCTCGCGTTCCTTCTCACTCGGCTCCTGTACCGCTCTGATCGCCGAGGCTCGCAGAGCTCGCTTCGCCTCGCGCGCGGCGCCGGCACATGTTCAACCGAAACACGCGCGCGCGAGCGGGGCCTCGCGCCCGTCGGATCGCACACCATCGCCCTCGCTTGCGACTCTGCCGCATCATCGGAGAGCCCGCGGTGCCCGCGCCCGCCGAGCTCGAGGCCCGTCGACCCGTCGCGGCGCCGGCGCCGGCGGCGCGGTGCGGGAGGAGGGCGCGCGGTGCGGCCGCATCTGGTCCGCCCCCTCTCCCTCCCTATCTCTTTCTCTTCTCACCGACGGAGGGGCAGCCGGGACCTGGACCTCTCGGCGCTGATCGAGGACGACAACGGGATGGAGCTGCTCGTGGCCGGCCAGATCGTCCGCCTCGACCTCTCCATCCGCCAGGCCCGTCTTCCCCGCTTCTCCGCTTCTCCGGTTCTGAGAGGGGCGGCGCCGGGGTACGTGCAGGTGTACGAGCAGGTCTGGCGGCGCTCGCTGGGGGGCGACCAGGCCGGTGACGGCCCGCCCATGGTCGTCACCTACCGCCTCCAGGCGCGCCTCTCGGCCTCTCCCCTCCATTCCTTCGCCCGCTGAGGGCGCGGGCAGGGCCTGGACGGTGAGGCTACAGAGCCGATCGTGGACGCGCTGGAGGACACGGCGGGGCCGGAGCGGGACCCCGAGGAGGAGTTCGCCGCCGCCGCCGTCATGGCCCCCTCCGGCGGCCTCGACGCCCTCCTCGCCCAGGCACGCGCACCCCTCTCCCCCTTCTGAGCCCAGCTCAGCTGATCTGAACTCATCTGAGCTTAGATCCGGTCCTTCCGGACGCTGGACGTGAACGCCGACCTCGTCGCTCTCGTCCTGCGCCTCGCCCGCCACTGCGCCCTCCTCGCCGCCAACCGCGCCCGCGTGCGCCCCGCCCCGCCGGCCCTCCCCCTCCCCCGCGCCGCCTCAGACGCCTCAGATGCTGGCGCTGGGCGGGGTACGCGTGCTCCTCGACGTGCTCCGCCTGGCCTTCGCGGACGAGCGCCACGCCGACGAGGTCCGGCGCGGCCGCGGCCCAGAGGCGACCCGGCCCCGTCTGATCTCCGGCGCCTCCGTCCCGCTCCGCAGGCCGAGGCGCTGCTGCTGACGCTGGAGAGCCTGGTGGAGGCGGCGACGGCGGCGGCGGTGGCGCCGGACGCGGCGGCGGCGGCCTCGGGCGGCGACCGCGAGCGCCTCAGCGACGCGGCGGTCGTCTCCCAGCTCCGCATGTTCCTCGAGAAGGCCCGCCCGCCCGCCCTCCGTGCTCGTTCTCGGCGCCGGCTGACGGCGGCGGCCGGCAGCTCACGAGCCCGCTGGTCAAAACGCACCGCCGCGTCGCCACGACCATGACCCGCGTCCTGCAGGCGCGCCCCGCCCGCCCCGCCCCGCCCCGCCCCCGCCCCCTCCCGCCCCGCCTCTCACGGCGCCCGCCGCGCAGTTCCTGACGTACGGGCGGGCGCCGGCGATGGAGCTGATCGCCGACTACTTCGCGCCGCACCTCGACTGGGAGGCGCTCGCGGGGCCGCTCCGCTCCGACGCGCAGGCGCGCCTCCTCGTCGAATGCGCCGTCAAATTCGCGGACGCCATCCGGGTACCCCCCGCCCGCCCCCTCCCCCCTTTTCTTCGCCGCGGCTCACGGCCCCGCGCCGCGCCGCGCCGCAGGACGACGCGAACGGGCAGCGGCTGAAGGACCTGATCCTGGCGCGCGGCGTCCCCGGCCGCGCCGCCGCCTTCCTCGCCGCCACCGTACCCCCCCGCAAGTTCACGGAGGGCGACGCCGAGTGGGCGGCGGCGCTGGCGTCGCCGGCGCTGCCCTCGGCGCTGCTGCTCCTCACGGGCCTCTGCCGCGGGCATCCGGCCACGCAGCGCGTCCTCCTCGAGACGAACGTCCTGCCGCTATGCCACTTCCTCGAGCAGGTGCGCGGGCGCGCGCCGGGGCCCGCGCCGCGCCGCGCCGGCCGCTGAGGGGCCGGCCGCCGCCGCAGATCACGCAGGGCGGGAGCAAGGTGGGGATCCAGGCGGAGAACCTGCTGGAGGCGGCGGCCGGCGGGGAGGGCGGGGCGAGGCGGACGCTGGCGTGCGCGAGGCGGTGCGGGCTCTGCGGGACGCGACGCGGCGCGAGAAGCGCAAACTCGCCCTCGCCAAGCGCGAGAAGCTCCTCGCCGACCTCGGCATGCGCCTTGACGCCGGCGGCGAGTCCGGCGCCGGCGGCGGCGGCGGCGGCGAGGCCGGCGATGCGGCGGCGCCCGAGGCGGGCCCCTCGGGCGCCGGCGGGGGCGGGCGCATCGTGGCGAGCCGGGTCCCGGGGGCGCTGGCGGGGCCGGCGGCCTGGAGGCCATCGACGCGGCGGAGGAGGCCGGCCGGGTGCGCTGCATGGTCTGCCGCGAGGGGTACGCCTACAAGCCCCGCGAGCCGATGGGCGCCTACGTCTACCTCCGCCGCGTGCCCGTCGGGGAGGCGCCCCCGCGGGCGCCGGGGTGGCGCCGGGGAGCCCCGTGGGGGCGGGCGGGGCGGCTCGGGGCCGGGCGAGGCCGGCGTGGCCAGCTCGTCGCACTTCAACACGATCCACTTCGCCTGCCACCGCGACGCCACCCGCGCCGAGCGCTCGCTCAAGGCCCGCCCCGCCCGCCCCGCCCCGCCCCGCCCCGCCCCGCCCCGCCCCGCCCGGCGCCGTTCTGACGCGGCGGGGCAGGTCCCCGCGAGGAATGGGACGGGGCGACGCTGCGGAACAACCAGACGCGCTGCAACAACCTGTACCCCTCGCCGGCCCGCTCGTCCCCGCGGACGCCTACGCGCAGGCGACGGACCGCTTCTGGCAGCAGGCGGCGGCCGCGCTGGGGCGGCTCGAGTGCGGCGCGCCGGCGGCGCGCCTGCGGCTCGCCCTTCACGACGCGCGCCTCCTCCTCGCCCGCCTCGCCCACCGCGAGGCCTTCGCCGGCGAGGGCGAGACGCTGCGGGGGACGCGCGAGTCGAACCTCTGCCTCCTGCCCCACATCCTCTACGCCGCCGCCGCCGCCCTCGACGCCGCCGGCCCCGCCACCCGCGCCGCCCTCGCCGCCGCCCTCGCCGCCTTTGCCCAGTCCGGCCCCGCCGCCGCCGTCTCCGCTGCCGCCGGCGCCGGCATCGCCTCGCCCGGCGGCGGCGGCGGCGCGGCGGGCGCCACGGCGGGCGCCGAGGCGATCGCTGCGGACTTCGGCGCGGATGGCGGCGCGCACCTCGCGCTCGTCGCCGCCGTCCTCCTCCTCCCCCCGCCGAGTGGCGCGCCCGCCGCCTCGCCCTCCTCCGCCGCGCCCTCGCCGCCGGCGCCCGCCACGGGCCCCGCTACGGCGCCCGCCCGCCTCCGCCTCCTCCTCCTCCTCCTCCTCCTCCCGCGCCGCCCCGCCCTCCCCCGGCCCCTCTTCCTCCTCCGCCCCCGCCGCGCCCGCGGCGGACTGGGGCGTGGCGGCGTCCGCCGCCTTCTTCGGTCTGGCGTGCCTCGTCCGGCGCGAGTTCGGGGCCCCGGCGGGGAGCGAGGCGGCCGGCGACGGCGACGCGGTGGCGGCGCTGTGCGAGCGCGTGCGCGCCGACGAGCGGCCCGTCCTCGCCTCCTCGCGCCGCATCGCCGAGGCCTACGCCGCCGCCTGCGCCGCCGCCGCCCCGCCCGCCGGCCCGCCGCCCTCCTCGCCGCCCTCTTCCCCGGTCCGCCCCGCCCCCTCCAGATCGCTCGCCGGCGCGCTGACGCTCGCTCGCGCAGAGGCGGCGGAGGAGGCGGCGGCGGAGGGCGGCCTGGAGGCCCTCGTCGAGCGCGCCGCCGGCGACCGCTGAGGGGCGCGCGCGGACCGAACTGTAGCGGTATCTTGCATCGGTCGTGTAGGTACCGGTAGAAGAATCATACGTAGGAACGGGTAAGGTAGAACGTGAATTCAAAAGTATTGATGATGAAATGGAAATTTTCTCTTGACACTCGAAGGAAAAAGGCCCCGGCGCGATCCGAGCCCGGGGCGGGCGGGCGTAGTGAACATAGTGCCAAAATGTCGCCCCGGAAACAGCGTTTTCAGAAGGATCGGAAGGGAGCGCGCCCGGGCAGGCCTGACGGGCGGTCCCGGGGCGGACCTTCTCCGCGAGATCTAGAGCTGCTTGCGCTGCAGCTGGGCCCGCGGCCGTCCGCGCGCGCGCGCGGAGATCTAGAACATGTATCCCTGTCCGTCGCCTTTAAAGATTTCGAATTCAGCGGTACGGGTGCGCATGCGCATGTACATGTCTCGCGCGCCGCGGCCGGCGCGCATGGGCGCGCGCCAATTCGTCTTTTTTTCCCCGGTCGTCCCCCCTGCGCTTCTCCCCCCCGTTCATTCCCCCCGAATTGTTAGCCACCGGTGGCTAACTTGCGATCGAAGGGTACAGGGTTCGGCCTCCTGAAATTGATCTCATAGAAGAACGAGCTCTCTGTCTCTCTCGATCTGGCGCGCTCTACGCAGTCTAGGCGCCACTAATGGCGAGCTGCGGGGTCTACGAATGAGGGGACGGGGCCGGAGGCGAGGCGGAGGGTGGCGGCGGAGGGCGCCGCCGGCGGCGGCTCCAAGGCTCGGTCAGGGCCGCCGCGAGACCCTCTCACGGGACGGCGCCCCGCGCCGCCCACCAGCAGCGACGCCCGCAGCGCAGGCTCCAGCGGGGCCGGCGGCGGCGCTAGGGCGAGGTCGAGGAGGGCGGGGACTCGCCGGGGAGGGCGCCGGCTAGGGCGGCAGGCCGGCGGCCTCGAGCTCCAGGCGGCGCTGCTCCTTCGAGAGCGCCGACGAGGCTGGACGCCGCCGAGCCGAGCCCGGCACCCTGCTCCGGGCGGCGTGGCGGGAGAGGAGGGCCGCGAGGGGCCGCGCGACGCCGCTGCCGGCCGAGCTGCAGGGGACGCTGCAGCGGCGGAGGGCGGCGACACGCCAGGCTCCGGAAGGCGCTGCTGCAGACTCTGAGAGGAAAGCGAAGAATCGCGATTAGATGGCGTTCACGGACTCGTAGCCAGAGCAGCGTACCGTGCTGCGCCGGGGTGTAGCTGCGCCGCCTGGGCGCGGTCGGTTGGAGGATCTGCCCGCAACTGCCGTAACTGCCGTAACTGCCGCCATGCCGTAACTGCCGTAACTGCCGCCAGCGCCGCGCGTCCGATCGCTTCCGCGTGAGCCACCGCTGCGCGCTTTGGAGTGAGGCGGGCGCGCTAAGCGGCCGGGCCTTGACGACGCACGGAATTCAGGTAGCTATAGCGCGCGTCGGGCGACGGGCTGCGAAAGTTGCGTGGCACCGGCGCCGCTGGGCCGCAGTGGGCGCCCGCTCCGGAGGGCGCCGCCATCGCCGTCGCTGCTGACCCGCACCGGCGGCAACATCGCCGCGCCTCGATTGCCGCTGCCCACCGGCACCGATTCAAGCAGGAATGGACAGCTGCGGTCTTCGGCCCCACGCTTCCCGCGCTGCCGATCCATTCTTGATGCGAGACCCCGAGCCCGAAAAGCTGCGCTGGCATCTTGATTCTGGACCGATCTGTGGGGCTTCAGCGTGATAGAAAGCGGGTCTCTCAGCGTTCGCACCGGATGCGCGGCTGCTTGCCGACTCCTGGACATCTTGCGGCCATCGCTTCCAGCCATTGCCGTTGCTTCCGCCGCCTGGCTGTGCGGCGCGGGCCGTCTGGCTGTCCGCCCGCTCGCTTTGGAGCGAGATCTTGTCATCTTGCCCGCTGTGCAGCCCGGGGTACAGCCCGCTGTGCAGGCTCCTTCTGATCACGGCTTCAGCGATGCTTCTCTGCGATTTGGTACGCTCGCGTTCCTTCTCACTCGGCTCCTGTACCGCTCTGATCGCCGAGGCTCGCAGAGCTCGCTTCGCCTCGCGCGCGGCGCCGGCACATGTTCAACCGAAACACGCGCGCGCGAGCGGGGGCCTCGCGCCCGTCGGATCGCACACCATCGCCCTCGCTTGCGACTCTGCCGCATCATCGGAGAGCCCGCGGTGCCCGCGCCCGCCGAGCTCGAGGCCCGTCGACCCGTCGCGGCGCCGGCGCCGGCGGCGCGGTGCGGGAGGAGGGCGCGCGGTGCGGCCGCATCTGGTCCGCCCCTCTCCCTCCCTATCTCTTTCTCTTCTCACCGACGGAGGGGCAGCCGGGACCTGGACCTCTCGGCGCTGATCGAGGACGACAACGGGATGGAGCTGCTCGTGGCCGGCCAGATCGTCCGCCTCGACCTCTCCATCCGCCAGGCCCGTCTTCCCCGCTTCTCCGCTTCTCCGGTTCTGAGAGGGGCGGCGCCGGGGTACGTGCAGGTGTACGAGCAGGTCTGGCGGCGCTCGCTGGGGGGCGACCAGGCCGGTGACGGCCCGCCCATGGTCGTCACCTACCGCCTCCAGGCGCGCCTCTCGGCCTCTCCCTCCATTCCTTCGCCCGCTGAGGGCGCGGGCAGGGCCTGGACGGTGAGGCTACAGAGCCGATCGTGGACGCGCTGGAGGACACGGCGGGGCCGGAGCGGGACCCCGAGGAGGAGTTCGCCGCCGCCGCCGTCATGGCCCCTCCGGCGGCCTCGACGCCCTCCTCGCCCAGGCACGCGCACCCCTCTCCCCTTCTGAGCCCAGCTCAGCTGATCTGAACTCATCTGAGCTTAGATCCGGTCCTTCCGGACGCTGGACGTGAACGCCGACCTCGTCGCTCTCGTCCTGCGCCTCGCCGCCACTGCGCCCTCCTCGCCGCCAACCGCGCCCGCGTGCGCCCCGCCCGCCGGCCCTCCCCTCCCCGCGCCGCCTCAGACGCCTCAGATGCTGGCGCTGGGCGGGGTACGCGTGCTCCTCGACGTGCTCCGCCTGGCCTTCGCGGACGAGCGCCACGCCGACGAGGTCCGGCGCGGCCGCGGCCCAGAGGCGACCCGGCCCCGTCTGATCTCCGGCGCCTCCGTCCCGCTCCGCAGGCCGAGGCGCTGCTGCTGACGCTGGAGAGCCTGGTGGAGGCGGCGACGGCGGCGGCGGTGGCGCCGGACGCGGCGGCGGCGGCCTCGGGCGGCGACCGCGAGCGCCTCAGCGACGCGGCGGTCGTCTCCCAGCTCCGCATGTTCCTCGAGAAGGCCCGCCCGCCCGCCCTCCGTGCTCGTTCTCGGCGCCGGCTGACGGCGGCGGCCGGCAGCTCACGAGCCCGCTGGTCAAAACGCACCGCCGCGTCGCCACGACCATGACCCGCGTCCTGCAGGCGCGCCCCGCCCGCCCCGCCCCGCCCCGCCCCGCCCCTCCCGCCCGCCTCTCACGGCGCCCGCCGCGCAGTTCCTGACGTACGGGCGGGCGCCGGCGATGGAGCTGATCGCCGACTACTTCGCGCCGCACCTCGACTGGGAGGCGCTCGCGGGGCCGCTCCGCTCCGACGCGCAGGCGCGCCTCCTCGTCGAATGCGCCGTCAAATTCGCGGACGCCATCCGGGTACCCCCGCCCGCCCCTCCCCCTTTTCTTCGCCGCGGCTCACGGCCCCGCGCCGCGCCGCGCCGCAGGACGACGCGAACGGGCAGCGGCTGAAGGACCTGATCCTGGCGCGCGGCGTCCCCGGCCGCGCCGCCGCCTTCCTCGCCGCCACCGTACCCCCCCGCAAGTTCACGGAGGGCGACGCCGAGTGGGCGGCGGCGCTGGCGTCGCCGGCGCTGCCCTCGGCGCTGCTGCTCCTCACGGGCCTCTGCCGCGGGCATCCGGCACGCAGCGCGTCCTCCTCGAGACGAACGTCCTGCCGCTATGCCACTTCCTCGAGCAGGTGCGCGGGGCGCGCGCCGGGCCCGCGCCGCGCCGCGCCGGCCGCTGAGGGGCCGGCCGCCGCCGCAGATCACGCAGGGCGGGAGCAAGGTGGGGATCCAGGCGGAGAACCTGCTGGAGGCGGCGGCCGGCGGGGAGGGCGGGGGCGAGGCGGACGCTGGCGTGCGCGAGGCGGTGCGGGCTCTGCGGGACGCGACGCGGCGCGAGAAGCGCAAACTCGCCCTCGCCAAGCGCGAGAAGCTCCTCGCCGACCTCGGCATGCGCCTTGACGCCGGCGGCGAGTCCGGCGCCGGCGGCGGCGGCGGCGGCGAGGCCGGCGATGCGGCGGCGCCCGAGGCGGGCCCTCGGGCGCCGGCGGGGGCGGGCGCATCGTGGCGAGCCGGGTCCGGGGGCGCTGGCGGGGGCCGGCGGCCTGGAGGCCATCGACGCGGCGGAGGAGGCCGGCCGGGTGCGCTGCATGGTCTGCCGCGAGGGGTACGCCTACAAGCCCGCGAGCCGATGGGCGCCTACGTCTACCTCCGCCGCGTGCCCGTCGGGGAGGCGCCCCGCGGGCGCCGGGGTGGCGCCGGGGAGCCCCGTGGGGGCGGGCGGGGCGGCTCGGGGCCGGGCGAGGCCGGCGTGGCCAGCTCGTCGCACTTCAACACGATCCACTTCGCCTGCCACCGCGACGCCACCCGCGCCGAGCGCTCGCTCAAGGCCCGCCCGCCGCCCGCCCCGCCCGCCCCGCCCGCCCCGCCCCGCCCCGGCGCCGTTCTGACGCGGCGGGGCAGGTCCCCCGCGAGGAATGGGACGGGCGACGCTGCGGAACAACCAGACGCGCTGCAACAACCTGTACCCCCTCGCCGGCCCGCTCGTCCCGCGGACGCCTACGCGCAGGCGACGGACCGCTTCTGGCAGCAGGCGGCGGCCGCGCTGGGGCGGCTCGAGTGCGGCGCGCCGGCGGCGCGCCTGCGGCTCGCCCTTCACGACGCGCGCCTCCTCCTCGCCCGCCTCGCCCACCGCGAGGCCTTCGCCGGCGAGGGCGAGACGCTGCGGGGGACGCGCGAGTCGAACCTCTGCCTCCTGCCCCACATCCTCTACGCCGCCGCCGCCGCCTCGACGCCGCCGGCCCCGCCACCCGCGCCGCCCTCGCCGCCGCCCTCGCCGCCTTTGCCCAGTCCGGCCCCGCCGCCGCCGTCTCCGCTGCCGCCGGCGCCGGCATCGCCTCGCCCGGCGGCGGCGGCGGCGCGGCGGGCGCCACGGCGGGCGCCGAGGCGATCGCTGCGGACTTCGGCGCGGATGGCGGCGCGCACCTCGCGCTCGTCGCCGCCGTCCTCCTCCTCCCCCCGCCGAGTGGCGCGCCCGCCGCCTCGCCCTCCTCCGCCGCGCCCTCGCCGCCGGCGCCCGCCACGGGCCCGCTACGGCGCCCCGCCCGCCTCCGCCTCCTCCTCCTCCTCCTCCTCCTCCCGCGCCGCCCCGCCCTCCCCGGCCCCTCTTCCTCCTCCGCCCCCGCCGCGCCCGCGGCGGACTGGGGCGTGGCGGCGTCCGCCGCTTCTTCGGTCTGGCGTGCCTCGTCCGGCGCGAGTTCGGGGCCCGGCGGGGAGCGAGGCGGCCGGCGACGGCGACGCGGTGGCGGCGCTGTGCGAGCGCGTGCGCGCCGACGAGCGGCCCGTCCTCGCCTCCTCGCGCCGCATCGCCGAGGCCTACGCCGCCGCCTGCGCCGCCGCCGCCCCGCCCGCCGGCCCCGCCGCCCTCCTCGCCGCCCTCTTCCCCGGTGCGCCCCGTCCCCTCCAGATCGCTCGCCGCGCGCCGCTCTTCTGACGCTCGTGCAGAGGCGGCGGAGGAGGCGGCGGCGGAGGGCGGCCTGGAGGCCCTCGTCGAGCGCGCCGCCGGCGACCGCTGAGCGGCGCGCGCTATCCGAACTGTAGATCTAGAGATATCTCGCAACTGACGTGTAGGTAGAAGAATCATACGTAGGAACTGCTCAGGAACCGTGAATTGAATCAAATTGAGTTTCCGCTGAGTTGCCTTCGCAGCCCCCCCCCCCCCCCCCCCCCCCCCCCCCCCCCCCCTTTTCATTACGTGTGCAATTGATAGATTCGATTGAAAAAGAGAAACCACTGCATGCGACCTACGCAAATGCCTAAGCTTACAAAACTAGCTCCACTAAATAATAATACACGCTTCTCCAGCGAAATGAGGCCGGGGCCATTCCAAGCACTGGCCACGGCCCCACTAGTCAAGCTCCATAATCAGGGAGTTGGTGTCGGTGTGGGATCCACCGGCTTGGTGTAGAATATTTGACTGCCCTGAAGATGGCAGACGTACTGGTAGTTGTTCGCCCTCTGAACAGAGTGGTCCCACGCGTGGTCTAAATTCTTGTTGGGCAGGTTATAGGCGATGTCGTTGGGAATCTGCAAGCACGTGCAGATCGCCATCTGGTTCCACCCCATTCCGATGCGGACGTCATTTAGGCCAGGGGCAGTGGCAGCGATGGTGCTGTTGCCCTGGTCCCAGGGCTGGTCGTTGCCATCGCAGGACTCGGGCCCGGACATAACACTGCCCTCGCCCATCGTGATGACGGTGTACGTGGTGCCGAGGGCAGTGTCGTCGCCGCACCGCTGGTAGAATGCGAGCATGGTGTCCGGCTTGGTCACGACGTACGTGTTCGCGTTCTTGCCCTTGCCTTTGTTCTGGGCGCGGTTGTTCCACCAGTTCGGAGTGAAGCTTGTCGTGTCGTTGGTACCGTCCGACGGGAAGTTCGCATTCGGATACGTCCACGGGTGTGCCGGCGGCCTGCTGGCCGCTGGCATGCACTGACCCGGTCCAAACGAGGATATATCGGGGTCTATCTCGTCCGACTGGCGGGCGACCTGCACGCGGATGGGCGACGTAATCCTGCCCGTGCTATCGAGGACGAAGCGGTTGACGGCGATGTTCAGGCCTCCGTTGGCGTTGAGCAGGCCCGTGCTCGTCACAGTGCCCGTGATCGAGATGAAGCCGGTCGTGAGGGTGTTGCCCGACTTGTCGACGACGAAGCGGTTCGTGTTGACCTGCAGGGCCAGGTTGTCTGATCCCATTGCGCTGTCCAGGCTGACGACCTTGAGGTCGTGAAGCCAGCCAGCAGCTGCAGGATGCCCGTGCTCGTCAGCGTGCCCGTCACGCCCAGCGAGCCCGTCACCAGCGCGTTGCCCGAGACATCGATCACGAACTTGTTGGCCATGATGTTGAGCCCGCCGTTCACGTTCAGCAGCCCCGTCGACGTCACCGTACCCGTCACGCCCACTGAGCCCGTCGACAGCGTGTTGCCGGACATGTCCACACTGAACCTATTCCAGAGGACGTTCAGACCACTGTTCGCGTTCAGGAGACCCGTGCTGGTCACAGTGCCGGTAATGCTCATCGTTCCCGTCGCCAGCGCGCTGCCCGAGAAGTCCACGACGAACTGATTCCACATCACGTTCAGCCCGCCGTTCGCGTTCAGCAGTCCCGTGGAAGTCACGGTCCCCGTCACCCCGACCATGCCCGTCGCCAGCGCGTTGCCCGAGAAATCAACCACGAACTGGTTCCACATCACGTTCAGCCCGCCGTTCGCGTTCAAGAGACCCGTGCTGGTCACAGTGCCTGTCACTCCGACCATGCCCGTCGCCAGCGCATTCCCGGACATGTCCACAATGAACTGATTCCAGAGGACATTCAGCCCGCCGTTCGCGTTTAGCAGCCCGTCGACGTCACGGTCCCCGTCACCCCGACTGTGCCCGTCGCCAACACATTTCCGGAGATGTCAACAGCGAACTGATTCCACCTGAGGTTCAAACCGCCATTCGCGTTGAGTAACCCAGTGCTGGTCACTGTACCAGTTACACCGACCAAGCCGGTCGCAAGCACAGTGCCTGCTCTGTCGACGGAGAACTTGTTGAACACCACATTCAAACCACCGTTCGCATTCAGAAGGCCCGTCGACGTCAAAGTGCCAGAGATTCCAATGGTGCCGGTGGCGCGGACATTTCCGGATAAGTCAACCACAAAACGGTTTCCATTCACGTTCAGCCCGCCGTTCGCGTTCAGCAGCCCCGTCGACGTCACGGTCCCGTCACCCCGACCATGCCCGTCGCCAGCGCATAGTGCCAAAATGTCGCCCCGGAAACAGCGTTTTCAGAAGGATCGGAAGGGAGCGCGCCCGGGCAGGCCTGACGGGCGGTCCCGGGGCGGACCTTCTCCGCGAGATCTAGAGCTGCTTGCGCTGCAGCTGGGCCCGCGGCCGTCCGCGCGCGCGCGCGGAGATCTAGAACATGTATCCTGTCCGTCGCCTTTAAAGATTTCGAATTCAGCGGTACGGGTGCGCATGCGCATGTACATGTCTCGCGCGCCGCGGCCGGCGCGCATGGGCGCGCGCCAATTCGTCTTTTTTTCCCGGTCGTCCCCCTGCGCTTCTCCCCCCCGTTCATTCCCCCGAATTGTTAGCCACCGGTGGCTAACTTGCGATCGAAGGGTACAGGGTTCGGCCTCCTGAAATTGATCTCATAGAAGAACGAGCTCTCTGTCTCTCTCGATCTGGCGCGCTCTACGCAGTCTAGGCGCCACTAATGGCGAGCTGCGGGGTCTACGAATGAGGGGACGGGGCCGGAGGCGAGGCGGAGGGTGGCGGCGGAGGGCGCCGCCGGCGGCGGCTCCAAGGCTCGGTCAGGCCGCCGCGAGACCCTCTCACGGGACGGCGCCCCGCGCCGCCCACCAGCAGCGACGCCCGCAGCGCAGGCTCCAGCGGGGCCGGCGGCGGCGCTAGGGCGAGGTCGAGGAGGGCGGGGACTCGCCGGGGAGGGCGCCGGCTAGGGCGGCAGGCCGGCGGCCTCGAGCTCCAGGCGGCGCTGCTCCTTCGAGAGCGCCGACGAGGCTGGACGCCGCCGAGCCGAGCCCGGCACCCTGCTCCGGGCGGCGTGGCGGGAGAGGAGGGCCGCGAGGGGCCGCGCGACGCCGCTGCCGGCCGAGCTGCAGGGGACGCTGCAGCGGCGGAGGGCGGCGACACGCCAGGCTCCGGAAGGCGCTGCTGCAGACTCTGAGAGGAAAGCGAAGAATCGCGATTAGATGGCGTTCACGGACTCGTAGCCAGAGCAGCGTACCGTGCTGCGCCGGGGTGTAGCTGCGCCGCCTGGGCGCGGTCGGTTGGAGGATCTGCCCGCAACTGCCGTAACTGCCGTAACTGCCGCCATGCCGTAACTGCCGTAACTGCCGCCAGCGCCGCGCGTCCGATCGCTTCCGCGTGAGCCACCGCTGCGCGCTTTGGAGTGAGGCGGGCGCGCTAAGCGGCCGGGCCTTGACGACGCACGGAATTCAGGTAGCTATAGCGCGCGTCGGGCGACGGGCTGCGAAAGTTGCGTGGCACCGGCGCCGCTGGGCCGCAGTGGGCGCCCGCTCCGGAGGGCGCCGCCATCGCCGTCGCTGCTGACCCGCACCGGCGGCAACATCGCCGCGCCTCGATTGCCGCTGCCCACCGGCACCGATTCAAGCAGGAATGGACAGCTGCGGTCTTCGGCCCCACGCTTCCCGCGCTGCCGATCCATTCTTGATGCGAGACCCGAGCCCGAAAAGCTGCGCTGGCATCTTGATTCTGGACCGATCTGTGGGGCTTCAGCGTGATAGAAAGCGGGTCTCTCAGCGTTCGCACCGGATGCGCGGCTGCTTGCCGACTCCTGGACATCTTGCGGCCATCGCTTCCAGCCATTGCCGTTGCTTCCGCCGCCTGGCTGTGCGGCGCGGGCCGTCTGGCTGTCCGCCCGCTCGCTTTGGAGCGAGATCTTGTCATCTTGCCCGCTGTGCAGCCCGGGGTACAGCCCGCTGTGCAGGCTCCTTCTGATCACGGCTTCAGCGATGCTTCTCTGCGATTTGGTACGCTCGCGTTCCTTCTCACTCGGCTCCTGTACCGCTCTGATCGCCGAGGCTCGCAGAGCTCGCTTCGCCTCGCGCGCGGCGCCGGCACATGTTCAACCGAAACACGCGCGCGCGAGCGGGGGCCTCGCGCCCGTCGGATCGCACACCATCGCCCTCGCTTGCGACTCTGCCGCATCATCGGAGAGCCCGCGGTGCCCGCGCCCGCCGAGCTCGAGGCCCGTCGACCCGTCGCGGCGCCGGCGCCGGCGGCGCGGTGCGGAGGAGGGCGCGCGGTGCGGCCGCATCTGGTCCGCCCCTCTCCCTCCTATCTCTTTCTCTTCTCACCGACGGAGGGGCAGCCGGGACCTGGACCTCTCGGCGCTGATCGAGGACGACAACGGGATGGAGCTGCTCGTGGCCGGCCAGATCGTCCGCCTCGACCTCTCCATCCGCCAGGCCGTCTTCCCCGCTTCTCCGCTTCTCCGGTTCTGAGAGGGCGGCGCCGGGGTACGTGCAGGTGTACGAGCAGGTCTGGCGGCGCTCGCTGGGGGCGACCAGGCCGGTGACGGCCCGCCCATGGTCGTCACCTACCGCCTCCAGGCGCGCCTCTCGGCCTCTCCCTCCATTCCTTCGCCCGCTGAGGGCGCGGGCAGGGCCTGGACGGTGAGGCTACAGAGCCGATCGTGGACGCGCTGGAGGACACGGCGGGGCCGGAGCGGGACCCCGAGGAGGAGTTCGCCGCCGCCGCCGTCATGGCCCCCTCCGGCGGCCTCGACGCCCTCCTCGCCCAGGCACGCGCACCCTCTCCCCTTCTGAGCCCAGCTCAGCTGATCTGAACTCATCTGAGCTTAGATCCGGTCCTTCCGGACGCTGGACGTGAACGCCGACCTCGTCGCTCTCGTCCTGCGCCTCGCCCGCCACTGCGCCCTCCTCGCGCCAACCGCGCCCGCGTGCGCCCCGCCCCGCCGGCCCTCCCCCTCCCCCGCGCCGCCTCAGACGCCTCAGATGCTGGCGCTGGGCGGGGTACGCGTGCTCCTCGACGTGCTCCGCCTGGCCTTCGCGGACGAGCGCCACGCCGACGAGGTCCGGCGCGGCCGCGGCCCAGAGGCGACCCGGCCCCGTCTGATCTCCGGCGCCTCCGTCCCGCTCCGCAGGCCGAGGCGCTGCTGCTGACGCTGGAGAGCCTGGTGGAGGCGGCGACGGCGGCGGCGGTGGCGCCGGACGCGGCGGCGGCGGCCTCGGGCGGCGACCGCGAGCGCCTCAGCGACGCGGCGGTCGTCTCCAGCTCCGCATGTTCCTCGAGAAGGCCCGCCCGCCCGCCCTCCGTGCTCGTTCTCGGCGCCGGCTGACGGCGGCGGCCGGCAGCTCACGAGCCCGCTGGTCAAAACGCACCGCCGCGTCGCCACGACCATGACCCGCGTCCTGCAGGCGCGCCCCGCCCGCCCGCCCCGCCCGCCCCCGCCCTCCCGCCCCGCCTCTCACGGCGCCCGCCGCGCAGTTCCTGACGTACGGGCGGGCGCCGGCGATGGAGCTGATCGCCGACTACTTCGCGCCGCACCTCGACTGGGAGGCGCTCGCGGGGCCGCTCCGCTCCGACGCGCAGGCGCGCCTCCTCGTCGAATGCGCCGTCAAATTCGCGGACGCCATCCGGGTACCCCCGCCGCCCCTCCCCCTTTTCTTCGCCGCGGCTCACGGCCCCGCGCCGCGCCGCGCCGCAGGACGACGCGAACGGGCAGCGGCTGAAGGACTGATCCTGGCGCGCGGCGTCCCCGGCCGCGCCGCCGCCTTCCTCGCCGCCACCGTACCCCCGCAAGTTCACGGAGGGCGACGCCGAGTGGGCGGCGGCGCTGGCGTCGCCGGCGCTGCCTCGGCGCTGCTGCTCCTCACGGGCCTCTGCCGCGGGCATCCGGCCACGCAGCGCGTCCTCCTCGAGACGAACGTCCTGCCGCTATGCCACTTCCTCGAGCAGGTGCGCGGGGCGCGCGCCGGGGCCGCGCCGCGCCGCGCCGGCCGCTGAGGGGCCGGCCGCCGCCGCAGATCACGCAGGGCGGGAGCAAGGTGGGGATCCAGGCGGAGAACCTGCTGGAGGCGGCGGCCGGCGGGGAGGGCGGGGCGAGGCGGACGCTGGCGTGCGCGAGGCGGTGCGGGCTCTGCGGGACGCGACGCGGCGCGAGAAGCGCAAACTCGCCCTCGCCAAGCGCGAGAAGCTCCTCGCCGACCTCGGCATGCGCCTTGACGCCGGCGGCGAGTCCGGCGCCGGCGGCGGCGGCGGCGGCGAGGCCGGCGATGCGGCGGCGCCCGAGGCGGGCCCCTCGGGCGCCGGCGGGGGCGGGCGCATCGTGGCGAGCCGGGTCCCGGGGGCGCTGGCGGGGGCCGGCGGCCTGGAGGCCATCGACGCGGCGGAGGAGGCCGGCCGGGTGCGCTGCATGGTCTGCCGCGAGGGGTACGCCTACAAGCCCCGCGAGCCGATGGGCGCCTACGTCTACCTCCGCCGCGTGCCCGTCGGGAGGCGCCCCGCGGGCGCCGGGGGTGGCGCCGGGGAGCCCCGTGGGGGCGGGCGGGGCGGCTCGGGGCCGGGCGAGGCGGCGTGGCCAGCTCGTCGCACTTCAACACGATCCACTTCGCCTGCCACCGCGACGCCACCCGCGCCGAGCGCTCGCTCAAGGCCCGCCCGCCCGCCCCGCCCGCCCCGCCCCGCCCCGCCCCGCCCCGGCGCCGTTCTGACGCGGCGGGGCAGGTCCCCCGCGAGGAATGGGACGGGGCGACGCTGCGGAACAACCAGACGCGCTGCAACAACCTGTACCCCTCGCCGGCCCGCTCGTCCCGCGGACGCCTACGCGCAGGCGACGGACCGCTTCTGGCAGCAGGCGGCGGCCGCGCTGGGGCGGCTCGAGTGCGGCGCGCCGGCGGCGCGCCTGCGGCTCGCCCTTCACGACGCGCGCCTCCTCCTCGCCCGCCTCGCCCACCGCGAGGCCTTCGCCGGCGAGGGCGAGACGCTGCGGGGACGCGCGAGTCGAACCTCTGCCTCTGCCCACATCCTCTACGCCGCCGCCGCCGCCCTCGACGCCGCCGGCCCCGCCACCCGCGCCGCCTCGCCGCCGCCCTCGCCGCCTTTGCCCAGTCCGGCCCCGCCGCCGCCGTCTCCGCTGCCGCCGGCGCCGGCATCGCCTCGCCCGGCGGCGGCGGCGGCGCGGCGGGCGCCACGGCGGGCGCCGAGGCGATCGCTGCGGACTTCGGCGCGGATGGCGGCGCGCACCTCGCGCTCGTCGCCGCCGTCTCTCCTCCCCCCGCCGAGTGGCGCGCCCGCCGCCTCGCCTCCTCCGCCGCGCCCTCGCCGCCGGCGCCCGCCACGGGCCCCGCTACGGCGCCCCGCCGCCTCCGCCTCCTCCTCCTCCTCCTCCTCCTCCCGCGCCGCCCCGCCCTCCCCCGGCCCTCTTCCTCCTCCGCCCCGCCGCGCCCGCGGCGGACTGGGGCGTGGCGGCGTCCGCCGCCTTCTTCGGTCTGGCGTGCCTCGTCCGGCGCGAGTTCGGGGCCCCGGCGGGGAGCGAGGCGGCCGGCGACGGCGACGCGGTGGCGGCGCTGTGCGAGCGCGTGCGCGCCGACGAGCGGCCCGTCCTCGCCTCCTCGCGCCGCATCGCCGAGGCCTACGCCGCCGCCTGCGCCGCCGCCGCCCCGCCCGCCGGCCCCGCCGCCCTCCTCGCGCCCTCTTCCCGGTGCGCCCCGTCCCTCCAGATCGCTCGCCGGCGCGCCGCTCTTCTGACGCTCGTGCAGAGGCGGCGGAGGAGGCGGCGGCGGAGGGCGGCCTGGAGGCCCTCGTCGAGCGCGCCGCCGGCGACCGCTGAGCGGCGCGCGCTATCCGAACTGTAGATCTAGAGATATCTCGCAACTGACGTGTAGGTAGAAGAATCATACGTAGGAACTGCTCAGGAACGTGAATTGAATCAAATTGAGTTTCCGCTGAGTTGCCCTTCGCAGCCCCCCCCCCCCCCCCCCCCCCCCCCCCCCCCCCCCTTTTCATTACGTGTGCAATTGATAGATTCGATTGAAAAAGAGAAACCACTGCATGCGACCTACGCAAATGCTAAGCTTACAAAACTAGCTCCACTAAATAATAATACACGCTTCTCCAGCGAAATGAGGCCGGGGCCATTCCAAGCACTGGCCACGGCCCCACTAGTCAAGCTCCATAATCAGGGAGTTGGTGTCGGTGTGGGATCCACCGGCTTGGTGTAGAATATTTGACTGCCCTGAAGATGGCAGACGTACTGGTAGTTGTTCGCCCTCTGAACAGAGTGGTCCCACGCGTGGTCTAAATTCTTGTTGGGCAGGTTATAGGCGATGTCGTTGGGAATCTGCAAGCACGTGCAGATCGCCATCTGGTTCCACCCCATTCCGATGCGGACGTCATTTAGGCCAGGGGCAGTGGCAGCGATGGTGCTGTTGCCCTGGTCCCAGGGCTGGTCGTTGCCATCGCAGGACTCGGGCCCGGACATAACACTGCCCTCGCCCATCGTGATGACGGTGTACGTGGTGCCGGGGCAGTGTCGTCGCCGCACCGCTGGTAGAATGCGAGCATGGTGTCCGGCTTGGTCACGACGTACGTGTTCGCGTTCTTGCCCTTGCCTTTGTTCTGGGCGCGGTTGTTCCACCAGTTCGGAGTGAAGCTTGTCGTGTCGTTGGTACCGTCCGACGGGAAGTTCGCATTCGGATACGTCCACGGGTGTGCCGGCGGCCTGCTGGCCGCTGGCATGCACTGACCCGGTCCAAACGAGGATATATCGGGGTCTATCTCGTCCGACTGGCGGGCGACCTGCACGCGGATGGGCGACGTAATCCTGCCCGTGCTATCGAGGACGAAGCGGTTGACGGCGATGTTCAGGCCTCCGTTGGCGTTGAGCAGGCCCGTGCTCGTCACAGTGCCGTGATCGAGATGAAGCCGGTCGTGAGGGTGTTGCCCGACTTGTCGACGACGAAGCGGTTCGTGTTGACCTGCAGGGCCAGGTTGTCTGATCCCATTGCGCTGTCCAGGCTGACGACCTTGGAGGTCGTGAAGCCAGCCAGCAGCTGCAGGATGCCCGTGCTCGTCAGCGTGCCCGTCACGCCCAGCGAGCCCGTCACCAGCGCGTTGCCCGAGACATCGATCACGAACTTGTTGGCCATGATGTTGAGCCCGCCGTTCACGTTCAGCAGCCCCGTCGACGTCACCGTACCCGTCACGCCCACTGAGCCCGTCGACAGCGTGTTGCCGGACATGTCCACACTGAACCTATTCCAGAGGACGTTCAGACCACTGTTCGCGTTCAGGAGACCCGTGCTGGTCACAGTGCCGGTAATGCTCATCGTTCCCGTCGCCAGCGCGCTGCCCGAGAAGTCCACGACGAACTGATTCCACATCACGTTCAGCCCGCCGTTCGCGTTCAGCAGTCCCGTGGAAGTCACGGTCCCCGTCACCCCGACCATGCCCGTCGCCAGCGCGTTGCCCGAGAAATCAACCACGAACTGGTTCCACATCACGTTCAGCCCGCCGTTCGCGTTCAAGAGACCCGTGCTGGTCACAGTGCCTGTCACTCCGACCATGCCCGTCGCCAGCGCATTCCGGACATGTCCACAATGAACTGATTCCAGAGGACATTCAGCCCGCCGTTCGCGTTTAGCAGCCCCGTCGACGTCACGGTCCCCGTCACCCCGACTGTGCCGTCGCCAACACATTTCCGGAGATGTCAACAGCGAACTGATTCCACCTGAGGTTCAAACCGCCATTCGCGTTGAGTAACCCAGTGCTGGTCACTGTACCAGTTACACCGACCAAGCCGGTCGCAAGCACAGTGCCTGCTCTGTCGACGGAGAACTTGTTGAACACCACATTCAAACCACCGTTCGCATTCAGAAGGCCGTCGACGTCAAAGTGCCAGAGATTCCAATGGTGCCGGTGGCGCGGACATTTCCGGATAAGTCAACCACAAAACGGTTTCCATTCACGTTCAGCCCGCCGTTCGCGTTCAGCAGCCCGTCGACGTCACGGTCCCCGTCACCCCGACCATGCCCGTCGCCAGCGCATTGCCCGACATGTCCACTACGAACTGATTCCACAGCACGTTCAGCCCGCCGTTCGCATTCAGCAGCCCCGTCGACGTCACGGTCCCCGTAACACCGACCATACCAGTCGCAAGCGCGTTGCCCGAAGTGTCCACCAAGAACTGATTCCACAGCACGTTGAGCCCGCCGTTCGCGTTCAGCAGCCCCGTCGACGTCACGGTCCCGTCACCCAGACCATGCCCGTCGCCAACGCATTGCCAGACGCGTCCACAACGAACTTGTTGGTTCCAACCGACACCTTCGTGATGTCCAGCATATCCGCAACGGAGACGGTACCAAGCTCAGTAGCCCAGTCGAAGTGAGTGTCCCCGTAATGCCGAGGGTCCCAGTTATGAGCACGTTACCAGTGAGGTCCACTGAGAACTTGTTGCTCAGAACATTCAAACCGCCGTTCGCGTTCAAGAGGCCCGTAGATGTGACAGTTCCAGTCACGCCCACGAGTCCAGTCGCCAGCACATTCCCAGAGAGGTCGACAACAAACTGATTTGCCATGACGTTGATGCCTCCATTCGAATTCAGGAGACCAGTGGATGTCAGCGTTCCAGTTACGCCAAACAAGCCCGTCGCCAACACGTTGCCCGAAGTATCCACCACGAACTGGTTCGCCATCACGTTCAGGAACCCGTTCGCGTTCAGCAAGCCCGTCGACGTCAGCGTGCCAGTCAGCCCCATGGCCCCCGTGCCCAGCACGTTTCCGGACATGTCCACCACGAACTTGTTCGCCATCACATTCAGGAAGCCGTTCGCGTTGAGCAGACCCGTGGACGTCACTGTTCCCGTGATGCCGACGATGCCTGTGCTGAGCACATTGCCCAACGGATCCACGACGAACTGGTTCGCCATCACGTTCAGGAACCCGTTCGCGTTGAGCAGGCCAGTCGACGTCACCGTCCCAGTGATGCCAACCGCACCCGTCGCCAACACGTTGCCCGAAGTATCCACCACGAACTGGTTCGCCATCACGTTCAGGAACCCGTTCGCGTTCAGCAAGCCCGTCGACGTCAGCGTGCCGGTCAGCCCCAGGGCCCCGGTGCCCAGAACGTTTCCGGACATGTCCACCACGAACTTGTTTGCCATCACATTCAGGAAGCCGTTTGCGTTGAGCAGACCCGTGGACGTCACTGTTCCCGTGATGCCGACGATGCCTGTGCTGAGCACATTGCCCGACGGATCCACGACGAACTGGTTCGCCATCACGTTCAGGAACCCGTTCGCGTTGAGCAGGCCGGTCGACGTCACTGTCCCAGTAATGCCAACCGCACCGTCGCCAACACGTTGCCCGAAGGATCCACCACGAACTGGTTCGCCATCACGTTCAGGAACCCGTTCGCGTTCAGCAAGCCCGTCGACGTCAGCGTGCCGGTCAGCCCAGGGCCCCGTGCCCAGCACGTTTCCGGACATGTCCACCACGAACTTGTTTGCCATCACATTCAGGAAGCCGTTCGCGTTGAGCAGACCCGTGGACGTCACTGTTCCCGTGATGCCGACAATGCCTGTGCTAAGCACATTGCCCGACGGATCCACGACGAACTGGTTCGCCATCACGTTCAGGAACCCGTTCGCGTTGAGCAGGCCAGTCGACGTCACCGTCCCAGTGATGCCAACCGCACCCGTCGCCAACACGTTGCCGGAAGTATCCACCACGAATTGGTTCGCCATCACGTTCAGGAACCCGTTCGCGTTCAGCAAGCCCGTCGACGTCAGCGTGCCGGTCAGTCCCAGGGCCCCCGTGCCCAGCACGTTTCCGGACATGTCAACCACGAACTGGTTTGCCATCACATTCAGGAAGCCGTTTGCGTTGAGGAGACCCGTGGACGTCACTGTTCCCGTGATGCCGACGATGCCTGTGCTAAGCACATTGCCCGACGGATCCACGACGAACTGGTTCGCCATCACGTTCAGGAACCCGTTCGCGTTGAGCAGGCCAGTCAACTGTAGCGGTATCTTGCATCGGTCGTGTAGGTACCGGTAGAAGAATCATACGTAGGAACGGGTAAGGTAGAACGTGAATTCAAAAGTATTGATGATGAAATGGAAATTTTCTCTTGACACTCGAAGGAAAAAGGCCCCGGCGCGATCCGAGCCCGGGGCGGGCGGGCGTAGTGAACATAGTGCCAAAATGTCGCCCCGGAAACAGCGTTTTCAGAAGGATCGGAAGGGAGCGCGCCCGGGCAGGCCTGACGGGCGGTCCCGGGCGGACCTTCTCCGCGAGATCTAGAGCTGCTTGCGCTGCAGCTGGGCCCGCGGCCGTCCGCGCGCGCGCGCGGAGATCTAGAACATGTATCCCTGTCCGTCGCCTTTAAAGATTTCGAATTCAGCGGTACGGGTGCGCATGCGCATGTACATGTCTCGCGCGCCGCGGCCGGCGCGCATGGGCGCGCGCCAATTCGTCTTTTTTTCCCCGGTCGTCCCCCTGCGCTTCTCCCCCCCGTTCATTCCCCCGAATTGTTAGCCACCGGTGGCTAACTTGCGATCGAAGGGTACAGGGTTCGGCCTCCTGAAATTGATCTCATAGAAGAACGAGCTCTCTGTCTCTCTCGATCTGGCGCGCTCTACGCAGTCTAGGCGCCACTAATGGCGAGCTGCGGGGTCTACGAATGAGGGGACGGGGCCGGAGGCGAGGCGGAGGGTGGCGGCGGAGGGCGCCGCCGGCGGCGGCTCCAAGGCTCGGTCAGGGCCGCCGCGAGACCCTCTCACGGGACGGCGCCCCGCGCCGCCCACCAGCAGCGACGCCCGCAGCGCAGGCTCCAGCGGGCCGGCGGCGGCGCTAGGGCGAGGTCGAGGAGGGCGGGGACTCGCCGGGGAGGGCGCCGGCTAGGGCGGCAGGCCGGCGGCCTCGAGCTCCAGGCGGCGCTGCTCCTTCGAGAGCGCCGACGAGGCTGGACGCCGCCGAGCCGAGCCCGGCACCCTGCTCCGGGCGGCGTGGCGGAGAGGAGGGCCGCGAGGGCCGCGCGACGCCGCTGCGGCCGAGCTGCAGGGGACGCTGCAGCGGCGGAGGGCGGCGACACGCCAGGCTCCGGAAGGCGCTGCTGCAGACTCTGAGAGGAAAGCGAAGAATCGCGATTAGATGGCGTTCACGGACTCGTAGCCAGAGCAGCGTACCGTGCTGCGCCGGGGTGTAGCTGCGCCGCCTGGGCGCGGTCGGTTGGAGGATCTGCCCGCAACTGCCGTAACTGCCGTAACTGCCGCCATGCCGTAACTGCCGTAACTGCCGCCAGCGCCGCGCGTCCGATCGCTTCCGCGTGAGCCACCGCTGCGCGCTTTGGAGTGAGGCGGGCGCGCTAAGCGGCCGGGCCTTGACGACGCACGGAATTCAGGTAGCTATAGCGCGCGTCGGGCGACGGGCTGCGAAAGTTGCGTGGCACCGGCGCCGCTGGGCCGCAGTGGGCGCCCGCTCCGGAGGGCGCCGCCATCGCCGTCGCTGCTGACCCGCACCGGCGGCAACATCGCCGCGCCTCGATTGCCGCTGCCCACCGGCACCGATTCAAGCAGGAATGGACAGCTGCGGTCTTCGGCCCCACGCTTCCCGCGCTGCCGATCCATTCTTGATGCGAGACCCGAGCCCGAAAAGCTGCGCTGGCATCTTGATTCTGGACCGATCTGTGGGGCTTCAGCGTGATAGAAAGCGGGTCTCTCAGCGTTCGCACCGGATGCGCGGCTGCTTGCCGACTCCTGGACATCTTGCGGCCATCGCTTCCAGCCATTGCCGTTGCTTCCGCCGCCTGGCTGTGCGGCGCGGGCCGTCTGGCTGTCCGCCCGCTCGCTTTGGAGCGAGATCTTGTCATCTTGCCCGCTGTGCAGCCCGGGGTACAGCCCGCTGTGCAGGCTCCTTCTGATCACGGCTTCAGCGATGCTTCTCTGCGATTTGGTACGCTCGCGTTCCTTCTCACTCGGCTCCTGTACCGCTCTGATCGCCGAGGCTCGCAGAGCTCGCTTCGCCTCGCGCGCGGCGCCGGCACATGTTCAACCGAAACACGCGCGCGCGAGCGGGGCCTCGCGCCCGTCGGATCGCACACCATCGCCCTCGCTTGCGACTCTGCCGCATCATCGGAGAGCCCGCGGTGCCCGCGCCCGCCGAGCTCGAGGCCCGTCGACCCGTCGCGGCGCCGGCGCCGGCGGCGCGGTGCGGGAGGAGGGCGCGCGGTGCGGCCGCATCTGGTCCGCCCCTCTCCTCCCTATCTCTTTCTCTTCTCACCGACGGAGGGCAGCCGGGACCTGGACCTCTCGGCGCTGATCGAGGACGACAACGGGATGGAGCTGCTCGTGGCCGGCCAGATCGTCCGCCTCGACCTCTCCATCCGCCAGGCCCGTCTTCCCCGCTTCTCCGCTTCTCCGGTTCTGAGAGGGGCGGCGCCGGGGTACGTGCAGGTGTACGAGCAGGTCTGGCGGCGCTCGCTGGGGGGCGACCAGGCCGGTGACGGCCCGCCCATGGTCGTCACCTACCGCCTCCAGGCGCGCCTCTCGGCCTCTCCCCTCCATTCCTTCGCCCGCTGAGGGCGCGGGCAGGGCTGGACGGTGAGGCTACAGAGCCGATCGTGGACGCGCTGGAGGACACGGCGGGGCCGGAGCGGGACCCCGAGGAGGAGTTCGCCGCCGCCGCCGTCATGGCCCCTCCGGCGGCCTCGACGCCCTCCTCGCCCAGGCACGCGCACCCCTCTCCCCTTCTGAGCCCAGCTCAGCTGATCTGAACTCATCTGAGCTTAGATCCGGTCCTTCCGGACGCTGGACGTGAACGCCGACCTCGTCGCTCTCGTCCTGCGCCTCGCCCGCCACTGCGCCCTCCTCGCCGCCAACCGCGCCCGCGTGCGCCCCGCCCCGCCGGCCCTCCCCTCCCCGCGCCGCCTCAGACGCCTCAGATGCTGGCGCTGGGCGGGGTACGCGTGCTCCTCGACGTGCTCCGCCTGGCCTTCGCGGACGAGCGCCACGCCGACGAGGTCCGGCGCGGCCGCGGCCCAGAGGCGACCCGGCCCCGTCTGATCTCCGGCGCCTCCGTCCCGCTCCGCAGGCCGAGGCGCTGCTGCTGACGCTGGAGAGCCTGGTGGAGGCGGCGACGGCGGCGGCGGTGGCGCCGGACGCGGCGGCGGCGGCCTCGGGCGGCGACCGCGAGCGCCTCAGCGACGCGGCGGTCGTCTCCCAGCTCCGCATGTTCCTCGAGAAGGCCCGCCCGCCCGCCCTCCGTGCTCGTTCTCGGCGCCGGCTGACGGCGGCGGCCGGCAGCTCACGAGCCCGCTGGTCAAAACGCACCGCCGCGTCGCCACGACCATGACCGCGTCCTGCAGGCGCGCCCCGCCCGCCCCGCCCGCCCGCCCCCGCCCCTCCCGCCCCGCCTCTCACGGCGCCCGCCGCGCAGTTCCTGACGTACGGGCGGGCGCCGGCGATGGAGCTGATCGCCGACTACTTCGCGCCGCACCTCGACTGGGAGGCGCTCGCGGGCCGCTCCGCTCCGACGCGCAGGCGCGCCTCCTCGTCGAATGCGCCGTCAAATTCGCGGACGCCATCCGGGTACCCCCGCCCGCCCCTCCCCCTTTTCTTCGCCGCGGCTCACGGCCCGCGCCGCGCCGCGCCGCAGGACGACGCGAACGGGCAGCGGCTGAAGGACCTGATCCTGGCGCGCGGCGTCCCCGCCGCGCCGCCGCCTTCCTCGCCGCCACCGTACCCCCCGCAAGTTCACGGAGGGCGACGCCGAGTGGGCGGCGGCGCTGGCGTCGCCGGCGCTGCCCTCGGCGCTGCTGCTCCTCACGGCCTCTGCCGCGGGCATCCGGCCACGCAGCGCGTCCTCCTCGAGACGAACGTCCTGCCGCTATGCCACTTCCTCGAGCAGGTGCGCGGGGCGCGCGCCGGGGCCCGCGCCGCGCCGCGCCGGCCGCTGAGGGCCGGCCGCCGCCGCAGATCACGCAGGGCGGGAGCAAGGTGGGGATCCAGGCGGAGAACCTGCTGGAGGCGGCGGCCGGCGGGGAGGGCGGGGGCGAGGCGGACGCTGGCGTGCGCGAGGCGGTGCGGGCTCTGCGGGACGCGACGCGGCGCGAGAAGCGCAAACTCGCCCTCGCCAAGCGCGAGAAGCTCCTCGCTGACCTCGGCATGCGCCTTGACGCCGGCGGCGAGTCCGGCGCCGGCGGCGGCGGCGGCGGCGAGGCCGGCGATGCGGCGGCGCCCGAGGCGGGCCCCTCGGGCGCCGGCGGGGGCGGGCGCATCGTGGCGAGCCGGGTCCCGGGGCGCTGGCGGGGCCGGCGGCCTGGAGGCCATCGACGCGGCGGAGGAGGCCGGCCGGGTGCGCTGCATGGTCTGCCGCGAGGGGTACGCCTACAAGCCCCGCGAGCCGATGGGCGCCTACGTCTACCTCCGCCGCGTGCCCGTCGGGGAGGCGCCCCCGCGGGCGCCGGGGGTGGCGCCGGGGAGCCCCGTGGGGGGCGGGCGGGGCGGCTCGGGGCCGGGCGAGGCCGGCGTGGCCAGCTCGTCGCACTTCAACACGATCCACTTCGCCTGCCACCGCGACGCCACCCGCGCCGAGCGCTCGCTCAAGGCCCGCCCCGCCCGCCCCGCCCCGCCCCGCCCCGCCCGCCCCGCCCGCCCCGGCGCCGTTCTGACGCGGCGGGGCAGGTCCCCGCGAGGAATGGGACGGGGCGACGCTGCGGAACAACCAGACGCGCTGCAACAACCTGTACCCCTCGCCGGCCCGCTCGTCCCCGCGGACGCCTACGCGCAGGCGACGGACCGCTTCTGGCAGCAGGCGGCGGCCGCGCTGGGGCGGCTCGAGTGCGGCGCGCCGGCGGCGCGCCTGCGGCTCGCCCTTCACGACGCGCGCCTCCTCCTCGCCCGCCTCGCCCACCGCGAGGCCTTCGCCGGCGAGGGCGAGACGCTGCGGGGGACGCGCGAGTCGAACCTCTGCCTCCTGCCCCACATCCTCTACGCCGCCGCCGCCGCCCTCGACGCCGCCGGCCCCGCCACCCGCGCCGCCCTCGCCGCCGCCCTCGCCGCCTTTGCCCAGTCCGGCCCCGCCGCCGCCGTCTCCGCTGCCGCCGGCGCCGGCATCGCCTCGCCCGGCGGCGGCGGCGGCGCGGCGGGCGCCACGGCGGGCGCCGAGGCGATCGCTGCGGACTTCGGCGCGGATGGCGGCGCGCACCTCGCGCTCGTCGCCGCCGTCCTCCTCCTCCCCCCCGCCGAGTGGCGCGCCCGCCGCCTCGCCCTCCTCCGCCGCGCCCTCGCCGCCGGCGCCCGCCACGGGCCCCGCTACGGCGCCCCGCCCGCCTCCGCCTCCTCCTCCTCCTCCTCCTCCTCCCGCGCCGCCCCGCCCTCCCCGGCCCTCTTCCTCCTCCGCCCCGCCGCGCCCGCGGCGGACTGGGCGTGGCGGCGTCCGCCGCCTTCTTCGGTCTGGCGTGCCTCGTCCGGCGCGAGTTCGGGGCCCCGGCGGGGAGCGAGGCGGCCGGCGACGGCGACGCGGTGGCGGCGCTGTGCGAGCGCGTGCGCGCCGACGAGCGGCCCGTCCTCGCCTCCTCGCGCCGCATCGCCGAGGCCTACGCCGCCGCCTGCGCCGCCGCCGCCCGCCCGCCGGCCCCGCCGCCCTCCTTGCCGCCCTCTTCCCCGGTGCGCCCCGTCCCTCCAGATCGCTCGCCGGCGCGCCGCTCTTCTGACGCTCGTGCAGAGGCGGCGGAGGAGGCGGCGGCGGAGGGCGGCCTGGAGGCCCTCGTCGAGCGCGCCGCCGGCGACCGCTGAGCGGCGCGCGCTATCCGAACTGTAGATCTAGAGATATCTCGCAACTGACGTGTAGGTAGAAGAATCATACGTAGGAACTGCTCAGGAACCGTGAATTGAATCAAATTGAGTTTCCGCTGAGTTGCCCTTCGCAGCCCCCCCCCCCCCCCCCCCCCCCCCCCCCCCCTTTTCATTACGTGTGCAATTGATAGATTCGATTGAAAAAGAGAAACCACTGCATGCGACCTACGCAAATGCCTAAGCTTACAAAACTAGCTCCACTAAATAATAATACACGCTTCTCCAGCGAAATGAGGCCGGGGCCATTCCAAGCACTGGCCACGGCCCCACTAGTCAAGCTCCATAATCAGGGAGTTGGTGTCGGTGTGGGATCCACCGGCTTGGTGTAGAATATTTGACTGCCCTGAAGATGGCAGACGTACTGGTAGTTGTTCGCCCTCTGAACAGAGTGGTCCCACGCGTGGTCTAAATTCTTGTTGGGCAGGTTATAGGCGATGTCGTTGGGAATCTGCAAGCACGTGCAGATCGCCATCTGGTTCCACCCCATTCCGATGCGGACGTCATTTAGGCCAGGGGCAGTGGCAGCGATGGTGCTGTTGCCCTGGTCCCAGGGCTGGTCGTTGCCATCGCAGGACTCGGGCCCGGACATAACACTGCCCTCGCCCATCGTGATGACGGTGTACGTGGTGCCGAGGGCAGTGTCGTCGCCGCACCGCTGGTAGAATGCGAGCATGGTGTCCGGCTTGGTCACGACGTACGTGTTCGCGTTCTTGCCCTTGCCTTTGTTCTGGGCGCGGTTGTTCCACCAGTTCGGAGTGAAGCTTGTCGTGTCGTTGGTACCGTCCGACGGGAAGTTCGCATTCGGATACGTCCACGGGTGTGCCGGCGGCCTGCTGGCCGCTGGCATGCACTGACCCGGTCCAAACGAGGATATATCGGGGTCTATCTCGTCCGACTGGCGGGCGACCTGCACGCGGATGGGCGACGTAATCCTGCCCGTGCTATCGAGGACGAAGCGGTTGACGGCGATGTTCAGGCCTCCGTTGGCGTTGAGCAGGCCCGTGCTCGTCACAGTGCCCGTGATCGAGATGAAGCCGGTCGTGAGGGTGTTGCCCGACTTGTCGACGACGAAGCGGTTCGTGTTGACCTGCAGGGCCAGGTTGTCTGATCCCATTGCGCTGTCCAGGCTGACGACCTTGGAGGTCGTGAAGCCAGCCAGCAGCTGCAGGATGCCCGTGCTCGTCAGCGTGCCCGTCACGCCCAGCGAGCCCGTCACCAGCGCGTTGCCCGAGACATCGATCACGAACTTGTTGGCCATGATGTTGAGCCCGCCGTTCACGTTCAGCAGCCCCGTCGACGTCACCGTACCCGTCACGCCCACTGAGCCCGTCGACAGCGTGTTGCCGGACATGTCCACACTGAACCTATTCCAGAGGACGTTCAGACCACTGTTCGCGTTCAGGAGACCCGTGCTGGTCACAGTGCCGGTAATGCTCATCGTTCCCGTCGCCAGCGCGCTGCCCGAGAAGTCCACGACGAACTGATTCCACATCACGTTCAGCCCGCCGTTCGCGTTCAGCAGTCCCGTGGAAGTCACGGTCCCCGTCACCCCGACCATGCCCGTCGCCAGCGCGTTGCCCGAGAAATCAACCACGAACTGGTTCCACATCACGTTCAGCCCGCCGTTCGCGTTCAAGAGACCCGTGCTGGTCACAGTGCCTGTCACTCCGACCATGCCCGTCGCCAGCGCATTCCCGGACATGTCCACAATGAACTGATTCCAGAGGACATTCAGCCCGCCGTTCGCGTTTAGCAGCCCCGTCGACGTCACGGTCCCCGTCACCCCGACTGTGCCCGTCGCCAACACATTTCCGGAGATGTCAACAGCGAACTGATTCCACCTGAGGTTCAAACCGCCATTCGCGTTGAGTAACCCAGTGCTGGTCACTGTACCAGTTACACCGACCAAGCCGGTCGCAAGCACAGTGCCTGCTCTGTCGACGGAGAACTTGTTGAACACCACATTCAAACCACCGTTCGCATTCAGAAGGCCCGTCGACGTCAAAGTGCCAGAGATTCCAATGGTGCCGGTGGCGCGGACATTTCCGGATAAGTCAACCACAAAACGGTTTCCATTCACGTTCAGCCCGCCGTTCGCGTTCAGCAGCCCCGTCGACGTCACGGTCCCCGTCACCCCGACCATGCCCGTCGCCAGCGCATTGCCCGACATGTCCACTACGAACTGATTCCACAGCACGTTCAGCCCGCCGTTCGCATTCAGCAGCCCCGTCGACGTCACGGTCCCCGTAACACCGACCATACCAGTCGCAAGCGCGTTGCCCGAAGTGTCCACCAAGAACTGATTCCACAGCACGTTGAGCCCGCCGTTCGCGTTCAGCAGCCCCGTCGACGTCACGGTCCCCGTCACCCAGACCATGCCCGTCGCCAACGCATTGCCAGACGCGTCCACAACGAACTTGTTGGTTCCAACCGACACCTTCGTGATGTCCAGCATATCCGCAACGGAGACGGTACCAAAGCTCAGTAGCCCAGTCGAAGTGAGTGTCCCCGTAATGCCGAGGGTCCCAGTTATGAGCACGTTACCAGTGAGGTCCACTGAGAACTTGTTGCTCAGAACATTCAAACCGCCGTTCGCGTTCAAGAGGCCCGTAGATGTGACAGTTCCAGTCACGCCCACGAGTCCAGTCGCCAGCACATTCCCAGAGAGGTCGACAACAAACTGATTTGCCATGACGTTGATGCCTCCATTCGAATTCAGGAGACCAGTGGATGTCAGCGTTCCAGTTACGCCAAACAAGCCCGTCGCCAACACGTTGCCCGAAGTATCCACCACGAACTGGTTCGCCATCACGTTCAGGAACCCGTTCGCGTTCAGCAAGCCCGTCGACGTCAGCGTGCCAGTCAGCCCCATGGCCCCCGTGCCCAGCACGTTTCCGGACATGTCCACCACGAACTTGTTTGCCATCACATTCAGGAAGCCGTTCGCGTTGAGCAGACCCGTGGACGTCACTGTTCCCGTGATGCCGACGATGCCTGTGCTGAGCACATTGCCCAACGGATCCACGACGAACTGGTTCGCCATCACGTTCAGGAACCCGTTCGCGTTGAGCAGGCCAGTCGACGTCACCGTCCCAGTGATGCCAACCGCACCCGTCGCCAACACGTTGCCCGAAGTATCCACCACGAACTGGTTCGCCATCACGTTCAGGAACCCGTTCGCGTTCAGCAAGCCCGTCGACGTCAGCGTGCCGGTCAGCCCCAGGGCCCCGGTGCCCAGAACGTTTCCGGACATGTCCACCACGAACTTGTTTGCCATCACATTCAGGAAGCCGTTTGCGTTGAGCAGACCCGTGGACGTCACTGTTCCCGTGATGCCGACGATGCCTGTGCTGAGCACATTGCCCGACGGATCCACGACGAACTGGTTCGCCATCACGTTCAGGAACCCGTTCGCGTTGAGCAGGCCGGTCGACGTCACTGTCCCAGTAATGCCAACCGCACCCGTCGCCAACACGTTGCCCGAAGGATCCACCACGAACTGGTTCGCCATCACGTTCAGGAACCCGTTCGCGTTCAGCAAGCCCGTCGACGTCAGCGTGCCGGTCAGCCCCAGGGCCCCCGTGCCCAGCACGTTTCCGGACATGTCCACCACGAACTTGTTTGCCATCACATTCAGGAAGCCGTTCGCGTTGAGCAGACCCGTGGACGTCACTGTTCCCGTGATGCCGACAATGCCTGTGCTAAGCACATTGCCCGACGGATCCACGACGAACTGGTTCGCCATCACGTTCAGGAACCCGTTCGCGTTGAGCAGGCCAGTCGACGTCACCGTCCCAGTGATGCCAACCGCACCCGTCGCCAACACGTTGCCGGAAGTATCCACCACGAATTGGTTCGCCATCACGTTCAGGAACCCGTTCGCGTTCAGCAAGCCCGTCGACGTCAGCGTGCCGGTCAGTCCCAGGGCCCCCGTGCCCAGCACGTTTCCGGACATGTCAACCACGAACTGGTTTGCCATCACATTCAGGAAGCCGTTTGCGTTGAGGAGACCCGTGGACGTCACTGTTCCCGTGATGCCGACGATGCCTGTGCTAAGCACATTGCCCGACGGATCCACGACGAACTGGTTCGCCATCACGTTCAGGAACCCGTTCGCGTTGAGCAGGCCAGTCGACGTCACTGTCCCAGTAATGCCAACCGCACCCGTCGCCAACACGTTGCCCGAAGTATCCACCACGAACTGGTTCGCCATCACGTTCAGGAACCCGTTCGCGTTCAGCAAGCCCGTCGACGTCAGCGTGCCGGTCAGCCCCAGGGCCCCGGTGCCTAGAACGTTTCCGGACATGTCCACCACGAACTTGTTTGCCATCACATTCAGGAAGCCGTTTGCGTTGAGCAGACCCGTGGACGTCACTGTTCCCGTGATGCCGACGATGCCTGTGCTGAGCACATTGCCCGACGGATCCACGACGAACTGGTTCGCCATCACGTTCAGGAACCCGTTCGCGTTGAGCAGGCCAGTCGACGTCACCGTCCCAGTAATGCCAACCGCACCCGTCGCCAACACGTTGCCCGAAGTATCCACCACGAACTGGTTCGCCATCACGTTCAGGAACCCGTTCGCGTTCAGCAAGCCCGTCGAAGTCAGCGTGCCGGTCAGCCCCAGGACCCCCGTCCCAAGCACGTTTCCGGACATGTCCACCACGAACTTGTTTGCCATCACATTCAGGAAGCCGTTCGCGTTGAGCAGACCCGTGGACGTCACTGTCCCGGTGATGCCGACGATGCCTGTGCTGAGCACATTGCCCGACGGATCCACGACGAACTGGTTCGCCATCACGTTCAGGAACCCGTTCGCGTTGAGCAGGCCGGTCGACGTCACCGTCCCAGTGATGCCAACCGCACCCGTCGCCAACGCGTTTCCGGACATGTCAACCACGAACTGGTTCGCCATCACGTTCAGGAACCCGTTCGCGTTCAGCAAGCCCGTTGACGTTAGCGTTCCAGTCACGCCCAACAAGCCCGTTGCTAGAACATTGCCCGACGTGTCCACCACAAATTGATTCGTCATAACATTGAGGAAGCCGTTCGCGTTGAGCAGACCCGTGGACGTCACTGTTCCCGTGATGCCGACGATGCCTGTGCTGAGCACATTGCCCGACGGATCCACGACGAACTGGTTCGCCATCACGTTCAGGAACCCGTTCGCGTTGAGCAGGCCGGTCGACGTCACCGTCCCAGTGATGCCAACCGCACCCGTCGCCAACGCGTTTCCGGACATGTCAACCACGAACTGGTTCGCCATCACGTTCAGGAACCCGTTCGCATTCAACAAGCCCGTCGAGGTGAGTGTTCCAGTGAGACCAATCACGCCGGTCGCAAGCACGTTGCCCGAGATATCAACGCTAAATTGATTGGAACGCACGTTCAGGCCTCCGTTGCTGTTCAACAGGCCTGTCGATGTGACTGTCCCGGTGATGCCCGCGATGCCCGTGATAAGACTATTACCAGAGCTATCAACGACGAACTTGTTCACTCCGATTGCAATTGCACCTTCAAATGCGACCGTACCCAGAAGGTTCAGCCGGCCAGTCGACGTGACTGTTCCGGTGATGCCCAGGGTGCCGCTAACAAGGGTGTTTCCTGCAGCGTCGACTACGAACTTATTCGCCCGCACGTTCAGCCCGCCGTTCGCGTTCAGCAGCCCCGTCGACGTCACCGTCCCCGTCACCCCGATTATGCCCGTCGCCAGCGCATTGCCCGAGATGTCGACGCTCAGCTGGTTCCACCGAACATTCAGCCCGCCGTTCGCGTTCAGCAACCCCGTCGACGTCACTGTACCCGTCACCCCAACTCTGCCCGTCGCCAGCATGTTGCCAGAGATGTCTACGGTGAACTGGTTCGACAAGATGTTCAGCCCGCCGTTCGCGTTCAGCAGACCCGTCGACGTCACAGTCCCCGTCACCCCGACCATGCCCGTCGCCAGCGCGTTGCCCGAAATGTCGATGCTCAGCTGATTCCAACGTACGTTAAGCCCGCCGTTCGCGTTCAGTAGTCCTGTGGACGTGACTGTGCCGGTCACACGCAGGATACCAGTTACGAGAGTGTTTCCGGACGTGTCGATGACGACCTTGTTCCACATAACATTGAGGCCGCCATTCGCGTTGAGCAGACCCGTGCTGGTCACAGTTCCGGTCACGCGCATGATGCCGCTCACAAGTGTGTTTCCACTCAAATCAACGACGAAACGGTTCGCGTGCACGTTGATGCCAGCGTTCGCGTTCACGAGGCCAGTGAAGCTGGTGGTGCCAGTAACTCCGAATGTGCCAGTTACAATAACCGTTGTGGTCTCGGCAGAGGTGCCTCGTCCAACTTCAAAGAGGGTAAGGGAGGAATTTGTACCGTCTTTGATAGCTGGATTGACGACTCGCACTCCCCACTCAAACTGGGGTGGAAGTTCACTGGAACCGGCAGCAGATGTGAAAGCCTTGAAAACAGCACGGCCATTGACTTCCAAGGCTGGAACGAGATCGGTACCGGCCGTCGTGTAGCCGTTTCGGGCTGGGGCGGTCGCGAAGGCCCGAATCATGCCAGTCGTCGTGACGTCTCCCGTGACACCGACATTTGACGATGAGCGCAGCTCTCCGGCAGGGTCAACGGATAGCCGAGGGATCGTCCCAGCATTGTTCAAGACATTGATCCCGCCGATGGAGCGGAGCAACCCCGTCGATGTGATCGTCCCAGTGACCCCGAGCGAACCAGTGATGAAAGTGTTTCCAGATGTATCAACCACAAGCTTGTTCCAACGGATGTTCAACCCGCCATTCGCATTCAGCAAGCCAGTCGAGGTGACAGTTCCAGTGACCCGAACAACCCCAGTCACAAGGGCATTGCCGGACATGTCGACCGTAAACTGATTCCAAAGCACATTGAGCCCACCATTTGCATTCAGCAGACCCGTCGAAGTGACTGTGCCCGTAACATGAAGCACGCCCGTTGCGAGCGCATTTCCACTCATGTCAACAACGAATTTGTTGGAAAATACGTTCAGGCCTCCATTTGCGGACAACAAACCAGTGGACGTGATGGTTCCTGTAACCCCGACCATGCCCGTCGCCAGCACATTACCCGACATGTCCACGCTGAGCTGGTTCCACAGCACATTCAGCCCGCCGTTCGCGTTCAGCAGCCCCGTCGACGTCACGGTCCCCGTCACCCCGACCATTCCCGTCGCCAGCGCGTTGCCCGAGAAATCAACCACGAACTGATTCCACATCACGTTGAGCCCGCCGTTCGCGTTCAGCAGCCCCGTCGACGTCACGGTCCCCGTCACCCCGACCATGCCCGTCGCAAGCGCGTTGCCTGACATGTCCACCACGAACTGATTCCAGAGGATGTTCAGCCCGCCGTTCGCGTTCAGCAGACCCGTTGACGTCACGGTCCCCGTCACCCCGACCATGCCCGTCGCCAGAGCGTTACCCGAGAAATCAACCACGAACTGATTCCACAGCACGTTCAGCCCGCCATTCGCATTCAGCAGCCCCGTCGACGTCACGGTCCCCGTCACCCCGACCATGCCCGTCGCCAGCGCGTTGCCCGAGAAATCAACCACGAACTGGTTCCACCTCACATTCAGCCCGCCGTTGGTGTTCAGCAGTCCTGTCGACGTCACTGTGCCTGTAACGCCCAAGACACCACTGATGATCGTGTTTCCAGACTTGTCCACGGCAAACTGATCCCACCTCACGTTCAAACCACCGTTCGCGTCAAGAAGCCCAGTCGATGTCAGAGTTCCTGTAACACCGACTGTTCCGGTGCTGAGCACGTTGCCCGACATGTCCACAACAAACTTGTTCGCCATGACGTTCAGGAACCCGTTTGCGTTCAGCAGGCCAGTCGATGTCAGCGTGCCTGTCACACCGAGTACTCCTGTCGCCAGCACGTTTCCTGACAGATCAACGACAAACTGGTTGGTCATCACGTTCAAACCACCATTTCCGTTGAGCAACCCAGTCGAAGTCAATGTTCCTGTTACCCCGACTGCGCCAGTCGCCAACAAGTTACCCGACATGTCCACACTGAGCTGGTCCCCACGAACGTTGAGGCCTCCGTTTGCATTTAACAGGCCAGTGGACGTCACTGTTCCCGTAAGACCGAAGAAGCCCGTGGTAAGAACATTACCCGAAATGTCGACGACAAACTTATTCGCCATGACGTTAAGGAACCCGTTCGCGTTCAACAGGCCAGTCGAAGTAACTGTACCAGTGAGGCCGACAATGCCAGTGGCGAAAGTGTTACCCGACAAATCCACCACAAACTTGTTCGCCATCACGTTTAGGAACCCATTCGCATTCAACAGGCCCGTGGATGTCACGGTCCCTGTAAGCCCGACGGCGCCCGTGCTCAGCACGTTGCCCGACATGTCAAGAACGAACTGATTTGCCATCACGTTCAGGAATCCATTCGCGTTCAACAGGCCCGTGGAGGTCAGTGTCCCTGTGAGACCAACAGCGCCAGTCCCCAGAACATTGCCTGACATATCGACCACAAACTTGTTGGCCATGACGTTCAGGAACCCATCTGCATTCAGCAGCCCAGTCGACGTCAAAGTGCCCGTGAGACCTACGATCCCCGTTGCCAGCACATTCCCGGACGTGTCGACCACGAACTGATTCGCCATCACGTTCAGGAATCCGTTTGCGTTCAACAGCCCCGTCGAAGTAACCGTCCCGGTGACACCGACGGCGCCCGTGCCCAACACATTGCCCGACATGTCCACCACGAATTGGTTCGCCATTACGTTCAGGAATCCATTTGCGTTCAGCAGGCCAGTGGACGTCAGTGTCCCTGTGAGACCAACGGCGCCTGTCCCCAGCACGTTTCCAGACATGTCCACCACGAACTTGTTAGCGATAACATTCAGGAAGCCGTTCGCGTTGAGCAGACCCGTGGACGTCACTGTTCCCGTGATGCCGACGATGCCTGTGCTGAGCACATTTCCCGATGTATCAACGACGAACTGGTTCGCCATCACATTCAGGAAACCGTTTGCGTTCAACAGCCCGGTCGAAGTAACCGTCCCAGTAAGACCAACAGCGCCGGTGCCGAGAACATTGCCCGACATATCCACAACGAATTGGTTCGCCATCACATTCAGGAATCCGTTAGCGTTCAGTAGCCCCGTGGACGTCAGTGTTCCTGTGAGACCCATAGAGCCCGTGCCCAGTACGTTACCCGACATGTCAATCACGAACTTATTCGATCTGATGTTCAGGAAGCCGTTGGCATTCAGCAGGCCGGTTGACGTCAATGTGCCGGTAACACCAACGTCACCTGTAGCAAGCACGTTTCCGCTGTCGTCGACGACGAACTTGTTTGCCATCACGTTAAGGAAGCCGTTCGCATTCAAAAGGCCTGTTGACGTTACCGTTCCCGTGAGACCGATTGTACCCGTGCCCAACACATTGCCAGACATATCCACCACGAACTGGTTCGCCATAACATTCAGGAATCCGTTTGCGTTCAGCAGGCCCGTGGATGTGAGTGTTCCTGTGAGACCAACGGAGCCCGTGCCAAGCACGTTCCCAGACATGTCAATCACGAACTGATTCGCCATGACGTTCAAGAAGCCATTCGCGTTCAACAACCCGGTGGATGTCAGTGTCCCAGTAACACCTACAGCACCCGTGCCCAGCACGTTGCCTGACGTGTCCACAACGAACTTGTTCGCCATCACGTTCAGGAACCCGTTCGCATTCAACAGGCCCGTGGATGTCACTGTGCCAGTAAGGCCCACCGTGCCCGTTCCCAAAACGTTGCCCGACATGTCGATCACGAACTGGTTCGCCATCACGTTAAGGAATCCGTTTGCGTTCAGCAATCCCGTGGAGGTCAGCGTCCCAGTCAGACCAAGAGCGCCGGTTCCAAGAACGTTGCCAGACATGTCTACAACGAACTTGTTGGCCCTAACGTTCAGGAATCCGTCTGCATTCAGCAGCCCAGTCGACGTCAAAGTGCCCGTGAGACCTACGATCCCCGTTGCCAGCACATTCCCGGACGTGTCAACCACGAACTGATTCGCCATCACATTCAGAAATCCGTTCGCGTTCAACAGCCCCGTTGAAGTCACCGTCCCAGTGAGACCAACGGTGCCCGTCCCCAACACGTTGCCCGACATGTCGATCACGAACTGGTTTGCCATCACGTTCAAGAACCCATTCGCGTTCAACAACCCGGTCGACGTTAGCGTTCCAGTGAGACCAACAACCCCAGTCCCCAGGACGTTGCCCGACATGTCAACCACGAACTTGTTCGTCATCACGTTCAGGAATCCGTCAGCATTGAGCAGGCCCGTTGACGTCAAGGTGCCAGTAATACCGACAGAGCCCGTACCGAGCACATTGCCGGACAAGTCCACCACAAACTGGTTTGTCATCACGTTCAGGAACCCGTTCGCATTCAACAGTCCCGTTGACGTAATCGTCCCTGTGATCCCAACCGACCCTGTACCCAGAACATTGCCCGACATGTCCACCACGAACTGATTGGCCATCACGTTAAGGAACCCGTTTGCATTCAGCAGACCCGTAGAGGTCAATGTTCCCGTCAGACCCATTGCCCCGGTCCCCAGCACATTGCCGGACATATCCACCACAAACTGATTCGCCATCACGTTCAGGAATCCATTTGCGTTGAGCAGTCCCGTAGAAGTTATGGTTCCGGTGACACCTACAACACCAGTGCCAAGCACGTTGCCAGACTGATCCACCACGAATTTGTTGGACATCACGTTCAGGAACCCGTTCGCATTCAGCAGTCCAGTCGAAGTCAGAGTTCCCGTGAGACCCAGAGCACCAGTCCCAAGTACATTACCGGACATGTCCACCACGAATCGATTCGCCATAATATTCAGGAACCCGTTCGCATTCAACAGGCCAGTCGACGTGAGAGTTCCAGTAAGACCGACAGCGCCAGTCCCTATAACGTTACCCGACATGTCGATCACGAACTGATTCGCCATCACGTTCAGGAACCCATTTGCATTAAGAAGGCCCGTTGAAGTAACCGTCCCTGTGATACCAACAGCACCAGTCGCAAGCAAGTTGCCCGACATGTCCACCACGAGCTGGTTCGCCATCACGTTGAGGAACCCGTTCGCGTTCAACAACCCAGTTGTGGTCAACGTGCCTGTCAGTCCCACTGAGCCAGTTCCCAACACGTTGCCTGACATGTCAACTACGAATTGGTTTGCCATCACGTTCAGGAAACCGTTCGCATTGAGCAGGCCGGTCGAAGTCAGAGTTCCCGTTAGACCCATTGTGCCCGTTCCGAGAACGTTGCCCGACATGTCCACCACAAATTGGTTTGCCATCACGTTCAAGAACCCATTCGCGTTCAGCAGGCCAGTCGATGTCAGAGTTCCAGTGACTCCGACAACACCCGTGCCAAGGACGTTGCCCGACATATCAACAACAAACTGGTTCGCCATCACGTTCAGGAAGCCGTTTGCGTTCAGCAGACCAGTGGAAGTAACGGTGCCAGTAAGACCAACTGTGCCCGTACCTAGCACATTGCCCGACATGTCCACCACGAATTTGTTTGCCATCACATTAAGGAACCCGTTCGCGTTCAACAGGCCCGTGGACGTCAGTGTCCCTGTGAGACCAACAACCCCAGTCCCCAGGACGTTGCCCGACATGTCAACCACGAACTTGTTCGTCATCACGTTCAGGAATCCGTCAGCATTGAGCAGGCCTGTTGACGTAACAGTCCCGGTGACACCGACAGCTCCCGTGCCCAGCACGTTGCCCGACATGTCCACCACGAACTGGTTCGCCATCACGTTCAGGAACCCGTTCGCATTCAAGAGGCCCGTCGAAGTCAGGGTCCCGGTGAGACCAACCGCACCCGTTCCAAGCACGTTGCCCGACATGTCCACCACGAACTTATTCGCCATCACGTTCAGGAATCCGTTCGCACTGAGGAGGCCTGTTGAGGTGACGGTTCCCGTAATCCCCACAGCGCCTGTGCCAAGCACATTGCCCGACATGTCCACCACGAACTGATTCGCCATTACGTTCACGAAACCGTTCGCATTCAGAAGGCCCGTCGACGTTAGTGTTCCCGTCAGACCCACTGCCCCGGTCCCCAGCACATTGCCGGACATATCCACCACAAACTGATTCGCCATCACATTCAGGAAACCATTTGCGTTCAAGAGCCCTGTCGACGTCAACGTCCCAGTGAGGCCAACGACACCTGTGCCCAGCACGTTTCCCGACATGTCCACGACGAGCTTATTCGACATAACATTCAAAAACCCGTTTGCGTTCAGGAGCCCTGTCGACGTGAGCGTTCCAGTAACACTCATGAAGCCGGTGCCCAGAACGTTGCCAGACATATCGATGACGAACTTATTCGCCATCACGTTGAGGAACCCATCGGCATTCAGCAAGCCCGTCGACGTAAGCGTGCCAGTGAGACCGACAACACCCGTCCCCAACACGTTGCCCGACATGTCCACTACAAACTTGTTCGCCATGACATTCAGAAAGCCGTTCGCGTTCAACAGGCCTGTCGACGTCACTGTGCCAGTCAGACCCACTGCACCGGTCCCCAGGACGTTGCCAGACATGTCCACCACGAACTGGTTCGACATCACATTCAGGAATCCATTCGCGTTCAGAAGACCTGTTGATGTGACCGTTCCGGTAACACCGACCGCGCCAGTGCTAAGCACGTTGCCCGATATGTCGATAACAAACTTGTTCGTCATCACGTTGAAGAACCCGTCTGCATTTAGCAGACCCGTCGACGTAAATGTGCCAGTGAGACCGACAGTGCCCGTCCCCAGCACGTTGCCCGACATGTCCACCACGAACTGGTTCGCCATCACGTTCAGGAATCCGTTCGCGTTGAGCAATCCTGTAGACGTTAATGTTCCGGTGATGCCTACAGCACCCGTGCCCAGCACGTTGCCCGACATGTCGATCACGAACTGGTTCGACATCACATTCAAGAACCCGTTCGCGTTCAGCAGGCCAGTCGACGTCAGTGTTCCAGTGAGACCCACAGCGCCCGTTCCCAAGACGTTTCCTGACATGTCCACCACAAATTGGTTCGACATCACGTTCAGGAACCCATTCGCGTTCAAAAGACCGGTCGACGTGAGCGTCCCTGTGAGACCAACAGCACCCGTTCCCAGCACGTTGCCCGACATGTCGATCACGAACTGGTTCGACATCACGTTCAGGAACCCGTTTGCGTTCAGCAGACCCGTCGACGTCAGCGTGCCAGTGAGACCGACTGCGCCCGTCGCCAGCACGTTGCCCGACATGTCCACCACGAACTTGTTTGCCACCACGTTAAGGAACCCATTCGCGTTCAGAAGACCAGTCGACGTCAGCGTGCCAGTCAGACCAACTGTGCCCGTCCCAAGCATGTTACCTGACATGTCCACCACGAATTTGTTTGCCATCACGTTCAGGAAGCCGTTCGCATTCAACAAGCCCGTGGATGTCACAGTCCCTGTAAGCCCAACGGCGCCAGTGCTCAGCATGTTGCCCGACATATCAACCACGAACTTATTTGCCATCACGTTCAGAAACCCGTTCGCGTTCAAGAGGCCCGTGGACGTCACTGTCCCAGTCAGGCCAACAGCGCCCGTCCCCAGAACGTTACCCGAAATGTCGATCACAAACTGGTTCGACATCACGTTCAGGAACCCGTTCGCGTTCAGCAGACCGGTCGACGTCAGCGTGCCAGTGAGACCCACAGCGCCCGTTCCCAAGACGTTTCCTGACATGTCCACCACGAACTTATTCGCCATCACGTTCAGGAACCCGTCTGCATTCAGCAGGCCCGTCGAAGTCAGGGTCCCGGTGAGACCAACAGCACCCGTCCCTAGCACGTTGCCCGACATGTCCACAACAAATTGGTTCGCCATCACGTTCAGGAACCCGTTCGCATTCAGCAGACCAGTCGACGTTAGGGTGCCTGTGAGACCAACTGCGCCTGTCCCCAGCACGTTGCCCGACATATCCACCACGAACTTGTTAGCCATCACGTTCAGGAAGCCTTCTGCATTTAGCAGGCCAGTTGATGTCAGGGTCCCTGTCAGACCAACGGAGCCCGTGCCCAGCGCATTGCCTGACATGTCCACTACAAACTGGTTCGACATGACGTTCAGGAAACCGTTCGCATTCAGCAGCCCTGTTGAGGTCACGGTCCCTGTGATCCCCACCGATCCCGTCCCAAGAACATTGCCCGACATGTCCACCACAAACTGATTCCCCATTACGTTGAGGAAACCATTCGCGTTCAGCAGACCTGTTGAAGTAAGCGTTCCAGTGAGACCAACGGCGCCCGTACCCAGGACGTTGCCCGACATGTCAACAACGAACTTGTTCGCCATCACGTTCAGGAACCCGTTCGCATTCAGCAACCCAGTGGACGTCACGGTCCCGGTCACACCGACTAAACCCGTGCCAAGTACATTGCCCGACGTGTCGACCACAAATTGATTCGCCATGACGTTAAGGAACCCATTCGCGTTCAGCAGACCCGTCGACGTCAGGGTGCCAGTAACACCGACCGCGCCAGTCCCCAACACGTTGCCAGACATGTCGATCACGAACTGATTCGCCATAACGTTGAGGAACCCATTTGCATTCAGCAGACCCGTCGAAGTCAGTGTTCCCGTGACACCTATTGCGCCCGTCCCCAACACGTTGCCCGACATGTCCACGACAAACTTGTTCGCCATCACGTTCAGAGACCCGTTGGCATTCAGCAAGCCAGTCGAGGTCAGCGTCCCGGTCACACCTACCGTGCCCGTGCCGAGCACATTCCCGGAGAAGTCTACCACAAACTTGTTTGACATCACGTTCAGGAACCCGTTAGCATTCAACAAGCCCGTGGATGTCACGGTTCCTGTCAAACCAACTGCACCAGTCCCCAGCACGTTTCCAGACATGTCCACCACAAACTGGTTCGCCATTACGTTAAGGAACCCGTTCGCGTTCAGCAGGCCGGTCGACGTCAACGTTCCTGTGATTCCCACGGCGCCTGTGCCGAGAACGTTGCCCGACATATCTACCACAAACTTGTTCGCCATGACATTCAGGAAGCCGTTCGCGTTCAGCAACCCCGTCGACGTCACGGTCCCCGTCACTCCAACCAAACCCGTCCCCAGAATGTTACCCGACATATCCACAACAAACTGATTCGCCATTACGTTCAGGAACCCGTTCGCGTTCAGCAGACCCGTCGACGTCAGCGTGCCAGTGAGACCGACTGCGCCCGTCCCAAGCACATTGCCCGACATGTCGATCACGAACTGATTCGCCATCACATTCAGGAACCCATTCGCATTCAACAGGCCAGTCGACGTAAGCGTGCCTGTGAGACCAACAGCTCCAGTACCCAGCACGTTGCCCGACATATCCACGACGAGCTGGTTCGCCATCACGTTCAGGAAGCCGTTCGCATTCAACAGGCCAGTCGACGTAAGCGTCCCTGTGAGACCAACAGCTCCAGTTCCCAGCACGTTGCCCGACATGTCTACAATAAACTGATTTGCCATCACGTTCAGGAAACCGTTCGCGTTCAACAGACCCGTAGACGTCACAGTTCCCGTCAGACCTACCGAACCCGTGCCCAGCACGTTGCCCGACATGTCAACGACGAACTGATTCGCCATGACGTTCAGGAAGCCGTTTGCATTCAAAAGGCCAGTCGACGTAAGCGTGCCAGTAAGACCAACAACTCCAGTTCCTAGCACGTTGCCCGACATATCAACCACGAACTGGTTTGCCATCACGTT
This sequence comes from Cyanophora paradoxa, assembly GCA_004431415.1. Taxonomy (NCBI): domain Eukaryota; class Glaucocystophyceae; order Cyanophorales; family Cyanophoraceae; genus Cyanophora; species Cyanophora paradoxa. The sequence goes on from QPMI01000040.1 coordinate 154,315, forward strand.
GAGGAACCCATTCGCATTCAGCAGACCCGTCGAAGTCAGGGTTCCCGTAATACCCAGCGAACCCGTGCCCAGCACATTGCCAGATATGTCGACTATGAACTTGTTCGCCATCACGTTCAAATACCCGTTCGCGTTCAACAATCCCGTTGAAGTCAGCGTGCCAGTAAGACCAACTGCACCAGTACCAAGCACGTTCCCGGACATATCGACCACAAACTTATTTGCCATCACGTTGAGGAAGCCGTTGGCGTTTAAAAGCCCCGTCGACGTGACTGTCCCTGTGAGACCTGCAGCACCAGTCCAAAGGACATTGCCCGATGCGTCCACAGTGAACTTGTTCGCCATCACGTTCAGCCCGCCGTTCGCGTTCAGCAGCCCCGTCGACGTCACCGTCCCCGTCACCCCCACCATGCCCGTCGCCAGCGTATTGCCCGAGATGTCGACACTCAGCTGATTCCACCTCACGTTCAGCCCGCCGTTCGCGTTCAGCAGTCCCGTCGACGTTACGGTCCCCGTCACCCCGACCATGCCCGTCGCCAGTACGTTGCCCGAGATGTCGACGCTCAGCTGGTTCCACCTCACGTTCAGTCCGCCGTTCGCGTTCAGCAGCCCCGTCGACGTCACCGTCCCCGTCACCCCGACCATGCCCGTCGCCAGCGCGTTGCCCGAGATGTCGACGCTCAGCTGGTTCCACCGAACGTTCAGCCCGCCGTTCGCGTTCAGCAGCCCCGTCGACGTCACGGTCCCCGTCACCCCGACCAGGCCCGTCGCCAGTGCGTTGCCCGAGACGTCGACGCTCAGTTGGTTCCACCTCACGTTCAGCCCGCCGTTCGCGTTCAGCAGCCCCGTCGACGTCACGGTCCCCGTCACCCCCACCATGCCCGTCGCCAGCGCGTTGCCCGAGATGTCGACGCTCAGCTGGTTCCACCGAACGTTCAGCCCGCCGTTCGCGTTCAGCAGCCCCGTCGACGTCACCGTTCCCGTAACCCTGACCATGCCCGTCGCCAGTACGTTGCCCGAGATGTCGACGCTCAGCTGGTTCCACCTCACGTTCAGTCCGCCGTTCGCGTTCAGCAGCCCCGTCGACGTCACGGTCCCCGTCACCCCGACCACGCCCGTCGCAAGCGCGTTGCCCGAGATGTCGATGCTCAGCTGGTTCCACCTCACGTTCAGCCCGCCGTTCGCGTTCAGAAGCCCAGTAGATGTTACAGTGCCGGTCACGCCCAAAGCGCCTGTTGACAAGACATTTCCACTCATGTCGACAGATAGCTTATTAGACCGCACATTCAGAAATCCGTCAGCATTGAGCAGCCCCGTCGATGTCACGGTCCCCGTCACCCCCACCATGCCCGTCGCCAGCGCATTGCCCGAGGTGTCGACGCTCAGCTGATTCCACCTCACGTTCAGCCCGCCGTTCGCATTCAGCAGCCCCGTCGACGTCACCGTCCCCGTCACCCCGACCATGCCCGTCGCCAGCGCGTTGCCCGAGAAATCGACGCTCAGCTGGTTCCACCGAACGTTCAGCCCACCGTTCGCGTTCAGCAACCCTGTCGACGTCACGGTCCCCGTCACTCCAACCATACCCGTCGCCAGAACGTTGCCCGACATATCCACAATAAACTGGTTTGCCATCACATTCAGGAACCCGTTTGCATTCAACAGGCCGGTGGACGTCAATGTTCCTGTCACTGCAACTGAACCAGTCCCCAGCGCGTTGCCCGACATGTCAATAACGAACTGATTCGCCATCACATTCAGGAATCCGTTTGCGTTGAGCAATCCTGTAGACGTCAATGTTCCGGTGATGCCTACAGCACCCGTGCCCAGCACGTTGCCCGACATGTCGATCACGAACTGGTTCGACATCACGTTCAGGAACCCGTTCGCGTTGAGCAGGCCAGTCGACGTCAGGGTGCCTGTGAGACCAATTGCACCCGTGCCCAGCACGTTGCCCGACATGTCCACCACGAATTGGTTTGCCATCACGTTCAGGAACCCATTCGCATTCAGGAGCCCCGTGGACGTCAGCGTCCCAGTGAGACCTACAGCACCCGTGCCCAGCACGTTGCCCGACATGTCAAGAACGAACTGATTCGCCATCACGTTCAGGAACCCATTCGCGTTCAGCAGACCAGTCGATGTCACTGTGCCGGTGACACCGACCGCGCCCGTTCCAAGCACGTTGCCTGACGTATCCACCACGAACTGATTTGCCATCACGTTCAGGAATCCGTTCGCGTTCAGCAGACCGGTCGATGTCACTGTGCCAGTGACACCGACAGCGCCCGTTCCAAGCACGTTACCTGACATATCCACCAGGAACTGATTCGCCATCACGTTCAGGAACCCGTTCGCGTTCAGCAGGCCAGTCGACGTCAGTGTCCCGGTCAGACCCACCGAGCCAGTCCCCAGCGCATTGCCCGACATGTCTATCACGAACTGATTCGCCATCACGTTCAGGAAACCGTTCGCGTTGAGCAAACCCGTTGACGTGACTGTGCCAGTCACACCAATCGTCCCTGTCCCGAGCACATTTCCAGAGAGGTCAATCGCGAACTGATTTGCCATGATGTTGAGGCCGCCATTCGCGTTCAACAATCCCGTTGCCGTAGTCGTTCCGCTTACTCCAAGTGTCCCAGTCGCCATTGTATTTCCGGAGATATCCACTGAGAAGACAGCCAAGTTGCCGACCTGTTCTGCAACGTTGATCCCCCCGTTTGCGTTGAGAAGTCCTGTCAGTGTCGTTGTACCAGAAACCCCCACCGCTCCAGAAATCAGCGTATTGCCTGATATGTCGACTGCAAACTTGTCCCATCGCACATTCAGACCGCCGTTTGCGTTGATAAGTCCTGTTGATGTTAAGGTTCCAGTGACCCAAAGCTTTCCAGTCATGAGCACGTTTCCGGAGGGATCAAGTCGGAACTTGTTCGAAAGAACATTAATTCCTGCATTCGCGTTCAGAAGATTGGTGAAAGTAGATGTGCCTGTGACGCCCATCGTTCCCGTTATAAGCACAGTTCCGTTGGAGCTCGCTATGAACTTGTTCTCATTGATGTTTATGCCTCCGTTCGCGTTGATGAGGCCGCTGTGGGTCATTGTGCCCGTCACCCCTAAGTGCCCAGATATGATGGTGTTGCCCGATGCGTCGACTTTAAAGCCAATATACAGTAGGCTGGCTGGGACACCGTACTCGTTGTTCGCGTAGTGTGGGTGGACCTCGAAGCCGCCGTGAGTTGTGTACATGCCGGTAGACGTGAAATGTCCGGTAACTCCCAGCGACCCAGTCATAAGCATGTTTCCAGACCTGTCGACTGACCAGTGCACACTGGGAAGTTGACCGACGTTGATGCCCCCCACAGGCTGGAAAAGTCCTGTAATCGACACGTCACCCGTTACACCGAGGCTCCCGGTCGCAAGCATACTGCCAGAAGCGTCGATAGAGAAAGCCGACAAGCCCAGGTACTCTTTCTCGGCAGATGTGTAATTGTTATACTGGGTACAGTTGCCAGAACCGTCAGTAACTGCACAGTCGGAGTAGTTTGTGCGGGTAACGTTGATGTCCACGAGGGCACCCGGCGGATTAAAGATGTTGATGCCTCCATACGAAGAGATCATTTGGCTAAACGTTGGCGCCCCCCAGACGTCCAATGAACCCGTCACAAGCGTGTTACCACTCATATCGACGGCAAACATGGTCTGCGTAATTTCAATGGAGTGCTCCTGATGGTACGCACGAACGTTGATGCCGCCATTCGCATTCAAAAGCCCAGTGCTAGTAATGGTGCCTGTCAGGCCGACTTCTCCTGTGATGAGCATATTCCCTGACATGTCCACCACGAACTGATTCCATCGAACGTTCAGCCCGCCGTTCGCGTTCAGCAGCCCCGTCGACGTCACGGTCCCCGTCACCCCGACCATGCCCGTCGCCAGCGCGTTGCCCGACAAGTCCACCACGAACTGGTTCCATCGAACGTTCAGCCCGCCGTTCGCGTTCAGCAGCCCCGTCGACGTCACGGTCCCCGTCACCCCGACCATGCCCGTTGCCAGCGCATTGCCCGACATGTCCACATGGAACTGATTAAACCGAACGTTCAGTCCACCGTTCGCATTCAGCAGCCCCGTCGACGTCACGGTCCCCGTCACCTCGACCATGCCCGTCGCCAGCGCGTTGCCCGACATGTCCACCACGAACTGATTCCACCTCACGTTCAGCCCGCCGTTCGCGTTCAGCAGCCCCGTCGACGTCACGGTCCCCGTCACCCCGACCATGCCCGTCGCCAGCGCGTTGCCCGAGATGTCGACGCTCAGCTGGTTCCACCGAACGTTCAGCCCGCCGTTCGCGTTCAGCAGCCCCGTCGACGTCACCGTCCCCGTCACCCCGACCATGCCCGTCGCTAGCGCGTTGCCCGAGATGTCGATGCTCAGCTGGTTCCACCGAACGTTCAGCCCGCCGTTCGCGTTCAGCAGCCCCGTCGACGTCACGGTCCCCGTCACCCCGACCATGCCCGTCGCCAACGTGTTGCCCGACATGTCCACCACGAACTGATTCCACCTCACGTTCAGCCCGCCGTTCGCGTTCAGCAGCCCCGTCGACGTCACGGTCCCCGTCACCCCGACCATGCCCGTCGCCAGCGCGTTGCCCGAGATGTCGACGCTCAGCTGGTTCCACCGAACGTTCAGCCCGCCGTTCGCGTTCAGCAGCCCCGTCGACGTCACCGTCCCCGTCACCCCGATCATGCCCGTCGCCAGTGTGTTGCCCGACATGTCGACGCTCAGCTGGTTCCACCGAACGTTCAGCCCGCCGTTCGCGTTCAGCAGCCCCGTCGACGTCACGGTCCCCGTCACCCCGACCATGCCTGTTGCCAGCGCGTTGCCCGACATGTCCACCACGAATTGGTTCCACCTCACGTTCAGCCCGCCGTTCGCGTTCAGCAGCCCCGACGACGTCACGGTCCCCGTCACCCCGACCATGCCCGTCGCCAGCGTATTGCCCGAGATGTCGACGCTCAGCTGGTTCCAACGAACGTTCAGCCCGCCGTTCGCGTTCAGCAGTCCCGTCAACGTCACGGTCCCCGTCACCCCCACCATGCCCGTCGCCAGCGCGTTGCCCGACATGTCGACGCTCAGCTGGTTCCACCGAACGTTCAGCCCGCCGTTCGCGTTCAGCAGCCCCGTCGACGTCACGGTCCCCGTCACCCCGACCATGCCCGTCGCCAGCGCATTGCCCAACATGTCAACGACCAACTGGTTCCACATCACATTCAGCCCGCCGTTCGCGTTCAGCAGCCCCGTCGACGTCACCGTCCCCGTCACCCCGATCATGCCCGTCGCCAGTGTGTTGCCCGACATGTCGACGCTCAGCTGGTTCCACCGAACGTTCAGCCCGCCGTTCGCGTTCAGCAGCCCCGTCGACGTCACGGTCCCCGTCACCCCGACCATGCCCGTCGCCAGCGCGTTGCCCGAAATATCGACGCTAAGCTGGTTCCACCGAACGTTCAGTCCACCGTTCGCGTTCAGCAGCCCCGTCGACGTCACCGTCCCCGTCACCCCGACCATGCCCGTTGCCAGCGCGTTGCCCGACATGTCCACCACGAACTGATTCCACCGAACGTTCAGCCCGCCGTTCGCGTTCAGCAGCCCCGTCGACGTCACCGTCCCCGTCACTCCGACCATGCCCGTCGCCAGCGCGTTGCCCGACATGTCCACCACGAACTGATTCGACATCACGTTCAGCCCGCCGTTCGCGTTCAGCAGCCCCGTCGACGTCACGGTCCCCGTCACCCCGACCATGCCCGTCGCCAGCGCGTTGCCCGAGATGTCCACGCTCAGCTGGTTCCACCGAACGTTCAGCCCGCCGTTCGCGTTCAGCAGCCCCGTCGACGTCACCGTCCCCGTCACCCCGACCATGCCCGTCGCCAGCGCGTTGCCCGAGATGTCGATGCTCAGCTGGTTCCACCGAACGTTCAGCCCGCCGTTCGCGTTCAGCAGCCCCGTCGACGTCACGGTCCCCGTCACCCCGACCATGCCCGTCGCCAGCGCGTTGCCCGAGATATCGACGATCAGCTGGTTCCACCGAACGTTCAGCCCGCCGTTCGCGTTCAGCAGCCCCGTCGACGTCACCGTCCCCGTCACCCCGACCATGCCCGTCGCCAGCGCGTTGCCCGACATGTCCACCACGAACTGGTTCCACCGAACGTTCAGCCCTCCGTTCGCGTTCAGCAGCCCCGTCGACGTCACGGTCCCCGTCACCCCGACCATGCCCGTCGCCAGCGCGTTGCCCGACATGTCTACCACGAACTGGTTCCACCGAACGTTCAGCCCGCCGTTCGCGTTCAGCAGCCCCGTCGACGTCACCGTCCCCGTCACCCCGACCATGCCCGTCGCCAGCGCGTTGCCCGACATGTCCACCACGAACTGATTCCACCGAACGTTCAGCCCGCCGTTCGCGTTCAGCAGCCCCGTCGACGTCACCGTCCCCGTCACCCCGACCATGCCCGTGGCCAGCGCGTTGCCGGAGATGTCGATGCTGAGCTGGTTCCACCTCACGTTCAGCCCGCCGTTCGCGTTCAGCAGCCCCGTCGACGTCACGGTCCCCGTCACCCCGACCATGCCCGTCGCCAGCGCGTTGCCCGACATGTCCACTACGAACTGATTCCACCTCACGTTCAGCCCGCCGTTCGCGTTCAGCAGCCCCGTCGACGTCACGGTCCCCGTCACCCCGACCATGCCCGTCGCCAGCGCGTTGCCCGACATGTCCACCACGAACTGGTTCCGCATCACATTCAGCCCGCCGTTCGCGTTCAGCAGCCCCGTCGACGTCACGGTCCCTGTCACCCCGACCATGCCCGTCGCCAGCGTGTTGCCCGACAAGTCCACCACGAACTGGTTCCACATCACGTTCAGCCCGCCGTTCGCGTTCAGCAGCCCCGTCGACGTCACGGTCCCCGTCACCCCCACCATGCCCGTAGCCAGCGTGTTGCCCGACATGTCCACGCTCAGCTGGTTCCACCGAACGTTCAGCCCGCCGTTCGCGTTCAGCAGCCCCGTCGACGTCAAGGTCCCCGTCACTCCAACCATGCCCGTCGCCAGCGAATTGCCCGACATGTCAACGACGAACTGATTCCACATCACATTCAGCCCGCCGTTCGCGTTCAGCAGTCCCGTCGACGTTACGGTCCCCGTCACCCCGACCATGCCCGTCGCCAGCGCGTTGCCCGACATGTCGACGACGAACTGATTCCACCTCACGTTCAGCCCGCCGTTCGCGTTCAGCAGCCCCGTCGACGTCACGGTCCCCGTCACCCCGACCATGCCCGTCGCCAGCGCGTTGCCCGACATGTCCACCACGAACTGGTTCCACCGAACGTTCAGTCCACCGTTCGCGTTCAGCAGCCCCGTCGACGTCACGGTCCCTGTCACCCCGACCATGCCCGTCGCCAGCGCGTTGCCCGACATGTCCACCACGAGCTGATTCCACATCACGTTCAGCCCGCCGTTCGCGTTCAGCAGCCCCGTCGAAGTTACGGTCCCTGTCACCCCCACCATGCCCGTCGCCAGCGCGTTGCCCGAGATGTCGATGCTCAGCTGGTTCCACCTCACGTTCAGCCCGCCGTTCGCGTTCAGCAGCCCCGTCGACGTCACGGTCCCCGTCACCCCGACCATGCCCGTCGCCAGCACATTGCCCGACATGTCGACACTCAGCTGATTCCACCTCACGTTCAGCCCGCCGTTCGCGTTCAGCAGTCCCGTCGACGTCACCGTCCCCGTCACCCCGACCATGCCCGTCGCAAGCGCGTTGCCCGAGATGTCGACGCTCAGCTGGTTCCATCGAACGTTCAGCCCGCCGTTCGCGTTCAGCAGCCCCGTCGACGTCACGGTCCCCGTCACCCCGACCATGCCTGTCCCCAGCGCGTTACCCGACATGTCCACCACGAACTGATTCCACATCACGTTCAGCCCGCCGTTCGCGTTCAGCAGCCCCGTCGACGTCACGGTCCCCGTCACCCCGACCATGCCCGTCGCCAGCGTGTTGCCCGAGATGTCGATGCTCAGCTGGTTCCACCGAACATTCAGCCCGCCGTTCGCGTTCAGCAGCCCCGTCGACGTCACCGTCCCCGTCACTCCGACCATGCCAGTCGCCAGCGTGTTGCCCGACATGTCCACGCTCAGCTGGTTCCACCGAACGTTCAGCCCGCCGTTCGCGTTCAGCAGCCCCGTCGACGTCACGGTCCCCGTCACCCCGACCATGCCCGTCGCCAGCGCGTTGCCCGACATGTCCACCACGAACTGATTCCACATCACATTCAGCCCGCCGTTCGCGTTCAGCAGCCCCGTCGACGTCACCGTCCCCGTCACTCCAACCATGCCCGTCGCCAGCGCGTTGCCCGAGATGTCGACGCTCAGCTGGTTCCACCGAACGTTCAGCCCGCCGTTCGCGTTCAGCAGCCCTGTCGACGTCACGGTCCCCGTCACCCCGACCATGCCCGTCGCCAGCGCGTTGCCCGACATGTCCACCACGAGCTGATTCCACCGAACGTTCAGTCCACCGTTCGCGTTCAGCAGCCCCGTCGACGTCACCGTCCCCGTCACCCCGACCATGCCCGTCGCCAGCGCGTTGCCCGACATGTCCACCACGAACTGGTTCCACCGAACGTTCAGCCCGCCGTTCGCGTTCAGCAGCCCCGTCGACGTCACGGTCCCCGTCACCCCGACCATGCCCGTCGCCAGCGCGTTGCCCGAAATATCGACGCTCAGCTGGTTCCACCGAACGTTCAGCCCGCCGTTCGCGTTCAGCAGCCCCGTCGACGTCACGGTCCCCGTCACTCCGACCATGCCCGTGGCCAGCGTATTGCCAGACATGTCCACCACGAATTGATTCCACCGAACGTTCAGCCCGCCGTTCATGTTCAGCAGCCCCGTCGACGTCACGGTCCCCGTCACCCCGACCATGCCCGTCGCCAACGCGTTGCCCGACATGTCCACCACGAACTGATTCCACCGAACGTTCAGCCCGCCGTTCGCGTTAAGCAGCCCCGTCGACGTCACCGTCCCCGTCACCCCGACCATGCCCGTCGCCAGCGCGTTGCCCGAGATGTCGACGATCAGCTGGTTCCACCGAACGTTCAGCCCGCCGTTCGCGTTCAGCAGCCCCGTCGACGTCACGGTCCCCGTCACCCCGACCATGCCTGTCGCCAACGCATTGCCCGACATGTCCAACACGAACTGATTCCACCGAACGTTCAGCCCGCCGTTCGCGTTCAGCAGCCCCGTCGACGTTACGGTCCCCGTTACCCCAACCATACCTGTCGCTAGCGAGTTGCCGGAGATGTCCAACGCGAACTTGTTGTGAAGCACATTGAACCCTCCATCAAGATTTATAAAGCCAAATGTGCTTCCTTCGCCGACAGTGAGCTTTCCGATAGTAGTGAGGTCTCCAGTGGTAGCGTTGATAGTTAGTACAGGGTCACTCATGTTAGCTCCAACGAAGAAGTCTCTCTTCAGATACTGTTGGCCCCCAACAATCAAAGTTCTGGCCATTTCCGCGTTCCCGAGTTGGTCTACGGCGAATGAAGAGAAGTTCGTGAACGGATTCATCACGTTAATGCCACCGTTCGCCAAAACAAGACCAGTGACTGTTAGTGTTCCGGTGATACCAATACCACCAGTTGCAAGCATATTCCCAGAGATATCCACAACGAACTGATTCCATCGAACGTTCAGCCCGCCGTTCGCGTTCAGCAGCCCCGTCGACGTCACCGTCCCCGTCACCCCGACCATGCCCGTCGCCAGCGCGTTGCCGGAGATGTCGATGCTCAGCTGGTTCCACCGAACGTTCAGCCCGCCGTTCATGTTCAGCAGCCCCGTCGACGTCACGGTCCCCGTCACCCCGACCATGCCCGTCGCCAACGCGTTGCCCGACATGTCCACCACGAACTGATTCCACCGAACGTTCAGCCCGCCGTTCGCGTTAAGCAGCCCCGTCGACGTCACCGTCCCCGTCACCCCGACCATGCCCGTCGCCAGCGTATTGCCCGAGATGTCGACGCTAAGCTGATTCCACCTCACGTTCAGCCCGCCGTTCGCGTTCAGCAGCCCCGTCGACGTCACGGTCCCCGTCACCCCGACCATGCCCGTCGCCAGTACGTTGCCCGAGATGTCGACGCTCAGCTGGTTCCACCGAACGTTCAGCCCGCCGTTCGCGTTCAGCAGCCCCGTCGACGTCACCGTCCCCGTCACCCCGATCATGCCCGTCGCAAGCGCGTTGCCCGACATGTCCACCACAAACTGATTCCGCCTCACGTTTAGGCCGCCGTTCGCGTTCAGCAGCCCCGTCGACGTCACCGTCCCCGTCACCCCGACCATGCCCGTCGCCAGCGCGTTGCCCGACATGTCCACCACGAACTGATTCCACCGAACGTTCAGCCCGCCGTTCGCGTTCAGCAGCCCCGTCGACGTCACGGTCCCCGTCACTCCAACCATGCCCGTCGCCAGCGCGTTGCCCGAGATGTCGACGCTCAGTTGGTTCCACCGAACGTTCAGCCCGCCGTTCGCGTTCAGCAGCCCCGTCGACGTCACCGTCCCCGTCACCCCGACCATGCCCGTCGCCAGCGCGTTGCCCGAAATATCGACGCTAAGCTGGTTCCACCTCACGTTCAGCCCGCCGTTCGCGTTCAGCAGCCCCGTCGACGTCACGGTCCCCGTCACCCCCACAATGCCCGTCGCAAGCGCGTTGCCCGAGATGTCCACGCTCAGCTGGTTCCACCGAACGTTCAGCCCGCCGTTCGCGTTCAGCAGCCCCGTCGACGTCACCGTCCCCGTCACCCCGACCATGCCCGTCGCCAACGCGTTGCCCGAGATGTCCACGCTCAGCTGGTTCCACCGAACGTTCAGCCCGCCGTTCGCGTTCAGCAGCCCCGTCGACGTCACCGTCCCCGTCACCCCGACCATGCCCGTCGCCAGCGCATTGCCCGACATGTCGACGCTCAGCTGATTCCACCTCACGTTCAGCCCGCCGTTCGCGTTCAGCAGCCCCGTCGACGTCACGGTCCCCGTCACCCCGACAATGCCCGTCGCAAGCGCGTTGCCCGAGATGTCGATGCTCAGCTGGTTCCACCGAACGTTCAGCCCGCCGTTCGCGTTCAGCAGCCCCGTCGACGTCACGGTCCCCGTCACCCCGACCATGCCCGTCGCCAGCGCGTTGCCCGAGATGTCGACGCTCAGCTGGTTCCACCGAACGTTCAGCCCGCCGTTCGCGTTCAGCAGCCCCGTCGACGTCACCGTCCCCGTCACCCCGACCATGCCCGTCGCCAGCGCGTTGCCCGACATGTCGACGCTCAGCTGGTTCCACCGAACGTTCAGCCCGCCGTTCGCGTTAAGCAGCCCCGTCGACGTCACGGTCCCCGTCACCCCGACCATGCCCGTCGCCAGCGCGTTGCCCGAGATGTCCACGCTCAGCTGGTTCCACCGAACGTTCAGCCCGCCGTTCGCGTTCAGCAGCCCCGTCGACGTCACGGTCCCCGTCACCCCGACCATGCCCGTCGCCAGCGCGTTGCCCGAGATGTCGACGCTCAGCTGGTTCCACCGAACGTTCAGCCCGCCGTTCGCGTTCAGCAGCCCCGTCGACGTCACCGTCCCCGTCACCCCCACCATGCCTGTCGCCAGCGCGTTGCCCGAGATGTCCACGCTCAGCTGGTTCCACCGAACGTTCAGCCCGCCGTTCGCGTTCAGCAGCCCCGTCGACGTCACGGTCCCCGTCACCCCGACCATGCCCGTCGCCAGCGCGTTGCCCGAGATGTCCACGCTCAGCTGGTTCCACCTCACGTTCAGCCCTCCGTTCGCGTTCAGCAGCCCCGTCGAGGTAACGGTCCCAGTGATCCGAAGAAGTCCCGTGATGAGCACGTTGCCCGAAATGTCAACGACAAGCTTGTTTGCCATGATGTTAATGCCGCCGTTCGTGTTCAGCAGCCCCGTCGACGTCACGGTCCCCGTCACCCCGACCATGCCCGTTGCCAGCGCGTTGCCGGAAATGTCGACGCTCAGCTGGTTCCACCGCACGTTGAGCCCTCCATTGGCGTTTAACAACCCAGTCGACGTTGCAGTGCCTGTCACTCCCACGAGACCAGTTGCGAGCACGTTTCCGGAAATGTCGACGACAAAACGATTGCTCATTGTGTTGAGCCCTCCGTTGGCGTTGATCAGTGCAGTTGATGTCACGGAGCCCGTGATGCCAGTGGAGCCTGTGATGAGAGTTTCACCAAAACTCGTGACACTGAACTGGCTTGGCTGAATGCAGATGCCCCCATTCGCATAGAGCATCTTTGTCACTGTAAGCGTCTCAGCGATGTAGGCGTCATGGTCGACCATAAGGCTCCCGCCGACAGTCGTATTGCTGTGTACATACAGGGTTCCGACGATGTCGCCATTGCCCCGAACGTAGGCGTTGCCCATGAAGGTCAAGTTATTCGGCGAAACGTACAGATAGTTTGATGCAGCGATGACTGTGCCCGTCACAACGAGGTTGCCGGTCAGGTCCGTGTTCCTTGCTACTCGCAAGTCGTTTGAGACTTGGACAGTTGCCGTCACGAGGTCAATGACGTTCGGTGCGGTAATATTAACCTGGGCGTCGCCAGAAATAGTGTAACCGTCGAAGTTGAGGTTGTCCATTCGAACGTAATTCGATCCCGCGGCCGTGATGAAGATGTTGCTTGAGGACTGAATCGTCATCGGATTCGTTGAGCTCATCGTGTTCATCGAGAAGTTAAAGTTCTCGATCCGGACGTCGTTTGTGCCGGATATCGTAGTGATGCGCCCGACTATAGTGAAAAAGAAAAAAAGGAGCAATCAGAAGAGCAAAGAAGCGGCCCCGGAATTCGGCGCCAAGGAACGCACCAGAGCGCAAAAGGAGACCGTTGCTAGAGTCTGTGGACATGATTGTGCCCTGGCCGAAGCTCAGGTTGTCCAACCAGATCTTGCTGTTCCGCGTCTGCGGAAGAGGTCAAAAAGGAACGCTCACATGCAAAACGTAGCGGGGCACAAACGAACCGGAAGAGAAAGTGTGATGTTTACATCTGACGAGGAATCCAGCCCGGCGGTAATGTTGATGTTGCCCTTGCTGTAAAGGTTCAAACCAACACTGGGAGTGATGCCGCCTATCGTGGCTCCCAGACCAAGATACAGGTCCGGCCCAACTAGCTCGTGGCTCGTGACATAGAGTGTGGGCGTCCTGGTCCATTGGGAGACCTGCGAGGCGAGAGCGAGCAGGCGTCTGTAAGCGAGTGCCCTGCAGGAGCAGAGCGTGCCGGGTTCGAGCATCAGAAACGCACATCTAGCCTGCCGTAGATGAGCGCATCGACAGTTTGCCCGGCAGAGCCGCGGCCCAGCGTCAAGTTGCCAGTAACATACAGGTCCACTTTCGGAGCGGTCGGGATCTCGTAATAACCTGATCGAAGTCGCGCACGCGCGTGAGCACAGCCGCCTCCGCATGCGCGAGGGCGCGCTCCGGCAGGCTAGTCTCGGATTCCGGTCACAGGCCGGGATGCTCGTGCGGAGCTAGGTCGCCCATGCGGGGCGGGAGGAAGACACAGCCAACGCACCTATTTGAGTGGTCTGTTGGATTGTGACATTGCCACGCGTGGACACCGTGATCCTGCGAACGAGGCAAGCTCGGCACACAGCGCGCGAAAGAACCAGCCAGGGTGGCGGGCGGGAAGCACCATCCGTGCGCAGTCCCTAGGAAGCAAAGGACAAGAAACAGCCCCGGGAAGGCTAGCTGGTGCGCCCCTCCGTCCGCTGGCAAGCTGTGCGGCTTCCAGCGAGACGGCCTGGTTCTGGGGCATCCAGGGTCCGCGCCTCTGTGGCGGGCCATGCTGCGGTTGCAGCGAAGCGAGGCAAGCTCGCCGAGGGCGTTCTACCGCATGCTACCGATGCGAGAGGCACATCCCCGACCTGGCGCTCGCTTCTTCAACCCAGGCTGTACTATTGCGTAAAGCTTCTGCTTCGTCAGCTGCGCACGATGTCGCTCACTAAACCCGCCGGTGGCGTGTAGGCTGCGCGCTCGAGATTTCGCGTACCCCGATTGACGAGCCAGCCTCAGCCAGCTAGCAAGTTTGCTAGCGAGATGCGGCCCCCGGAAGCGCGTTCAGAGTGGGAACAGTGACGATGGGGCGGTTTCGAGGCCCGCTGCTGGCTGCGAGCGGCGAGCGGGCCTCCGCGGCGCGGCACCTGCAGCTGGCCCGACTGGTTTACGCCGCAACGTGGGCATGCCTTCTCTGCGCTGCAGAAGGTCCGCCTCGCCCTCGGAGCGCGCGCCAGCTAAGCGGGGGTTTCTCACGTCTGCCGCGTCTGCAGCTAGCCTGTTCCGCGCGGGCGCCTTGTCCTTCTCCGCGACCGGCTACAACGCGGCGAAGATCGCTTTGCTTGAGCCCGCTAGCGGCGTCCTGTACGTCGGGCTCGACACGATCCCAGCGCGCATCGTTCGCGTGCGCATGCGGCCCTGCCCCGCGCGCGTATGCCGTAACGAGCGCACCCTGCAGGTGAATCCAGAATCGATGCAGCCGATTGTACCAACGCTGCTGATCCACGGCGGGTCCCAGCTGCTCGCGGATGGCTCGGCCCCGGTCTGCGACACCGCGCTCGACGAGACAAGCGTCGCGGCGAGCTTCTCTGCGGGTATTGTGGCGGGAGCGCTCGACGCTTCCGGCTCGGCGTCGTACTGGGCGCTCGGCACGAGCCCGGGGACGCTCATCCGTGTGCAGACCGCGGCCACTGGCTGCCTCACTTGGGATCAGAACGCGACCGCGCAGTCGGGGGATGCGGATTTCGTCGCCGTGGTCTCGCACCAAAGCTACGTCTACGCGTCGACGTCCGACGACCCTCCAGTCGTGTACCAGTTCGCTGCCTCCGACTTGACGGAGGCCGCCCGCCTCGTCGTAGTCGGCAGCTCTGGATCGGTGCGGTCCGCAGTTTTGATCTCGTCGCTTGGACTTGCCGGCGCGGCCTTCTGGTCCACCTCGGGAGGTTGCATCGTGCGCACGGATCTCGGCGTCGGCTCGTCCTTCTCCCAGCCTGGCACGCCCACGTGCGATAGCGCCCTGGACCTCTTATCGCTCTCCTCGCATCCTCAAGGCTGGTACATATATGCTGGCACTTCAAGCGCGACGGCCCCCGGGCAGATTCGCCGATACGACACATCGACGCCCCTTCCCACCTTCGTAGACTCTGTGACGTTCTCGCTTGCTGCTGAGAAGGGGGCGGGACCACTTCTTTTCGATCCTTACTTGAGTTCTGCCTACGCCCTGGCGTACGACACGGGCGCAAGCACTCGTACGCCCTTTTGCTTTCGCTCTCCTGCTTCAGTTGATTTCATTTGTAGCTTACGTCGTCCGTCTGAGTGTCTCTTCCACGTATGCGCTCACGTATGTGTCTTCTCTTGCAATGGCCGCTGGCGAGGGCCCCTTCGGCATCCCTGCGCTCTCTCTTAGCCAGCTCGTGCGCGCGCTGCTTCGCTTCTAATATTTTTCTCCTTATTCGCTTCATATATTTTTCTCCTTATCTTCTCGCCCTTCAAATTCTCGATGCAGGTCGCCTACTATCCCCGAGACACGTCCCCTGGGGGGCTTGTGCGCGTCAATCTCCGAGATGTACAGGGCGCGTCTCGCGTCGGCTCGCTTGAGGTGTCAGGCGCCCAAAATCCTGGAGTAACGTACACGTTGACCGAATCCTCAACGAAAGCACCGCCTTTCGTTGTCCCCACGTCCTACGACACGAGCGCAACCCCGACATGGATTTACCTCGTCTGGAATCCAACCACTGCAGAGGCAACAAAAATGCTTAAGGTGTGATTTGCCAATGTTTGGCAGGTGTGCCAACAGTTGATATCTAATTGCGCAGTATATCTCGGGATCGAATTCGTTTGAGGGCAGATTCATCTCTCTGATCTCCGGAACTCAATCGTTTCCTGATATCGCTGTTGGCGTCTACTACAAGGTTCGCCCGTCGAGGGTTCTTGCCTTCCTTTTTTTGAGTTCCTCGCAGCCCGTAGGCGGAAGCCCCCCGCCGGTCTACGGATCGGTGTGGCTTGTGCAGGGGTACAACGGCATCACTCGCAGCGGGATCGTCAGAGTGCGCATGCAATCTCTAAGAAAGCGCCTGAAGGCCTGACCTGTGCCAGGTTGAAGATCGCGGGCCCTCAGACAACAACTGGGGCGGCACTGGTACGCCCCTCTATATTTTACAGTCGAGTGAATTCGACATCGGAGTCGGCGACTGCCGTGTCGGCTTCGTGCACTCCGGCTACGCGTACTTCGGCATGTACGCTACCAACGGGAGCGTCGCGCGCGTGGATCTGGAGGTTCCGTTGGGCGACGCCGGGTGGCAGACCTCGATCTCGACTTCCCTCAACGGCGGCAGCGTGACCTCGGGCGCCTTGGATTCGTCCGCGGTGCGCCTCGGGTCCCCGCGTTCTCCTCGTGGCAGCGGCCCTCCCTGACTCCGTTCCGCTGCTCAGGGCCGCGGCTACTTCGGCACGGCGTACGGCTGTGTCGTGCGATTCCTGCTCCAGCAGCTCTCCCAGACCTTCGCGATGAGCAACGTCCTCTGCGGTCTCGGGTCCGACCCGCTCACGTCCGCCGCCGTCGATCCCGCCAACGCGTTCCTGTACCTCGGCTCCTCCGCGGCCTCGGACGGTGCGAGGCCGACAGCCCCGCGGCCACATCCGCCTTCCGCTGCGTGACTGGCGCGCAGCAACCGCCACGACCGGCGCGACACTGTACAAAGTCCGACTGTCGGACTTTACTCTGGTGGCAAGTTTGGCACTCCACAGCGCCGGCAACACGGGCGCGATGAGCGCCACCACGGGATACGCCGACTGGATCCTCCGCAGGCGCGCCCGCTCCGCCCGCGTCGCTATCCCGCCGTCTGAGGCCGGGCGGGGACGCGCGCAGCATCGCGATCCCGACGGGGGAGACTGCGTTCATCTCCGTCGACACCGGCACGGACTGTGCGCCCGCCGCCCGGGCTGGACCCGCCCGCCCGCTCTCCGCGATCTCACCAGGCCGCAGCCGCGACCTCACCCGCCGCTCTGGTCGCGGTCTACCTCGGCGGATCGTACAGCAACTCGATGCGGCGCCTCTCCACCTTCCGAACGCAGGCGGGCATCGCGGAGGGCCGGCTCACGGGCGCCATTCTCGCCGGCCACGACCCGAGCGGGTATTTCAAGGCGTACTACACGGCCTGGAGCGACCCGGCGCGGATCATCCGCATCTTTCTGTACAGTGCGCCTCGTCTGCCGAACGCTAACGCTGACGCTCGCTAAGCCGAAGGCTGAGCCCGACCGTCCGCGCCCCCAGCCCCGGCTCTGACTTCGGTGGCGCCCTCGGACGGCCCCTTCGGTGCGCTTCGAGGCGCGCGTCGCGTCAGCGACGATGACGGCCGACGCGCCTCGCAGCCGGCGGCAACGCGGTCACGTACGGCGGCACCGGCATGCTCCCGTCCGTCGCGGGCCACACGGCCACTCTCGGGACGGGCGCGGTCACTGCCCTTTCGATCGCCTCGTGCGTTTCTGTGTCGGGCGCGCCGCCTTCCGCCCCTGATCGTGCACTGCGCGCAGCTTCACGTCAATCTCAGTTCGTCTCCGGCTTCGTGTTCCGCTCCTTTCTTCCCTCAGACTCAGACTCGCATTTCCGCCGCAGGGCACCCTCCCCACGTCCGGCTTCGCGGCTGGCCGCCCGACCTTCACCCTCACCTCCCCCGCGTTCGGCTCCGTGACGTCCTCCCTGTACACGGTCAACCCGGGTCCGCCGTCGTCGCCCTCCCCTTAGTCCCTCTGGCGCGCCCTGACGCCTACGCCGCTCTGCAGCCGCGACCATCGCCTCCGCGGTCCCCAACAACGGCCCCTACGCCCGCAACGTCACGGTCACCATCACCGGGACCAACTTCCTCCTGCAGGCGCCCGTGTCGTCGCTCGCGCTCCGATCTGCAGCCTGACGTTCGCTACAGGACCCGACGCTCCACCTCTCGCTCGTCCTCACCACCAACCCCACGACCGTCGTCTCGACCCTGTCCACGACCATCGTCAGCACAACGACGCTCCGCTCCGTTCTCCGAGGCAGCGCCGCCGCCGCGGGCGCCTACGACCTCGAGCTCACCTCGCCCCGCTTCGGCACTGCCACCCTCGCCTCCGGCTACACCGTCAACCCTCGTGAGCCCTAGATCTCGTTCCCGTTTGGGTTTCGGGCTGCGCTGACGGCGGAGCAGCCGCCACCATCTCGTACTCGGTCCCCGCGGACGGCCCCTGGAGTGGCGGAAACCAGGTGATTCTTTCGTGCAGTCTTGTTCCTCGCGCCGGCTTTTCACGCTTTCCCAGATCACCATCTTCGGCACGAACTTCCTGACGCCCGACACGAGCATCGCGGCCTCCGTGGGCGCCGTCGCCGCGTCGGGCGTCGCGCCGCTCAACGCGACCGCCTTCGTTCTCACCGTCCCCGCCTCCAACGCCACCTTCGTCTCGCTCGCCCCGGGCACCTACAACGTCTCCGCCGCCTCCGACCGCTTCGGCGACGCCTTCGCCGACGCTGTGTACACCGTCAACCCCCGTGCGCCGTTGCCTCCGGTCGCGTTTCATTGCTTGTGACGCGCTCTTCAGCCGCGACGGTCACGGCGGTCAGTCCCACCGACGGCCCCTACAACGGAAACCGCGTTGTCACCGTCTTCGGCACCAACTTCTTCGCGGTCGACCCGGGCATCGTCGCGGCGTTCGGCGCGGCCTACACCACGACGTCCGCCCGCCCGCCCGCCCGCCCGCCGGCGAGTCTCGCCGCTCGCGACGCGCCGCCCACGCTTCTCGCGCGCGCGCAGCACGGTCACGCTGGTCAACTCGACGCAGCTCGAGTTCCTGGCGCCGACGATGGCCATGGCCGCCGGCCTTTACGACGTCGTTCTGACGTCGCCCCGCTTCGGCGTCGCCAACGGCTCGCAACTCTTCACCGTCAACCCCCGTGCGCGCATTTCTTCTCTTCCTGCCCCGCTCGCCCACTTCGCGGGATGTAACGGGCCGCTTCTTCGTCCGCAGAGGCCTTCGTCGACTACACGATCCCGGCGGACTGGTCCTACAACGGCGGCGTATCGCTCACCATTTTCGGGCGGAATTTCTTCGAGGCGGAGGCGGGCGTGGCCGTCACGGTGGGCGGCGCCTCCTGCACCTCGGTCGTCGTGCTCAACGCGACGGCCATCAACGTGACGCTGCCGGTGCCGATTCCGTACGCGGTTTCGAACCCGCCGATGGTGGTCGAGTCCTACCGCTTCGGCACAGCCAACAGCACCTACTTTCGTGTCAACCCGCGTGCGCTCCGCTCCCTTTTCCGCTCTGTCTTCGCCGCCCTCATGGGCCGCACCAGCGATGAACGTCACGTCGGTGACGCCCACGAACGGCCCGCTGCGCGG
Organism: Cyanophora paradoxa; assembly: GCA_004431415.1. Lineage (NCBI taxonomy): Eukaryota > Glaucocystophyceae > Cyanophorales > Cyanophoraceae > Cyanophora > Cyanophora paradoxa. The sequence continues at coordinate 173,752 of QPMI01000040.1, forward strand.
CAACACGACGGTCACCATCTCCGGGACGGGCTTCCCCCTCGACGACCCGACCGTCGTTCTCTCCCTCGGCGGCGCGCCGTGGACGAACTTCACCATCTCGTCCTCGACGCAGATCCTCGCGACGATCCCGTCGTACCCGCTTCCAGTGCGCCGCAGCCGATTCGGCTACCTGCCTTCGTGCGCTGTTTCTCTGCTCTGAACTCTTGTGCAGGCGGGCACGTACGCCGTCGGCATCACCGCCGAGCGCTACGGCTCCGCGACGCTCGCCGGGGGGTACACGCTCAACCCGGCGGCGACGATCGCGTCCGTGTACCCCGCCGAGGGAGGCGACGGGGGAGGGAACTTCGTGACGCTCACGGGTACCAACTTCTTCGCGGGCGAGGCGGGCCTCTACGCCACTTTCAACTCGCTGGTCACCGCCTCCGTCACGGCCCTCTCCACGACCCGCCTCCTCGTCGTTACGCCGCGCGGCGCGGACGGTGCGGCGCTTCTTTGCCTCTGAGAGCTCGCCGGCCGCGTCTGCCCTCCTAAAGCGACGCCTTCACCTCGCAGTGGGATACCCCCTCATCACCGTGTACTCCGCCCGCTTTGGAGAGGCGACCACCTCGTCGTACAGGGTCTTCCCCGGTGCGCGCCGCGGTCTTCCTCTCCCCTTCGGCTCTGCCGTCCATTTGAATCCGACCCCGCCCTCCCTCCAGAGCCCTACATCTCGTACAGCGTGCCCAGCGATGGGCCCTTCGTCGGCGGGAACCGAATCACAGTGCGCGGGCGGCGGGCGCCGGCTCGTGAGGTTACATAATAAAACTCCTGAACTTTTCGGGCAGCTCTTCGGGCAGAACTTCGTGGCGAACGAGACGGCGACGGAGGTCGACATCACGATCTTCACCGTCGGCTCCCCGTCCGTCTTCCGGCCGCCTTCCTTCGCCGTCACGTCGAACACGACCATCGAGGCCCGCCCGCCCGCCCGCCCGCCCGCCGCGACCCGACCCGACGCCCGCGGGGGAGCGATCGTCTTAGGGGAGCCAGGACGCTAAAAACGGCTCTATAGAGGTGCTGTAGGGAAGCTGAGTCGTGGGGACCTGTACCAACGTCCGTGTCGAGGAGGAGAGACATTATTCTCTCCTAACATATCGCGTGTAGCCCTGCCGTCGAAGCCCTCCTCCGCGTGTCTGTCGGCCCTCTGCAGCTGACGCTGCTCGCAGCTGACGGTGCCCGGCGTGAGCCTGGGCGCCGGCCTCCAGAACGTCACCGTGGACTCCATCCGCTTTGGTTTCATCTGGGCGACCGTATACACCGTCAACCCGCGTGCGCCCCGCCCGCGCCCGCCCGCGCCCCGGTTGGTTGGTCGCCTCCGAGATGCAGAGCCGCGCGACGCAGAGCCGACGGTCGCGTCCACGTCCCCGTCCAACTTGCCCTCCGCCGAGTGCCACGGCATGGCCGTCACCATCATCGGCACCAACTTTATCGTGAACGACACCGTCACGGCCCGGCTCGGCAAGCCTTTCGCTAATACGATACAGCTCCATAGCCTCTCGCGCTGACCGCCGGGCGCCCGGCCCGCAGGCTCCGTCACCCTCGAGAACGTGACCGTGGTCTCCGGCACGTCCCTGGGGGGCGTCCTCCCCGCCACGGGCGCGTTTCCCGTCGGCGGCGTGACCGTCACCATCTCTTCGACGCGGACGGGCTCCGCCACGCGCGCCAACGGGTTCACGTTCAACCCCCGTGCGCCCCGTCGATCCCGCCAACGCGTTCCTGTACCTCGGCTCCTCCGCGGCCTCGGACGGTGCGAGGCCGACAGCCCCGCGGCCACATCCGCCTTCCGCTGCGTGACTGGCGCGCAGCAACCGCCACGACCGGCGCGACACTGTACAAAGTCCGACTGTCGGACTTTACTCTGGTGGCAAGTTTGGCACTCCACAGCGCCGGCAACACGGGCGCGATGAGCGCCACCACGGATACGCCGACTGGATCCTCCGCAGGCGCGCCCGCTCCGCCCGCGTCGCTATCCCGCCGTCTGAGGCCGGGCGGGGACGCGCGCAGCATCGCGATCCCGACGGGGAGACTGCGTTCATCTCCGTCGACACCGGCACGGACTGTGCGCCCGCCGCCCGGGCTGGACCCGCCCGCCCGCTCTCCGCGATCTCACCAGGCCGCAGCCGCGACCTCACCCGCCGCTCTGGTCGCGGTCTACCTCGGCGGATCGTACAGCAACTCGATGCGGCGCCTCTCCACCTTCCGAACGCAGGCGGGCATCGCGGAGGGCCGGCTCACGGGCGCCATTCTCGCCGGCCACGACCCGAGCGGGTATTTCAAGGCGTACTACACGGCCTGGAGCGACCCGGCGCGGATCATCCGCATCTTTCTGTACAGTGCGCCTCGTCTGCCGAACGCTAACGCTGACGCTCGCTAAGCCGAAGGCTGAGCCCGACCGTCCGCGCCCCCAGCCCCGGCTCTGACTTCGGTGGCGCCCTCGGACGGCCCCTTCGGTGCGCTTCGAGGCGCGCGTCGCGTCAGCGACGATGACGGCCGACGCGCCTCGCAGCCGGCGGCAACGCGGTCACGTACGGCGGCACCGGCATGCTCCCGTCCGTCGCGGGCCACACGGCCACTCTCGGGACGGGCGCGGTCACTGCCCTTTCGATCGCCTCGTGCGTTTCTGTGTCGGGCGCGCCGCCTTCCGCCCCTGATCGTGCACTGCGCGCAGCTTCACGTCAATCTCAGTTCGTCTCCGGCTTCGTGTTCCGCTCCTTTCTTCCCTCAGACTCAGACTCGCATTTCCGCCGCAGGGCACCCTCCCCACGTCCGGCTTCGCGGCTGGCCGCCCGACCTTCACCCTCACCTCCCCGCGTTCGGCTCCGTGACGTCCTCCCTGTACACGGTCAACCCGGGTCCGCCGTCGTCGCCCTCCCTTAGTCCCTCTGGCGCGCCCTGACGCCTACGCCGCTCTGCAGCCGCGACCATCGCCTCCGCGGTCCCAACAACGGCCCCTACGCCCGCAACGTCACGGTCACCATCACCGGGACCAACTTCCTCCTGCAGGCGCCCGTGTCGTCGCTCGCGCTCCGATCTGCAGCCTGACGTTCGCTACAGGACCCGACGCTCCACCTCTCGCTCGTCCTCACCACCAACCCCACGACCGTCGTCTCGACCCTGTCCACGACCATCGTCAGCACAACGACGCTCCGCTCCGTTCTCCGAGGCAGCGCCGCCGCCGCGGGCGCCTACGACCTCGAGCTCACCTCGCCCCGCTTCGGCACTGCCACCCTCGCCTCCGGCTACACCGTCAACCCTCGTGAGCCCTAGATCTCGTTCCCGTTTGGGTTTCGGGCTGCGCTGACGGCGGAGCAGCCGCCACCATCTCGTACTCGGTCCCCGCGGACGGCCCCTGGAGTGGCGGAAACCAGGTGATTCTTTCGTGCAGTCTTGTTCCTCGCGCCGGCTTTTCACGCTTTCCCAGATCACCATCTTCGGCACGAACTTCCTGACGCCCGACACGAGCATCGCGGCCTCCGTGGGCGCCGTCGCCGCGTCGGGCGTCGCGCCGCTCAACGCGACCGCCTTCGTTCTCACCGTCCCCGCCTCCAACGCCACCTTCGTCTCGCTCGCCCCGGGCACCTACAACGTCTCCGCCGCCTCCGACCGCTTCGGCGACGCCTTCGCCGACGCTGTGTACACCGTCAACCCCCGTGCGCCGTTGCCTCCGGTCGCGTTTCATTGCTTGTGACGCGCTCTTCAGCCGCGACGGTCACGGCGGTCAGTCCCACCGACGGCCCCTACAACGGAAACCGCGTTGTCACCGTCTTCGGCACCAACTTCTTCGCGGTCGACCCGGGCATCGTCGCGGCGTTCGGCGCGGCCTACACCACGACGTCCGCCCGCCCGCCCGCCCGCCCGCCGGCGAGTCTCGCCGCTCGCGACGCGCCGCCCACGCTTCTCGCGCGCGCGCAGCACGGTCACGCTGGTCAACTCGACGCAGCTCGAGTTCCTGGCGCCGACGATGGCCATGGCCGCCGGCCTTTACGACGTCGTTCTGACGTCGCCCCGCTTCGGCGTCGCCAACGGCTCGCAACTCTTCACCGTCAACCCCGTGCGCGCATTTCTTCTCTTCCTGCCCCGCTCGCCCACTTCGCGGGATGTAACGGGCCGCTTCTTCGTCCGCAGAGGCCTTCGTCGACTACACGATCCCGGCGGACTGGTCCTACAACGGCGGCGTATCGCTCACCATTTTCGGGCGGAATTTCTTCGAGGCGGAGGCGGGCGTGGCCGTCACGGTGGGCGGCGCCTCCTGCACCTCGGTCGTCGTGCTCAACGCGACGGCCATCAACGTGACGCTGCCGGTGCCGATTCCGTACGCGGTTTCGAACCCGCCGATGGTGGTCGAGTCCTACCGCTTCGGCACAGCCAACAGCACCTACTTTCGTGTCAACCCGCGTGCGCTCCGCTCCCTTTTCCGCTCTGTCTTCGCCGCCCTCATGGGCCGCACCAGCGATGAACGTCACGTCGGTGACGCCCACGAACGGCCCGCTGCGCGGCAACACGACGGTCACCATCTCCGGGACGGGCTTCCCCTCGACGACCCGACCGTCGTTCTCTCCCTCGGCGGCGCGCCGTGGACGAACTTCACCATCTCGTCCTCGACGCAGATCCTCGCGACGATCCCGTCGTACCCGCTTCCAGTGCGCCGCAGCCGATTCGGCTACCTGCCTTCGTGCGCTGTTTCTCTGCTCTGAACTCTTGTGCAGGCGGGCACGTACGCCGTCGGCATCACCGCCGAGCGCTACGGCTCCGCGACGCTCGCCGGGGGGTACACGCTCAACCCGGCGGCGACGATCGCGTCCGTGTACCCCGCCGAGGGAGGCGACGGGGAGGGAACTTCGTGACGCTCACGGGTACCAACTTCTTCGCGGGCGAGGCGGGCCTCTACGCCACTTTCAACTCGCTGGTCACCGCCTCCGTCACGGCCCTCTCCACGACCCGCCTCCTCGTCGTTACGCCGCGCGGCGCGGACGGTGCGGCGCTTCTTTGCCTCTGAGAGCTCGCCGGCCGCGTCTGCCCTCCTAAAGCGACGCCTTCACCTCGCAGTGGGATACCCCCTCATCACCGTGTACTCCGCCCGCTTTGGAGAGGCGACCACCTCGTCGTACAGGGTCTTCCCCGGTGCGCGCCGCGGTCTTCCTCTCCCCTTCGGCTCTGCCGTCCATTTGAATCCGACCCCGCCCTCCCTCCAGAGCCCTACATCTCGTACAGCGTGCCCAGCGATGGGCCCTTCGTCGGCGGGAACCGAATCACAGTGCGCGGGCGGCGGGCGCCGGCTCGTGAGGTTACATAATAAAACTCCTGAACTTTTCGGGCAGCTCTTCGGGCAGAACTTCGTGGCGAACGAGACGGCGACGGAGGTCGACATCACGATCTTCACCGTCGGCTCCCCGTCCGTCTTCCGGCCGCCTTCCTTCGCCGTCACGTCGAACACGACCATCGAGGCCCGCCCGCCCGCCCGCCCGCCCGCCGCGACCCGACCCGACGCCCGCGGGGGAGCGATCGTCTTAGGGGAGCCAGGACGCTAAAAACGGCTCTATAGAGGTGCTGTAGGGAAGCTGAGTCGTGGGGACCTGTACCAACGTCCGTGTCGAGGAGGAGAGACATTATTCTCTCCTAACATATCGCGTGTAGCCCTGCCGTCGAAGCCCTCCTCCGCGTGTCTGTCGGCCCTCTGCAGCTGACGCTGCTCGCAGCTGACGGTGCCCGGCGTGAGCCTGGGCGCCGGCCTCCAGAACGTCACCGTGGACTCCATCCGCTTTGGTTTCATCTGGGCGACCGTATACACCGTCAACCCGCGTGCGCCCCGCCCGCGCCCGCCCGCGCCCCGGTTGGTTGGTCGCCTCCGAGATGCAGAGCCGCGCGACGCAGAGCCGACGGTCGCGTCCACGTCCCCGTCCAACTTGCCCTCCGCCGAGTGCCACGGCATGGCCGTCACCATCATCGGCACCAACTTTATCGTGAACGACACCGTCACGGCCCGGCTCGGCAAGCCTTTCGCTAATACGATACAGCTCCATAGCCTCTCGCGCTGACCGCCGGGCGCCCGGCCCGCAGGCTCCGTCACCCTCGAGAACGTGACCGTGGTCTCCGGCACGTCCCTGGGGGGCGTCCTCCCCGCCACGGGCGCGTTTCCCGTCGGCGGCGTGACCGTCACCATCTCTTCGACGCGGACGGGCTCCGCCACGCGCGCCAACGGGTTCACGTTCAACCCCCGTGCGCCCCGCCGTTTCCTCTGGCGTCGCGCGTGTACGCCATTGACCTTCGTTCTGCTTCGCGCTCCGACACGCAGCCGCCACCATCGGTCTAATCCGCCCGACTTCTGCCCCCTTCGCGTCGTCCACCGCCACTGTCACGATCCTGGGTACCGGGTTCTTCACCGTCGACCCGGGGATCAACGCCACCGTCGGCGCCACGTACCCGCCCGCCTCCAACATCCAGCTCTTCACCACGACCCGGTACCCTCGCCCCAGTCGCCCCACTCCGATTCCGATCCGTTCTGACGCCGCCCGCGCAGCATCCAGCTCGTTGTCTCGCCTGCGTCGCTGGGCGTGGGACAGCACCCCATCCGCCTCCTCTCCCCGCGCTTCGGCACCGCCCTCTCCCCCACGAACTTCACCGTCAACCCCCGTGCGACCCCGCGGCCTGCTCAGCGAAGCTCTGAGCTCTAGATCTCCATCCAACAAGAGCTATTAGCTCTAGAGGCAGAGCTCTAGGTCTAGGTCTAGGTCTAGAGCTTTTACAGCTCTTTGTCATTGAAGACCTAGCTCAGCTCTCCTCCGCTCCGCTCCACTGACGCTCGCCCGCCTTCCCCGCAGCGGGCGCCATCGCCAGCGTCATCCCGAACAGCCGCCCCGTCTCCGGCGGCTACTCGGGTCAGCCGCCGTCTCCTCGGCCCCGCGCTCCGCCCACGCTGAGTCGCCGCCGGGGCCGCCCGCAGTCACGATCCTGGGGGAGAACCTCGGGGGAGGCGACGTCAGCTTCGTCAGCCTCGCCGGCGTGCCCGCCGTCGCCATCACATTCCAGAACTCGTGCGGGCCCTCCAGCTCCCGCCCTGCTCTGCTCTGCTCTGCTCTGCTCTGGCCCTAGATCTTTAAATAGTCCGCTTGAACGGGCCGCGCGCCCGTTGGGGAAACGAGGGCGGCCCCTCCCGCCCTGCTCTGGTCCCTCGTCCCTGACACGTTCGTTCGCTCTTTCGCTTCGCAGGACGTGCGTAGAGGTCACGACCGGCGCCGGCCCCGCCCTCATCTCCGGCGGGCCCGTCGCGCTCCTCTCGCCGACCTTCGGCAACACCACCCAGGACGGCCTCTTCTCGCTCAGTGCGCCCCTCCCTCCTGAGCGGCGCTGTGCGATGCCTAAGCGAATCTAATTCGTTTAAACCAAATTATTATACATGGTGCTCTTTTTCCGCCTCGCGTTCTGTTATTCAATGATGCTGAGAGGGGGCGAGTGCGTCCCTCCTAAGCGATCCTAAGACACGATCCTCCGCAGCGTGCGAGACGGACACGATCTGCATCGCGGAGCCGAAGACGGGCCCGGCCGCCGGCGGCACAACTGTGACCATCTACGGCGACAACGTCAGCGACGGGGCGGCCGGGGACGTCACCGCCGCCTCCGTCACCTTCGGATCGGTGGGCGAAGCCGGAACTGTGAACTAAGTAACTAGCAACTAACTAACTAACTAAGAAAGCAATGAACAAACTAGCTGGACAAACCTTACAGGTAACAAACGTAACGCAACTGACTAGGGAGCCGCGCGCGCGCGCGCAGGTGGCGGCGGCGTCGCTCGTGTCGTTCAGCGCGACGCAGGTGCTCGCGCTCGCGCCGAGCGCGGCTCGAAGATGTCCTAAGATAGATAGAAGGCCTAAGATGTCCACTTTGCGGCCACTCCCCCTAGGGCCTCAACCCTCATCTCCGCAGGTCGTCGTGACGACGGCGGCCTCGACGACGACCACCGGCCCCGTCGACGTCACGGTCGTCTCCCTCAGCAAGGGCTCCAAGACCCTCGCCCGGGGCTTCACCTACCGGCCCCGTGCGCACACGCACGCGCGGCGCCGCGCGGCGCTCCCCCGCCTCGTTCTGACTTGCGTGGGGCAGTGCTCGGGAAGCCGCGCGCCGTAGGGACGATGGACGCCCGCGAGTCCCAGGCGAGCCTTGTTTGTCCCTGTGAGACAAGCTAGCTTCTATAGGAACCCAGCGTCCTAGCTTCTAGCTTCCAGCTTCTAGCTTCTAGCTTCTAGCTTCTAGCTTCTAGCTTCTAGCTTCTAGCTTCTAGCTTCTAGCTTCTAGCTTCTATAGAAACCTATCGAGTCCCCGGCGAGCCTTCGTCCCTGCGAGAGTGATGAGATCCGTTGCCTTGAATTCGAAATCTAACACCCCCGCCCTGTTCAGATGAGCCTCGTGTGGATCACGCCGGGGACCCCCTACGCCGACCCGCCCACCTCGTACCGCCTCAAGCTCTACCTCGGTACCCCCCTCCCATCCCTTCCCCACCCCGCGCCCGCCCGCCCTTGCTAAATAGCTGACCGCTCCCTCGCCCGCAGTTCGCTCCGGCGCCCTTCTGTCGAACACTGTGTACGACTGGTGGGGCGAGGCGGTGCGCGAGCGCGCGCTGGCCCCGCTGCAAATTCCATACGTTCGAGGCCTGTCCTAACGAGCGGGCCGGCCGGGCGTGCAGGCAAACACGACGCTGACGGGCCTGATCCGCGGATTCGAGTACCTCGTCGAGGCGAGCGCGCGCGCGAAGTCTCTGTGTCTAGCGAAGTCTTTGGGTCTAGCGAAGCCATTGCGTCTGCCGGCTGGCTGACTCGGGCGAATCAGGTGACCGCCATCAACGCGGACGGGGAGGGGCCCCTCCCCGCCTCCAAGCAGTTCAAGACGGAAGGTTCGCTCGGATCAGATCTGAGCCGCCCCGTCTGCCCGCTCAGATCTGATCTGATCTGATCGATATCTCGATATCTGATCTGAGCCGCGCAGACTACGGCGGCATCGACGGCGCCCTCCGCCGCGTGCGGCGCCTCCACGTGCGCTTTTTTTCTCGATCAGGCGCCTTCTTTCGCTGCTCAGATCGGATCTGAGCAGGAGCGGATGGGGTGGGCGGCCGGCACGGGCGAGGCGGGGACGCTGGGCCTGCAGACGACGGCGGGGCGCGGGGGCGACGCCGTGCCCAAGTTCCGATCCGCGCCCGCCGGCCCCGAGCAGAGTGCGCCCGCGCGAGTCGAGCCGAAACTTAGAAACGAACGAATCTTCGGAACTAGATCTCTTTAGATCCCCCTTCTCCCCCTCGCGCCGTCTAGAAACCGAGTAACATCCTCCTAAATCATCCCCTCCTCCCCACGCCGCTCCGCCGTCCGCCGCTCCTCGCGCCATTCCAATGCATGCAAGATACTCTCTGGAGCCTCTCGATCCAAATCTCACCCTCGCCTCACATTCTGGCCTCGCATTCTCGCCTCGCATTCTTCGCCTCACACCCTCCGCCCGCCTCCTCAGCGGTGTCGGTGTGCGCGCGGGGGAGCCTGGAGGACCCCCTGCTCGACCCGCCCCTCATCCACGGCGCCCGCGTCTGGGTCCGTTCCTTATGGGAGCTTGCACGCGCCTAGATCTTACAGCGCAACGCGCCTGGGTCCCCGGTTACCCCTCCCACCTTCCTTTGCTCGCGTCCGCTCGGGCTGACCCGGCGCCCCGCCCCGCGCCGCCCCCGCCCCCGCCCCCCGCCCCGCCCCGCCCTAGAGATTAGAGACTTCATAAGTTAGATATTAGGTTGCTCGCGTCCGCTCGGGCTGACCCGGCGCCCCGCCCCGCGCCGCCCCCGCCCCCGCCCCCCGCCCCGCCCCGCCCTAGAGATTAGAGACTTCATAAGTTAGATATTAGGTTGCTCGCGTCCGCTCGGGCTGACCCGGCGCCCCGCCCCGCCCCCGCCCCGCCCCCGCCCCCGCCCGCCCCGCCCTAGAGATTAGAGACTTCATAAGTTAGATATTAGGTTGCTCGCGTCCGCTCGGGCTGACCCGGCGCCCCGCCCCGCGCCGCCCCGCCCCCGCCCCCCGCCCGCCCCGCCCTAGAGATTAGAGACTTCATAAGTTAGATATTAGGTTGCTCGCGTCCGCTCGGGCTGACCCTGCGCCCCGCCCCGCCCCGCCCCGCGCCGCGCCGCGCCGGCAGCTGCGGGACCTTTTCTTCGCGAACAGCCGCGGCATCGCATTCCTCGCCCTCAGCCCGTGCGCCGCGCCCCGGCCCGTGCCCGCCTCGCATCTGTCTACCAAAAGCCGCCCGGCTCTTCTACCTACGGCTGCCTAATCCTCCTCCTTCGTCCCAATCGGGCAGGGAGGACCTGCGTGTGGTGGGCGCCGGCTCGTACGACGTGACCGACGAGGCCGGCGAGCAGGCCGCCGAGAACGCCGCAAGGTGCGAGGCGAAGGGGAGGGGGGGGAGGGGGGAGGGGGGAGGAGGGGGGGGAGGGGGGGAGGGGGGGGGGATCCGAAATGAGGAGAGGTTGCCTCCGATCTAGAAGCCTAGAGATTGGGAGAGGAGGAGGAGGGGAGGGAGCAGGCCAAGGAGGACCTAGGGTGGGAAGGAGGGAGTGGAAGGGGGGGAGCCGGGTCCGATATGACGGAGAAAGAGCCAGGTGCGAGGCGAAGGAGAGCGCAAAGGAACGCTCAAAGTCCTATCGCCTCCGGTCCTATCTAGCCCCCTGTAATCCGATTTGATCCGATCTGATCTGATCTGCTCTGATCTGATCTGATCTGCCGCCGGCAGCCTGGCGATCGAGCTGACGGGCAAGTGGGACGGCTTCTTCGTCGTCGTCGTGCGCCCGCACAGCATTAGAGCCATCGAGACTTCGTCTGATGCCGGGGGTACCGGTGCGCGGCAGGGGACGCGGGACTCGTGCTACGCGCCGGACGTGCGCGCCCGCCAGCGCGCCTCGGCCGCCCTCCAGGTGCCCTTTGCCTTCCCCCCATCGATCCCGAGCAGCGCAATCTTAGCTTATCATTTGATTTCTAGGCCGCTTCTAGCTCTTAATAGGCCTAGATTTCTAGGTGCCCTTTGCCTTTGACTTCCCTCCATCGATAGGCCGCTTCTAGCTATAGCTTTAATTTAGCCTTTCCTCCTCATTCTTCAGCTAAGCCTCTCCCCTCGCCAGTGGCTCGGGGGCGACCCGGAGCGCATCGAGGCGGCCCTGTCGTCGCCCGACGGGAGCTACGCGCTGGTCGGCTGGGGCGGCTACGGCCCCCGCGACGGGAGGGACGCCGTGACCTCGTCGCGGATGCGCGACCCCGACGGGAGCGGGATGGCCGCAGTCGGCTCGGCCGAGGCCTGCGCGGTGCTGAGGCTGAGGGAGGACGAGGCGGGCAACTGGCGCTACAAGATGGTCTTCGACGGGCGATGATACGAGTTTTCGGGTCTAGATCTATAGTAGGGACAGGTAGAAGTACGTAGCGGTAGTTTCATGAGTTCTAGATTCAGTTTCAACAGGAGTCTGAGTTTCTTAATTCGAATTCAGAAATCGTGACCGTGACAATGATCAGAGCGTTAATCCGGTGCCTTCAGTGGCTGATGAGTACATGTGATGAGTGGCTGATGAGTCGCGATTGCCCTGATGATCATGAGCCTCGGACTGGGTACTCGGTGATGATCGGATAGCTCTGCGATCAGGTTGCCGACTCAGCTGCAGTAATCATGTACAGGCCTTTGCAAATCACTGAGCCATGCCATCTTGAAGCCTGCCATCATGCATCATGGCAGACATACGTAACTTGCCGAGTTAACACTGTGACGCCGTGACGGCGGTCGCGCATTATGGTCAGCGGGTTGCCAAGTTGGCAGCTGCCGTGGCCGCATGCCTTGATCATGGTCGTCATCATGATCATGATCATGATGCAATATATGCCATGATGCGAAAGGGTGATCATTTATTCAAGGCGGCCGCATGCCTTGCATTTGCAATTGATAATGATGCCATGATGCATCTGCGCAATTTAATTGAAGGTGCGCAGGGCGAAATTGCCGAATTTCGGAAGCTGAGCTATCTGCACTGCGGCAGAAGCGCAAAATTTGCATTTACAGCTGCTAAGATAGATCGGAGCGTAGCTAGCCTATAGCTACATCAGTTCGATCTACATCTAGATCTAGATCCGGACAGTATCCCGAAGTGGAGTGGACGCATAAAGTACATGTACAGCGGTGGAAAAGTGGAAGATGTACAGCAGAAAAGATGGATCCGGAGCTCAGAAATCAGAAGACGCGAAGATTTTTCGTAAAGGCTTTGGCCAGGGGGCCTCCGAAGGGGCTGGCCCAAGGCCAGTGGCCTTGGGGGTGAGGTAGGGGTGAGGCGCCGATTGAGCTTGCCGGCGAACCCGGCCCGGGCCCGACCCGACCCGGGGCGCCGCAGTGCGGGTCCGGCGCCTCCGCCCCGCCCCGCTCCGCGGGCGCGCTTGCTCTTGCTCGTGATCACTCGCGTTTGAGCTTGCCCTTGGGCGGCCGCACGAACACGCTGCGAGCGCGGCCTCAGAAAGAGAGTTCGAAAGAGATTAGATCTCAAACAATCCTCTTTTCAGAAAGTCCGGCCTCTAGACAGCCTCCCTGGGGTACATCTGGATGTAATCCATATAAAGGAGCGGGATCTAGAGCGAAAGGCAAGGCGAGATCAAGGTCTAGATCAAGGGCGGGAGGCGAGGCACCGGAGGATGATGTAGGCCATGAGGCGGAAGCCGACGATGAGGCAGAGGAGCCACACGAAGTAGAGCCCGACCGACACCTGCCGGGGGGGAAGAAGGGGGGGGGGGGGGGGGGGGGGGAAGGGGTCAGTCATGTGGGTCATGTGGCCATCTAGAAACGTAGCTCCTGATTCTAAACCTAGCTTCTAGCTGAACGCTTGGGCGCGCGCCCGAGCTGAACTTGGGCACGCGCCCGACAGTGGAGCCGGCGACCGGCCGCGGGGAGGAGGGGCGGGGCGGGGCGCACGCCCTCGAGGCCGAGGCGGCGGAGGATGACGTCACCGTTCGGCGTCGGGCACTGGCCCCTGCGCGCCCGCCCCAGCCCCGGTCAACGCGCGCGGCCGAAGGGGGCCAAAGGAGGCCGCGGGGGAGACGGCGGGCTGGATGGAAGCTCGGAAGGAAGCTTTGAGGCACGGGGCGGGGCGGGGCGGGGATCATGGGCACCCGACGAGCTCCGAGGGCTCGTTCTAATTTCTAGAAGCCCAGCTTCTAGCTTCTAACTTCAGGCTAGGAAGAGGGCTGGTTAAATGGGAGCTATGGGAGCGCAATCTTGGAATCTTAATCTTGGATGGTGAGCGGGGCGGGGATCATGGGCACCCGACGAGCTCGGAGGGCTCGCAGGAGAACTGCACCCCGCTGAACCTGCGCCCGCGCCGTGAGGGACCCAGGACACCACAGCCGAGACCAAGCCCTTCCCCTAGGGCCTGGGCCCCGAGGGCGGACGCGGCCCCGCCGTGAGGGGCGCGAGGGGGCGCCCTAGGAGACCGCGGGGGGCTCGGCGCGGGGGGCCCGGGCCCACTCACTCGTTAATGGCCACGATCGCGAAGCCGTCTGCAGAGGGGGGGGGAAGAGAGAGGGGGTACAATGTTGGCTGGAGGCCCGGGGTCAGCCGCGGGCGGCGCGCGCACATTTGACGAAGGAGAGCCACTGCCGGGCGCGGGCGGTGAGCGGGGGGAATCGCGCGGGGCGGGGCCGGGGCCGGGGCGGGCGGGGCGGGGCCGGGTCCGAGGCAAGGGCGGGGCGGGCGGGGCGGGGCGGGGCCATGGGTACCTGAATCCAGCGGAGCCAGACGGGGATAGTGTCGTTGTTCGCTGTTGTTCCAAGGTCAGAGGTGGGTGCAACCGGCCGTTTCGAGCCGAGGCCCGCGCGGGAGTCCGCTCGGCCCGGCCAGGCCAGGCCCGGCCCGCGCCCCGCTATGTATCTAGGCCCCGGCGCCGGCGTCGCCGCCCCGGGCGGACCGTAGAAGCCGCCGAAGAGGAGGAGGATGATGGTCGTCGTCGACCCGATCGCCGTCGCCGCCTGCGCATGCCGCCCAAGGCGCGCTGGTCAGCCGGGCATGCGGGCGTCGGGAAGCCAGGGCGAAAGAAGGAGGCGGCACCTGGACGTTCGGGGAGGCGGCGCTCACCGCCAGCCCCACGCTCTGCGGGCCCCAAGCGATCCGATCCGATCAGATCGGCCCGGGGCGGGGCGGGGCGGGGCGGGGCCCCCGCGCGCGGCTTCAGGCCGACGGGTCTGGGGCGGGGGTGGGGGTGGGTCTGGGGCGGGGTGGGGGGGGGGGGGGCGGCAGCTGTGGGCGTTGGCCCAGCTAGGCCTAGGGGCCGGCGGGGCGGGGCGGGGCGGGGGGCGGGCCTGGCCGGCGACGTAGAATTAGATCCCTCGCGGGTGTGGCGGAGGCGCTAGGCGTGCTTCCGTTCAAGAAGCGGACGTGGCGGGGGCGGGGCGGGGGGCGGGCCTGGCCGGCGACGGCGGTGGTGATGACGGCGGCGAGGAAGAGGAGGAAGTAGTTGAAGCCCGCCCGCAGGCTGCCGAGCGGGCGCGGGGGGGCCAGTCAGTGAGGTCCATGGGCCCAGCGGCCGCAGTGGGGCGAGGCTAAGCTAAGGGGCGGGAGCGGGGGCGGGGGCGGGGCGGGGGCGGGGGCGGGGGGCGGACTTGACCATCCAGTAGGAGATGAAGCAGAAGAGGACGGGGAAGAAGACGATGAAGGGCAGGTCCACCTGCCGCGCGTCACAGAGACTCAGGCCAAAGCTAGCTAGCAACTTCCTTGTCCTGTGTTTCTAAGACTAAGGTCCACATGTACAAAGGCTAAGGACAAGGCTGCGACAAAGCTGCGCTTTGCGCGGGGCGGGGCGGGGGCGGGGTGTCTCGCACGGCGGACTTGGCGAGGAAGTAGGAGGAGACGCGGTACCACCCGCCCGTCCGCTCCCGCAGGAACACGCTCTGCGCCCTCGTCAGCGCCAGCAGCGCGAGGGCCGGCCTCGAGCGTGCGTGCGGGTCGCCGCTATCTATCTATCGCCGCCGCCAGAGCACGCGGGGAGGGGCCGCCGTCGGGTCGCCGCTATCTATCGCGCTCGCCAGAGGGTCGCCGCTATCTATCGCCGCCAGCGCCCTTGAGCACGCTATCTATCTATCGGGGAGGGGCGGGGAGCTCAAGGGCGGGGTTCGCTCGCCTTCTCCTCGGGGAAGAGGGTCAGCGTGTTGAAGAGCGCCTGGAAGCACTGCGCGCCCGCGGCGTCAGGCGGGGGCGGAGCTTAGACTCGCGAAGCCTTATTGTGATCAGAGCAGAAGATTTAGAGTTCGAAGCCGGCTAAGCTAGCGCTGGTTGAGACATCGGGGGCGGAAGCGGGGGCAGAGCTTAGACGCCTAGGGCGAAGACACTCGTAAGCCAACGGAGGGCCTCGGGCGGCGCTTAGAGGGGCCGGAGGGATGAGCGGCCGAAGGCCTAGCGAAAAATCGAAGCGAAGGGGGCGGGGCGGGCCCGCTTGATGACGATGAAGAAGAGGACGCCCCAAGGCCCCTCTATCCTGGCTGGGGGGCGGGGGGGGGGGGGGGGGGGAGGGGGGGGTAATCCTCTCTAAGGCCCTTAAGGCTGGCTGGGGGGGGCGGGGCGGGAGCTTAAGGGGGCGGCCTGGCTGATGACGACGACTAAGAGCCTCTATAGAGCTCTAAGATGGGCGGGGCCCGCTCTATCTATCACACCAACTTTCACCTGGTTGATGATGATGAAGAAGAGGACGCCCTGCCGGTTCTGGATCGCCCGCTGCGAGTAGTCTGCGGGGGAGGGGCGGGGCGTGTGGGTGGCGGCGCGGCGGGGGCGAGTAGTCTGCCGGCGGGGGCGGTGCGTGGGTGGCGGGGGCCGGGCGGGGGTGGGGTTGGGCGGGTGGGTGCGGGTGAGAGATAGCTTTGGGTGGCTTGGGTCTCTGGGCGTGCCTCGTCTTAAGGTGGCCTAAGGTCCCTCTGGCGCGGGGCGGGGCGGGGCGGGGGCGGACCGACGCGGAGGTAGATGAGGCCGATGAGCACCGCCAGCACGATCGTCTGGTGGGTAGAGGGGGTGGGGGGGGGGGGGGGGGGGGGGTTCAGCGTCGGCAAGGGCGGGGCGGGGCGGGGCAGGGCGGGGGAGCGGGGCGGGGGTACCTGGGCGAAGCGGGCGATGATGGCCGCGCGGTTGCGGATGGCGTCGCGCCACGCCCGCACCGCCAGCAGCCGCAGCTGCGTCCCGAACCCCGCCTGCAGGGAAGACCGCGGCCGAGAGCTCAGGAAGAGGCAGGGGGCCGCGCGAAGACCGGGCGGCTGTTAAAGCGGGTCTCTAGATCTAGATCTTTTAGCCTGTGGCCCGGATCCAGATAGGAGAGGGAAGAAGGATTCGAGCTCGAGCTCGCCTCGGCGCGCCTCGTACTTGCGGCGGTGGAGCTCGACGGCCTAAGCCCTAAGCCAGCACTCGGCTAGCCTTCTGGCCTCCCTAAGCCCTAAGCCCTAAGCTTTGGAACGCGCCTCGTACTTGCGGCGGTGGAGCTCGACGGCCTCGGCGGGTACGTGGCACTCCACCCCGCGCTCCTCGGGCGACGACTCCGCGAAGGCCCCCTGCAGCTCCAGCAGCCTGCGGGGCGGGGAGGAGGGAGGGAGGGGGCGGTCAAGGCAGGGAGGGAGGGAGGGAGGGAGGGCGGCCAGGGCAGCAGGGCAGCAGGGGGATGGGGCGATCAAGCCAAGCGGGGAGGGATGGGGGGGAGGGTAGCGAGGCAGGCAGGCAGGCAGGCAGGCAGTACACAGGCTTCGTGATATCGATTCTAGTTCAATGAAGAAATGAAGAGGGGCAAAGAGGGGCAGTCTAGTTTGGGGGGAGGGAGGGAGAATGGGGCGGCGGTCATCAAGCGGGGGAGGGGGGAGGGAGGCCAAGGCAGGTAGGCAGGCAGTACTAAGCTTAGGGCTTCGTGATTCTAGTTTCAAGGTAAGAAGGGCAGGCAGCAAAGCAGATCCTAGTTTCTGAGGCTAGGCCCCGTGATTCTAGTCTAGTCTTGGGGCGGTTCGGCTTCGGAGGGGGGGGGGGGGGGGGGGGGGTACCGGGCGCGGGAGGACTTCTCCTTCTCCGGGGTCCGCCGGTCCACGTTGATAATGTCCTGCGCGCGCCCCGTGAGCTTAGCGGGAGATCTTAGAGGATTAGGGGAGGGAAGAAAGAGGGGGTGGGGCGGGGCGGGGCGGGGTACCAGGAAGTAGTCGGCCGGGTTGACGTACTGCGGGCACTTGTACCCCAGCCTGCCGCCGCGCCGCGCCGCGCCCCCGGGCGCTCAGCACATGCGTGCGGGGCTCTCGAAGCGGGCGGGGCGGAGCGGAAAGCCCAGCATCCGCTCTCTAACTAACTAACTTCGACGTTTCGCTCGCTCGAAAGATTCTAGCGTCTTAGACATCTATCTATCTCTAGCTCGGCGCTCCCTCCCTCCCTCCCTCTTAACTTCGCTCCCCCTCCAACCGCGTGCACCGGTCGAAGTATGGGACGGCGACGGATGCCTTCCCGAAGAAGATCTGGTGGCCCTGCGCACGACACGCGCGGGAGGTCGGGCCCGAGCAGCTGCAGGCAGACAGGAGCGGAGGGAAGCTTCTAAGGAAGCCGGTGCCGGCTTCGGGTTCGCTAGGGTGGCGACCCACCCCTTCCGGCCCTCTCCCTCGCGCCCCTAGATCCCCTCCCAGGGCGGGGCCCAGGGGGGTGGGTGGTGGGTGGTGGGGGGTGGGGGTGGGGGGGGGGGTGGGGGGAGGAGATCCTAGTGGGTAGATCCCCGCCCTTAGAGACGGGGGCGGGCCTCGGAGATGAGGAGCTAGTGCCTAGAGCCTAGATGCCCTAGCTCCCTGGGGAGCGGCGGGGCGGGGGCGGCGGACCTCGGAGATGAGGAGGAGGTAGTCGAAGAGGTGGTACATCGACGACGACGGCTGGTGCAGCACCTGCACGAGGGGGGGGGGTGGGGGGGTGGGGGTAGAGGAGGTGGGGGGGGAGGAAAGGGGGCGGAGGCACCGTCATGACGGTGCGGCCGCTGGCGGGGGTCGCGCGCGCGCGCGGGCGGGCGGGTCAGAGAGCCGTTGAAAACAGGGCCGGGCTGCCCGTGGGCGCCTCGCGTCTAGGGCCATAGGGAGTGGCGCTAGGCGTGGCGCTTGTAGCTTGACGTTGCTCGGGATCGTGGCCGGGGGCCGCGGCCGGGAGGGCCTAGGGCTAGGGCCTAGGCCGGGGCGTGGCGCTAGTAGCTAGGCCCCTCCTGCTCCTCCTCCAAGCTTAACAGCGGGGGCGGGGGCGGGGGCGCGGGGGCGCGGGGGCGCGAGGGCGCGGGGGCGGGCGGGGGCACCGGCGGGCGAGCTCGTCGAGGGTCTCGATGAGGGAGAGCGCCGAGAAGGAGTCCAGCCCCGACGTCGGCTGCGAACGAAGTTAAGGGGGTGGGGGGGGTGGGCTCTGGTGGCAGCTGAAGCGCCCGCTTAGAACTAAGAACCAAGCACTAACTGCCAGGAGGATCCTATTTGATCGCAGCTAAACGGCAGCTAAATTGAACCGCAGCCCATCTAAACCGACGTCGGCTGCGGACGAAGTTTAGGGCTTAGAGGAGGGGGAGCGGGGGGGCGGAGGGAGGGGAGGGGGGGTCGACTCGTACGAGCCGCTGTGTGTTATCACTTCACGAGCCCCGGCCCAGCCTACGAACTAAGAACCTAAGAACTGCCAAAACGGCAGCTAGACCGCTGTCGCTATCGGACTAAGGGGCCGGTATCGCAGCTAAACGGCAGCATAGCGAGTATGTTCAACAGATACCGATAGCGAAGCTAAACGGTATTAGTAGATTAGTTGGATTAGTTAGATTAGATTAGATTAGATTAGATTAGATTAGATTAGACTAAACGGCAGCATCATCTACGCTAGACCGCTCGCTTTTCAACTAATCTAATCCCGCCCCAGCCCGCACCTCGTCGAGGAAGAGGACGGAGGGGTCGGTGACGAGCTCCACCCCGATCGCCGTCCGCTTCCGCTCCCCGCCCGACACCCCCTGCAAGGAAGGGGAGGGGGGGGGGGGGGGGGGGGGGGGGGGGGGGGGGGGGGGGGGATGTGTGGGAGGAGGGGTGGCGGGGGTAGCTCTGGCTCTGGCTCTAGGCCGCCCAACACGCTCCTACCCCCCGCGGGGGGGAGAGGCCGGGGGGGGGAAGGCGAGGGGGGGGTAGCGCACGCGGACGCCGTGGCCCCCGATGATCGTGTTCTGCGCCGGCGTGCACGTGAGCTCTTAGAGGGCTCCTGAAACTCCTAAAAAGCTCTTAAAGCTCTTAAAGAGCTCCCAAAGCTTTCAAAAAGGTTTTAAAGAGCTCTCAGAGAGCTCTTACAGCTCTTGGAACCTCGTTGGCTCTAGCTTGGGCCCGCGGGAGCTCGAGCTCAAGCACGAGAGCCAAGCGGCTTCATTCAGGCTTCGAAGGCTCGAGGTTGGAGAACTGGAGAAGCCTAGGGAAGAGCTCCCGTCCCCGAGCTCACCGCGACGTGCCGGATGCCGAGCCTGCCGCCGGCGGAAGACGTCAGAAGAAGAAGAGAGGTGCGGAGCCCGAGCGCCAGGGACGGGCCGCGGGAGGGGGGAGGGAGGGGGGTACGCTGCTCACTCGTCCATGACGGCGTCGACGTGGCGCTTCTTCTCCGCGTGGTCCATCGTCCGCGAGAGGCGGAGCTGCGAACGAAGGAGGGGGGTACGGCGTGACGCGGAGCTCGAGGCTCGAGCGCGGCTCGGCGCCGCAGCGTGGCCGCGCCTGGGCGCTCAGCATAAGGGTCTCCCGGACGGTGAGGGTCTGTCCGGGGAAGTGAGGGGGGTACTGGGTTGAATCACCGCGGGGGGTACGCGCCTTGAACATGAGGTCGTCCTGCATGACGTACCCGCAGAGGCGCCGGAAGTCCTTCGTCACAGGTCTGCAGGGGTACGGGTTCGAATTCAGGCCGGGCTCCCTGGACGGGTACGGGGTACGCACTTTCCGTTGACGAGGAGGGTACCGCGAATGACGCCGGACGCCACGCGGTCAGCAATGACGTTCCTGGGGCGGGTCAGGGGGGGGAAAGGAGGGTCGGGACGCGTCGCGGCTCGCATGAGCGTTGTTTTGCCGCTGCGGAGTGACAGTGAGGCGGGCCGGGCAGGCGGAGCTGGGCCGGAATCATGTACCCGCCGGAAGGCCCTGCGGGTTGGGGGCGGAGCAGGCGGGCGCAAGCGCTGAGAGAAGGAAATGCGCGGCGGGTGCACAGCGGGGATGGCACCCTGCGCGGGATCGCGCGGCCGGAGCGTCGGTCGGATCAAATTCAAAAGCGCGGCACGTGCACGCGCACGCACCAGGATTGCGACGATGTCCCCTGGCTTCGCGCAGCCCTGAAATCGAATCGAAATGAGGCGTGGGCCGGTTCAAGGATAGCCGCCAGAAAGGGCGGGAAGTTCGAACCTTGACCCCTTTCAGAATCTCCTTCTGCTCGGCCTTGCGGCCGCGCCCAACCGTGATCGTGTACCGCAGATCCTTCCATTGAATCGTTATCGGCGCGCGCGTGGTCGTCATGTCGAGGAAGCGGCCGTGGTCAGCGCTTCTGCGCCCTCCTGCACCGCCGTTTTCGGGCGGCGAGGACGGCGGGGAAGAAGGCGGGCCGCCGTTGCCGGCGACGCTCGAAGGCGGAGTTGGTTGGATCTTCTGGCCCCCGAGCGCTAACAGGGGCGTCCTGTGCGTGAGGGCGGGGCGCGGGGACGAGGCAGCAGAGTCGACGTCTGCGGAACAGAGATGCGCGCTTCGGAGGCGGCTCGACCAGGCGAACGCCGGCGAACGCACTCCAGATGATCGGATGCTGGCCCACAGAGCCGACGTACGTGCGCGCGGGAGCGCGCGTGCCGGTGCCGTTGAGGCCCGCGGGAAGCGCGGGCTCGCCAGGCGCAGGCGCGGGATGCGGCGCGCTCCCGCCGCGTGCCATTCCTTCTCTCCGACCGGCGTTCTCCGCGGGTGAGACCCACGGCCCGAAGCTCGACGCGCGCTCGTAGGACGGGAGGTTTGTTGGGTCCTGCCCGCGCGCCGCCATCGGCGTGTACTCGACTGCGTGCGATGAAGCGGCATCGAAAGCAGGCGAAGCCGTCATTTCCGGGCGGCTGCGATACATTGCCTGACAGGCGCGCGCGCCGGAGCTGATGCCGAGGAGGCGTTCAATCTCGAAGCGCGGGTGCTCTCGCGCGGTCGCACAGGGCTAACGCGCTCGAATTCAGCCGCTCGTGCTCGCCCTGCGTCGGTCACGCAACTCTGCCCGGGTACTGCACCTTTCGGAGCACGGCGAGCGGCGGCAGCAGGCACCATGGACCCGGCGGATATCGACAAGCTGATGGATCACCCGCTGTTCGACGTGTTTCTGACGGTCCTCGCCGGCGCCGTGCTCATGTTCCTGTACACGAAGTTCTTCACGACCGGCAAGAAGGCCGACGAGCTCGGTGCGCCGCGCGCTTGCGGGCCGACAGCCGCTGCGGAGACGGCGGCGGCTATCCGTGCCTGCTGGCCGACGACGCCGCGATAGCCGCTGACATCAACGGCCCCGCCCGTCCCGCGCCCGCGCAGCGGCGGAGACGGCGGCGAAGATCGAGAAGCAGCGGAAGGCACAGGTGCTAGACGCGTCGACGGCGGCGCGGCGCGCTGACGGCACATTTGATCCGTGACTCGGCCCCGCCAGAACAAGGGCGAGGCCAAGTCTTACACGCTGGAGGAGGTGGCGAAGCACAAGAACGAGGGCGACCTGTGGCTCATCATCAAGAACAAGGCCCGCGCCGGCGGCCGCCTCGGCCGCCTCCCGCCGCACTCTGTGCTCACGCGGCGCCGCGCCGGAGCGCAGGTCTATGACTTCAGCAAGTACGCCGACCAGCACCCGGGCGGCAGGGCTATCTTCAACCAGGCGAGCGGGCGATGTCCTCGACCCCGGCCCGGCCCCGGCCCCGGCCGCGGCCTCGCTGACGCGGGGCGCAGGCCGGCGAGGACGCGACGGAGGGATTCTCGGGCGACCAGCACCCGGAGCGCGTCTGGACCATGATCCCAGACGTGCGAACCCGTCCCCGTCCCCGTCCCCGCCCATGCCACCAGCGCTGCTCGCTCGCTCACTCGCCCGCTTCGTTCGCTTCGCCAGTACTACATCGGCGAGCTGACTCCCGAAGCAATCCAAGCGCTGAGCCAGCAGGGGAAGAAGTGAGCAGCAAGCACTATCACGGGCGCGACGGGCCGAGCCGGTACTCTCCCGGCTCGGGTCCGTCGACATTGGCGCAGATGGTAAAGCTCCAAAGCTTTCGTCAGGTAGGTAGCAAAGTATATGTTTAGATACAGTTGCAGAGACGATATTGATTAATCACGAATTCGAAGAGCGCGCTTCAGCTTATCGACAAGATATCATAGTATCCTTGCTCAAGACTGCTTGCGATCGACCCATGTCTTGAGGGTCACTAGTACTGGCCATATGCATGGGCCAGCAGGAGCCTCCCCGGGCCCCACCGTACGCGTGCCACAGCCAACACTGCGCGCCCCACGGGGTTTCAACTTTTTTTTGAATAGGCCTAGGCCTACTAAGATAAGAAGAACGTCGTGGCAATGGATCCGGAGGCAAAATTGATGAGCCTACAAAGAACGCTGAGGACAAAATTGATCAACCTACGAAGATGAACGTACATGTATACTACTGGTACAAAGCCCGTAGAGCTTAAGCTGCATGCCTGCCTGCCTGTCTATCTGTCTGTCCCTCCGAAACGTAATCTGTGTACTGCCATTTACTGTTACGTGTATCTGTTCGATACGAAGGCGCTGCTGAACAATTCTGCAAATCGAGTGCGGGCGGACTGTCGCAAAAGGGTATCGAATAATGAATAGAGCGAGCCGTTCGGAGTTCGAGCTAGGATGGCTGGAGGTGGAGAATCCTGGCCGCAGCGCCCAGGATGGCGGACGGGATAGCGGGCACGGAAAAGGCGGGTAGGGCCGGCAGGGCCGGAAGCGCCGGCAGGCCAGGGAGGGGTACGGATTCGGGGTGGGTGATCGCGGCGGCTGCGGCGGCGAGGGGTATGGCGGCCGCGGCGGCGAAGGCGGAGGCGCAGGAGCGAGGGGGGTACTGGCTGGCGGCGATCTGGATCCGCCGGTAGAGGTAGGAGCTGGACCCGAACTCGCGCAGGAGCTCGAGCGGGGATCGGTAGGCGAGCGGCGTGAAGCGGGCGCGGACGCGGCCGGCCAAGCCGTAGAAGCTGTGCGGCCGGATCCTGTGCCCATCCGACTCGCAGCCTGCAGCCGGGCGCGTCAGCTAGGCGGCAAGCGGCAAGCGGCAAGCGGCAAGCGGCGCAGGGCGCGTACTGTCGGTGGGAGGTGCGCTAGCAGGGGGCGACCCCGATGATGAGCCGCTCGACGAGCAAGGAATGTCCTGAAGCAATCCGCGCAGCCCACTCCGAGAGCGTTCCTGCGCGGCCGCGTCAGCATCGCGGGCCGCGAGCGGCGCGCGCGTCGCTTCGCACGCACGGCGGCCCGGGCGTTGAGGGCTGTCAGCGCCCGCGGCGAGCGAACGTCGTCGTCCGACGCCGAGGAGGAGCACGGCTGGCCGAGATCCTCGACGTGCACGCCGGGCGCGCGGGGCGGGTCCTTCAGGAGCCGCAGGCGCGCGGCCAACAGCCGCGCTGTCTCTCGGTCGTCCACCGCCTCGAAGCCCTCGTCCGCGTTGCGGCTCGCAACCTCTCGATCCCGCCTGTATTCAACGATGCGCGTTCGGCGCGACCCGTTGCTCGCCACGATCGTCTCGCAGAACTCGCCTTCCCGGCGATTCCGCTTCCACTGGCCGCGGACGCGCAGGTTGCCGTCCCGCGAGACCAGAACGCCATCGCCGTGTCTTCTATCGTCCAGCCACTGCGCCGCAATCATCAGCAACGTGCGCGCGAATGAGACGTCCAGATCAAATCGCACCCCGCCAACGTGAACGGAGCCGTCCGACCCCACGAAGATTCCTTCGCCACATCTGCAATCCTCTTCCCATGTGCCTTCGTGAATAGAGCCATCCCAGTAGCTCAGCTGCGCTCGATAAGTCACACAGACTGGTCGGAAGTAGTTCGGATAGGATGTACCTTGCCGTGCCCGTGCATGCGGCCACGCTTCCAAGAACCGCTATATATCGACTGGTCGCCGTACTTCTGCGTCCCGATTCCGTGCTTGAGGCCTGCAGCGGACGATGCCGTTTCAAGCCTTGCTCAAGAGGCAGAGCGGTGCTCTCGCAGGGCGTCGCGAGCACCTCGCTTCCACTCTCCATCATACACGGAGCCCTCCGGCGTCGTCAGCACCCCCGAGCCCCATCGCCTGGTAACGCTGTCAGCTGCGGGCACTCAAACGAACTCGTCGGGGCGCGCACAGATTGTGCTTTCTCTGACCCATGTAGCACCTCCCATCGTCGTAATGATCCGTCGACAGGACGAAGTCGGCTCCCGACGCCGACTCCGCTTGCGCGGGAATGCCGACGCTGCAAAAGGGTCAGCGCCGCCCGGGAGGCCGGGGCGCGCGGGGCCAGCTATGAATCCAGCCTCGTGGAGGCCGAAACTTGCCTCGGCGAGCGTCTTTCCATCGCGGCCTCCGACCGCCTCCGCCTCTGATTTCTGTACCGGGGCTCAGGGGGTACAAGACGATCGAAGATTGTGGTTTGGATGGACGGGCCCGGGCTGCCAATGGCGCGATGATCGATGATGCGTATACGTACTAAGGTACCGCTGCGCGCACTGCAGCTGGCCTGGAACGTGCGGCGCGGCCTCGGGGCCGGACCGTCGACGTCGGACCATATGCATGGCCCAGTGGCCACTCAGGGCCAGCCGCTGAGCTGCATGCGCAGGCGCGCGCTCCGCGGCGGCGCGGCCCAAAGGACTCCGGCGCACTGCGGCAGCAGAAGAATTTCATTTAATTAATTTATAACCGATCATGACACATTCATGAAGAGATTATGCTACTAGGCTATAAAGGGCCACTGACTTGCCGCGCGCGTCAGTTGGGTCCGGGGAAGGGCATTTAACCTCGGCGAATCCAAGATCTAGATGCGCGCATGCAGAGGGCAGCTGCAGGGACTTAAACTAGCGCTTAATTAAGCTTAAGAAGGCGCGCGCACGGTGGCCGGGCGAGCCGCTGGGCCGGCTCCGGCTGAGGCTGGCCATGCCAGGCGAGCTCAGCGGCTGCAGCTGTCCTCGCGATCGAGGCGAGCTGTCCTCTTAGAGGTAGGCCTCATGATCGGGGCCTAGCGAGCTAGCTCTAGCTATGTAAGGCGCGGGCCTTGAGAAGGGGGAGGGAACCTTGTCTGGCCATGGACGTGCTCCAGCTCCTGCAGCTGCCAGGCTGCGCATGCCCCGTGGCCGTCGCGCGCGGAGGCGTGGCGGGTGCACGAGTGCACGAGTGCGCATGTGCTGCGGGTGCACGTGCGTCACGGCGTGGCTACATAGCTAGGGGCTGGCCGGCGCCTCGGCCTCCGCGCGATCTGGGCGCGGGCACGGGGACGCTGCTCAAGCTCACGTTCCGCTCAAAAAGCGGCGCAGCGGGCCAGCTCATGATCAGCGGCGCCGGCTGCATGCGCAGCAGGCATGCGCATCGCGCGCGCGCGGGGGCTCTGCGTCGCGCAGCACGCGCGCCGCGCTGGCATCGGCTTGTTGGAAGTGGCATAGCCCGCCAAGTGCGGCCGGCTTGCGGCCGGCTTGTGCAATTGCGTCGGGGCGCGGTTGGCGCGGGTGAAGCGTGCGCGGCTGGCGCGGCTAGCCGCTGAGCCACAGCAAGCTGCCGCGCGGGCGAGAGGCGTAACCATTGTTGAGCCGAGCCGAGCTGCGGCGCCCGGGGAGAAAGCGGCCGGGGGTACTTTAAGAGGTTTTCTCAGGGTAAGTTCGCACTCTCCAATGTGATTGGCTAGCGCGCGCGGCGTCCTCCCACGCGACCGCGTTCGCGCCCGGCCTCGCTCTCGCAGTACGGAATGTCGAACATGATGCGCGCAACGACCTCGAACTGGTCTGGCCCGTATATCTGCTCCCTGTGCGTCGCTGGACCCATTTTTGTCCCGGGTGTTGGTGCCTGTTCCTGGATCACCCTTTGGTCGGACGGGACCGGGAGACATGGTTTCGGGGTCCCCTGGGGATGCGCTTTCAGGGTGTACCGCGCGGCCCCGGTTTTGCGGAGGTCGGGGAAATGGGATTTGGGGTAG
The DNA here is from genome assembly GCA_004431415.1 of Cyanophora paradoxa. Lineage (NCBI taxonomy): Eukaryota > Glaucocystophyceae > Cyanophorales > Cyanophoraceae > Cyanophora > Cyanophora paradoxa. The sequence goes on from QPMI01000040.1 coordinate 199,960, forward strand.
GGTTGGACCCAAGGGACAGGGACAGGGGAAGTGTTTTACCCTTCCCCAATTACCTACTGATACTATCTCAGAAGATCGACCGTCGGACCACTGATCATGATCATGATGAGGCCGGACGGTAGGGCTTACTGTACAGCTATAGCTAGCCATCTAGAACTGGGAAATTAAAATAGTTGAGTAGAAAAATGATCGACATGGCCACTGAATTCGAAACTGTAAGGCCGGGTCTTGATGATCACTAAAACGAGCCTCGGAGAACGGAAAAAGAGGTCGAATACGGATCACGGCCGTGGGCCGCGCATCAGTCAGCTACGCAACAGCAAAAATCAAAGAGAATAGAATTGGAATCCGACGCTTGAGCCACGAGGCGAGCTACGTATACATGAGTAGCGCTACAATTGGCTCAGGCCGTGCAGGTCGGGCCCCATCTCCCACGCGGCGGAACCGGAATTCGAAGGCTCCGGCTGCGATATCGATGCCCGCTTGAGGCGCAGGAGCTGGTCCATGCGGTTGTGGAGGGCGCGGCGCCGGAGGGCGCAGGACGCCTCCGGGTCCGACCCGCACGCCTCGGCCTTATCTACGCGGACGGCGGCATCGCGCCCCTGGCAGCGGGCATGGCCATGGGCCGGGCCGGGCCCCGCTGGCCCGGCCGGCGCCAGCTTGGATCCGAGCTCCGCCTTGTGCCCGTACGCCCGCGCGTACAGGATCGCGAGTACCCCGCTCGTCAGGCACGCGCCGGTCTCGACCTCGGTCCAGGGGCGAATGATGGGGTACGGGTGCTCCGCGTCCGCCGGACGAACGATCACCTGAATTCGATCGAGCGACGTGAGAAATTCGATCCGAGGGGCCGCGAATTCGAATTCGAATTCAAATTTTTGAATTCGAACCTCGGCGAGGCAGGCAAGGAAGAGGGTCGGAATGTTGCCGTCCCCGGCCGCGGCCTCCGTCGCCAGGAGCGCCATCGCTGTGCCCAGCTCGGGCGAAGCGTCCAGCAGGTTCTCGGACCAGTTGCGCGCCACGAGCGACAGCGCCGCGGCGAAGGCCTGGGGGTACCGTAACGTGAGCGGGATCTCGAGCGAGCAGCGAGGGCGCGCGGCGCACCCGCTTGCCCATGCGGCCGCTGCCGTTGGAGTCCGCCGCGAAATTGCGGCGGGAGAGGGCGCGGCCCTCGAGGAGGCTCCACGGGCCCCCGGGCGACATGAGGCAGCGGTGGAGGCTCAGGTGAAACGCCTGATACGAAGCAAGTTAAATTCAAATCGATACATGATCGATAAGCTCGAGCTCGGCTCACCTCGTATCCGGCGTAATCGGCGGACTCCTCGCCCGAGGAGGGCGCCTGGTCCCGCCCCAGTCCGCCCGCGGCCGCGAGGGACCGGAGAACGTTGAGCGCGACGGCGCCGGCGGCCGCCGCCCTCGAATTCGGGTTCGAGGTCGCGTGCGAGCTGGCAGAGTTGAGCGAGGCGCGGCGGGAGGATCCCTGAATCGCCTGCCAGATCTGACGGCGGCCGCGTGTGAGGGCAAAATTCGAGGCAAATTATTGACACGCTCATCTTTGCGAGCGAGCGGAGCGCACCATATCGATGAAGTCGACGGCCCTTTGGGGCCTTGCGCGGGGCCGATGCATATTGGGCCTGGAGAGGCTGGCGCGGCGCGAGCTCGAAGCGGCCACGGCGACGGGCGCCTCGCCCTCGGAGGGCTCCATGGAGTTCATGCGGGATCGCGGGCCCCGGGATCCGGCGCTGGAGGGCGACGTCGATCGGGAGGAGCTGGGGCTGGTCGAGGGCGAGGCCAGCCGCGGCGCCTCGATCTCGGCGTCCAGGTCGTCCTCGGCCGCATCCGTTTCCGTGACGCTCTCAAGCGAGCCGGACCGCGACCGCGGTCGCCAGGCGCCGGCCGCGGCCGGTTGCGAGCTCGAGGGCCGCCGGGTGGGCCGCGGGCCTTCGAATCCGGCCGCAAGGGGAACAGCGTTATTAACGGCACTCTGCGCATATATAGACAGCGGTGAGCTGCGGTCCGGTGCAAAGTGGATTACCAAAAGTGGGTAAATAATCAGAGCGCACCGGAGGCACGACGGGGAGGGCATTCTTCGCATCATCGTTAAAACTGCAGTCAGCCAGATGCGTGTGCTCGTCGTGGGACGGTAGCCTTAGCACCCGCCGAATCCTGCGCGTGCGGGAAGGGAAATGACGATCAGCTGGAAGCGAATTCGAATGCAGTCGTGTCGAACTACTGCAGCAACGATCTATGCGCACCGTGAGACCTGTTCGCGGACGATGTCTCGCACTGGAATTCGCGGCAGGGAGAGCTCGGAGGGGGCGGACGCGGCCGGCGCGTGCGACGCCGTCATGATCATCGCCGATGCCATGTGAAGGTTGCTCGAGATCTCTCTTCGACGCGCGCGCGCAAGCCCGGCGCAGATCTAGAGATCCGATGGAACACTGACGAGGCCGACAGCTGATCGGGAGGCTCGCGCTCGATGCTGCTTAGCGGCTGGTGCAGGCCCGGGTCCGGGGAAGCTGGATCCTACTGCACGCGGCTATGCTGGCTGCTGGATGCTGCTGATGCCACGCGTGCGGATGCTGCTCGCGTACGGGGGGATGATGAGCGGCGCATGCGCGCGCCGTGTACCAGTGTACATGTACAGAGTCTCAGAGTCTACTACAGACTGAGCTGAGCACATGTACAGTGTGTACCTGCAGAACTTCGGAACCACCGGGTACCATGCACTGGCCGCAGTGGCCGGCGGCTGGCCGCCACTGGCCGGCCGGGCATGCAGCGCTCGCAGACTTCAGAACTGACCGTCGGACCGGTACCGTGAAATTCGGAAGTTCGGAACCAAGTTCCGAAGTTTGGAGCTTCGCGATCGCGGAACTTGGAAATTGGTCAGCCAGGACTCAGCCTACGGAGGTTACGTTGCCGCACGGTTGCCGGTTCGCGCTCGCAGTCTCGCAGCGCGGCACTGTGGCAGCACTGGCACATGTACAGGCTGTACAGCTAGTCTGGCAGCAGTGGCAGGCCGCGCGCGGCGCGCCGGCCGCGGGCATTGGGACCGTCGAATGCGAACCGCCAATTTGACGGTTAGACTTCGGTAACTGCCGCGACCGTGCGCATGCAACTGCCAACGTCGGTCAGACACTTTTGAATCAGTTTTGAATCTTTTGATTGGTCCGATCGCCGCTTGGACGGTTCATTTAACGGTTCGCTCTCCCAGATTTGCTCTTTTTTTATAACCACCTGGGAGTCTGGGAGTCTGGGAAAGCGAACAGTCAACGTCACCCGGACGCAGAACTTGGGTAAACTTAAACACCCAAGGACGATTGGTCGCGCGATCGAGAATCTAGATATCGATATGATCATGAGCGCGCGCGGTTTCGATCGTGAGTAGGGCTGTCGTCAGTCACTGACAGTCACAGTCAGAGGGTCTGACTGACCTCACTGGGTCAGCTTTTGGCTGACTGACGTTTTCTCAGTCCCATACAACACCCTGCTGGGACTCCTGCGAGCGTGCCCCCCTGCGGGCTTTTTCCATCTAAAGCTGACGTGGGTCGACCAAAAAAATGATCTTCTGTCGTCGAAATCTTCAAAAGACCGCCCATGTGCATGGTAAGAGGCTAATGGAGTCTGACGTGCGCCTGGCGGGGGCCGAATCTCCTTTTCTCGTCCTCTCTGCTCGCATAACGTGCCTGGCCTGATGCTTGGCAACTTGAATGAAGTAGATAGATCGCGCTTGGGTCAATTCGTGCCAATTTCCTGGTCATTTTTTCCGGCTTTTGCACGGTAGCCTGACTGAACCTCGGGTTGACTGATTCAGTCACAGTCAGGGGGGCTGACGGACTGGGTCAGCCGGGGGACTGACTGACGACAGCACTAATCGTGAGACACGACGCGAGTCACGCGATCGCGATTCGCGAGTATCATCACGGTATATTCGAATTCGCCGAGTCGCGACGTTTTGACTCTCGAGGCTCTGATCATGACTGCCAAAGCTCGAGAACACGATCCTAAAGTTATATATAGCGCCTCCGGATCCGGGCCTCGATCCGAATATATATAGGACCGAATATCGAATTCGAAGCTTAAGAAGTGCACGGCCATATATAGGGGTAGTGCGGCGTGCGCGCGGTACCAAGCAGCAATTGCAAGCATGCGCAGTGTCATTGCGCACATGATCATGAGCTACTCAGTGACTAGCTATAGTACGTCCGGATCGGGACTCTGCCGCTAGCGCTCTGCCAGGCTGATATCGATCGAGACTGATCGCAAATCAGATTCAAAGTTCAACGGTTCGCGACATGTACATCGATCGATATGCAATTGAGATTTAATTTGGCTCAGTACATGCAGTGCTTTTAATTATAATTTAATGTGGTGCATGCGCACGTGCTTAATAAGAATGTTCTCAAGGGCGCAAACTTGAAATTTCTGCACATAATCTTCCATTCCGAATTTCTATCTGCGTACTATCGCAAGCTGCAGAAGAGCCCGGCGGCCCTTGCATATATAGTCCAGACGGACCGGACGTCGACGTCGGACGCCTGGCCGCTGGGCCCCGCCGCTTGCTAGCTAGCTGGCTAGCGGGAGGCCCCCGGGTGGCTGTGGCCCCTGCCGTGTCGTCGCCCCCGTTAACGTTAGCGCCAGCTAGCGCCAGCCTAGGGCGGAAGAACGAACGAACGCACGCGGGCTGCCGGGAGGAGGCGGGCGAGCCGGGGGAGGGGGAGGGCGGGCCGCCCTCGGGCACGGAGTGCGCCCGGCCCGCCGCGGCGAGCTGCCGGGGTACAGTGAGCGAGCGAGCGGGTCGGAGAGCGAGCGAGATGATGGCTCGGGACGCACCAGAGGGGACGCGTGCCCGGAGCCAGAGCCAGAGGCGGCCCCGGGCGGCCCCGCCGGGTGGGCCGGGGGGTGCTTGGGCGGACCCGGGGGCTTCCGCAGGGCCACCAGCCGGGGTACAATCTCCTCGAAGGACGGGCGGAGCCTGCGGCGAACGAAGTCAATTGCGAACGAAGTGGGGCCGCGGGCGCTGGGCGCGTGCGCACGAAGGCTCCTCGTCCCAGCAGGCGCGCATCAGGGCCGCCAGCTCTGGCGGGCAGTTCGCCTGACCCTCCGGAATCTCCGGCCGCAGGCCCTGAGCGGGGAGAAGTCGGCGAAGCCACTCGAAGCTCGCGAGGCCGAGCTTTCTTCGTTCGCACCCCCTTGCGGGTAACGGCGAGGGCGACTTGGATGGGGGTCATCCTGGGGTACGGCAGCTGAGACATCACCATCTCCCTGCGTGACGTCGGTCAGACGAACGAGCGCTCCTCCTCAGCTGAGCTTCGTTCGCACCACAGCGTGATTCCGAACGAGTAGACATCTGACTTGTCCGAGGCGGGCTGGTTCCGCAGGATCTCGGGGCTGTACCCCCCGGGAGGACCCGGAATGAGTCCAGCAGGGGGAGAGGGGCGGGCGAAACGGCTCAGGTGAGCGAGCGGGTCGCACCTCGTGTATCGGTAGGAGCCGGCCTCCTCCTGCGCATTCCCGCCGGCCCCCTCGAGCGCCCTTGCAAGGCCGAAGTCGACGATCTTGACGACGCCCCGCTCGTCCATCACGAGGTTCGCGGCCTGATAAGGGACGACGGCGTGACCGGAAGGAGCCGGGCCGGCAAGCACGGCACGGCGAGAGAAAGGACCGCCGACGAAGGGCGCAAACTAATTCGAGCCAAAGCTAAGAGATGGGAGCTAGGAGAAGCTAGCCCGGGGGGGGAGGGGCCGGCAGGGGGGGGTACCTTGAGGTCGCGGTGGATGAGCTTGTGCCTGTGGAGGTGCCGCATGCCCATTGCGGCGTACAGGGCGAGCTGGTGGACGCTCCGGAAGTCGAGCAGGCGGCGCTGGCTCCCGTGCAGCAGGTCCGCGACCGAGCCGCCGCCAAGGAACTCGAAGCAGAGCGCGATGTACCCCGGCTCGACGCACGCGGCGACGAACTCGACGACGTTCGGGTGCGGCCGCAGCTGCGAGAGGACGGCGAGCTCCCGGCGGAAGGCCAGCACGTCGGGGCCGTCCAGCTCCTGAGGGGGGTACACACAGTTAAGAAAAGAAAAAAAAGGAAAAAAGGAAGGAGGCGCCCGCTCGCCTGGTTGAGGAGGCGCTTCACGGCGACGAGCTTGCCCCGGACCATCGCCTTGAAGATCTCGGCCGAGCCGCCCTGCCCGATCCGCTCGATCACCTGGATCTCATCTGAGCGCCCAGGTCGGGTGGGTGAGCCGATGACGAGCAGAGGGGGGTGGGGGGAAGAAGGGGAAAGGGAGTACCGTTGTGGACCTCCCAGCCTTCCTCGCCATCGTCCTCCGGGCCCGCCTCCCACCCCCCCTCCTCGTCGTCGAAATGGGTGACGGACACGGGCGGCGCAACAAGCGCATCGCCGTCCGTGCTCGGCGCGCGGCTACCCCGGTGGAAGGACCCGGGGAACGGCTCCGACTCGGAGAGGGTTCGGTCGGCAAGGGATTGGAGGCCGCCTCCGGGTGCCGCGGCGCGGGTCGGGGGGGGTAGGAGGGCGTCGGCTGGGCCGGGGCTGGCCCGCGGCGTGCCAGAGCCGGAGGGGGAGAGCGGCGCGTGCTGGGGGGCCATGGCGGCGGCGGCGGCGGCGGCCGCTGCCGCGCGGGAGGAGGAGGAGGAGGAGCCCGGGTGGGGCACGGGGCGGGGCGAAGGGGCTCGTGAGCTTCCCGAGTTGGAGTTGCCGACGAAGACGGGGGCGGAAGCGTAGGCGGGCGGGGGCGGGGAAGGCGTAGTCGTGGCGTTTCGGGGAGCGACAAAGGGGAGGGGTGGCGTGATGGGGGACTTGGGTGCGGGGCCGGAGGAGGAGGAGGAGGGCGCGCCGCGGTGGGAGGACGGGGATGTGGATCGGGCGGCGCGGGCGGCGGCGCCGGGAATGGCGTGGACGAACTGCGCAAGGCGGGAGCGCAGTCCCGAGAACCACCCGCCCTGGGCCTGGGGGCCGGAGGGCGAGCCGGTGTCGGCCCGCGAGGGCTCAGGTGAGGAGGCGGGGGAGATGGAGGGGCCGTCGAGGGGGGTGGAGACGGGGGGCGGGGCCGCGCCGGGGTACCGCGGCGCCGGGTGGAGGAGGTTGCCGGCGGCGGCGCCCAAGTCGGAGTGGGACGCGGGACGCGACGAGTGCGCACGCTCAATCTCCTGGTAGCGGACGAGCCCAAAGGCAGTCCCGAGCGAATCCTGCGCGGGCGGGCGGGCGGGCGGGCGGCCTCAGGAGGGTAAAAAAAGGAGGAAAAAGAGGTGCGGGGGGTACCGAGACGGAGGAAAGGAAGTCGACATCATCGTTCGTCCACTGCGCGATCGTCGTCGGCTCGGGGGTACCGAAGGAAAGAAAGGGTCGGGCGGGGAGCCGAAGGCGCACCTCGCGGATCGAATTGCACTGGTGGACGGAGACGAGCCCGTTCGGCGTACCCTGGTAGAACGTGCCAGCGACGATCCACGATTTGATCGATGTCTCGGCGTACAGGCTCCGGACCTCTGGCGGCAGCAGCCCCTCCGTTGAGCAGTCCCGCACCATCTTCGCGGGTGCGCGGCGCTCGCTCAGCGCAGACGGCGGCGGAAGGAGCGCAGAGAGACGGCGGCAGCGCACCAGCACTTTCCCCTCGTGCAGCGCGCCCAGCATCTGTTCCTTGAGGAACGGGTTCATGATGGCGGTGACCCGCGGAGAGAGGAACGCGGCGACGTCCGGGAGATGCCACTCGGCCTGCAGTCACGCGTGAGCGAAAAGAAACGCGAGCGAAAGCGAGCGATAGCGAGGCAGTGCGGCGGCGGCGCGGTCCCGGCCTCTGTCCTTTAGCGCGAACAGCCGCGCCGGTCTAGACACGGCTCCGGCGGGTTCGCCGCGCGCGAGAGCGCTTATTCGCACCTGTATTATGGGAGCGAACTCTGCAGCGTCGGCGTCCTGGTACGAGCTGCACGAGCGCTTCAGCAGGGGCGATCCGATCCGATCTTCGGATGAGGGGAGCTAACCGGATGATCACGCGCGACGCGGCCAGCTCCTCGCCGATTAGAGTTGCCTAAGCGGGAGCTAAGGAGCGCACGACACGGCGAAAAGCAGGGAGCGTAGCGCAACCGCTTTGCGGAAAGATTGGTGTAGGTCGCGCTGCTTTATCTCTTTGGTGAGCGCCTTGAGGAGATTATGCCGTCTTCGTTCGAGCGAAAGCCGCCGCTCAAGGTCTGCGACGTCCAGCGGCTTGGAAGAGCCGCGCCTGCCTGCGATCTGAGCCAGGGCGACCTCCGGAGCCATCTGCGGCCCGTCTGCGCGCTCGTTAGCGGGAGACGAGATCTACGCTCGCTGCGCGCTGCGGTTGAACAGAGGTACCATCGCAGAGACCGTCGCGCAGGTCGAAGGAATCGATACGGTGCCTCAGCCTATCCAGCTCGAGTGCGACCCGACCTCCTCTGCGGCTGCCGCCCTCTGCGGCCGCTGGGTCGGCCATCGCACGCCGGTCGTACCCCTCCCCGGCTTTTCCCCCGGCCGGCTGACTCGCGTCGCCATGAACGCGCCCGGAATGCCACCCGAAGTAGGTGAGAATCTCACCGCGCGATCTTCATGCCGTCCTCGCGGCGCCGCTGACGATCCGGCTGCAGAGCTCATCGAGCAGACCTTGCACTTCGTCGCCAGGCAGCCCGGGATCATTCCGATGATCCAGGCTAACAACGCCAACGACCCACGATTCAGCTTTCTCTTTGGCGGGCCCGGCTCGTGCGTCGCCCCGCCCGTGCGGGAGCGCGTACATCGAACCAACGCGTTCGCGCCTCGCCTCGAATTCCAGGGACTACTTTCAGATGCGCCTCGCCCAGCTAGCGATGCCCGGCGGCCAGCCGATATTCGGTGCGCCCGCCGCGACGCCCGCCGCCCGTCAGGGAGCCTCTCTCACCGAAGCCGCGCGCGACAGGCATGCAGGGAACGCCGTTCCCGCCGGAGCGGTGCGCGCCTTCCGCCGCGCGTGCGGCGCCCGCTCACGGGCCGGCAGCTGCCCCGCCGGCCGCCCCCGGCCCTGGGCCCGCCGCCGCCCGCCGGGGCGCCAGCCGCGGCTCCCGCAGTTCCTCCCGCTGCCTCGCTCCCGGAGCCGCTGCACGGGGAGCTGGAGAAGCTCCTCGCGAACCTCACCGGCTCGAAAGAGTCCATCAAGGCGCGTACCCGTGGCCCCGGCCGCCCCGCGTTCCCCCGACGACCGCCGCAGTCGAGCAAGGACTGGGTACTGGCCAACAAGGGACACGTGGTGGAGATCGCCGCGCGCGTCCGCGCCAAGGTTCGCTCCTGTACCCCCGCGCCGCGCCGGCGCACCCCCCATCCGGGCCCCAACTGTTGCCCTTCCTCAGATTACCGAGGTTCCCGAGGCGGATAAGCGTCTGTTTCTGCTCGGCGGGGAGCCGAAGGCGCACCTCGCGGATCGAATTGCACTGGTGGACGGAGACGAGCCCGTTCGGCGTACCCTGGTAGAACGTGCCAGCGACGATCCACGATTTGATCGATGTCTCGGCGTACAGGCTCCGGACCTCTGGCGGCAGCAGCCCCTCCGTTGAGCAGTCCCGCACCATCTTCGCGGGTGCGCGGCGCTCGCTCAGCGCAGACGGCGGCGGAAGGAGCGCAGAGAGACGGCGGCAGCGCACCAGCACTTTCCCCTCGTGCAGCGCGCCCAGCATCTGTTCCTTGAGGAACGGGTTCATGATGGCGGTGACCCGCGGAGAGAGGAACGCGGCGACGTCCGGGAGATGCCACTCGGCCTGCAGTCACGCGTGAGCGAAAAGAAACGCGAGCGAAAGCGAGCGATAGCGAGGCAGTGCGGCGGCGGCGCGGTCCCGGCCTCTGTCCTTTAGCGCGAACAGCCGCGCCGGTCTAGACACGGCTCCGGCGGGTTCGCCGCGCGCGAGAGCGCTTATTCGCACCTGTATTATGGGAGCGAACTCTGCAGCGTCGGCGTCCTGGTACGAGCTGCACGAGCGCTTCAGCAGGGGCGATCCGATCCGATCTTCGGATGAGGGGAGCTAACCGGATGATCACGCGCGACGCGGCCAGCTCCTCGCCGATTAGAGTTGCCTAAGCGGGAGCTAAGGAGCGCACGACACGGCGAAAAGCAGGGAGCGTAGCGCAACCGCTTTGCGGAAAGATTGGTGTAGGTCGCGCTGCTTTATCTCTTTGGTGAGCGCCTTGAGGAGATTATGCCGTCTTCGTTCGAGCGAAAGCCGCCGCTCAAGGTCTGCGACGTCCAGCGGCTTGGAAGAGCCGCGCCTGCCTGCGATCTGAGCCAGGGCGACCTCCGGAGCCATCTGCGGCCCGTCTGCGCGCTCGTTAGCGGAGACGAGATCTACGCTCGCTGCGCGCTGCGGTTGAACAGAGTACCATCGCAGAGACCGTCGCGCAGGTCGAAGGAATCGATACGGTGCCTCAGCCTATCCAGCTCGAGTGCGACCCGACCTCCTCTGCGGCTGCCGCCCTCTGCGGCCGCTGGGTCGGCCATCGCACGCCGGTCGTACCCCTCCCCGGCTTTTCCCCGGCCGGCTGACTCGCGTCGCCATGAACGCGCCCGGAATGCCACCCGAAGTAGGTGAGAATCTCACCGCGCGATCTTCATGCCGTCCTCGCGGCGCCGCTGACGATCCGGCTGCAGAGCTCATCGAGCAGACCTTGCACTTCGTCGCCAGGCAGCCCGGGATCATTCCGATGATCCAGGCTAACAACGCCAACGACCCACGATTCAGCTTTCTCTTTGGCGGGCCCGGCTCGTGCGTCGCCCCGCCCGTGCGGGAGCGCGTACATCGAACCAACGCGTTCGCGCCTCGCCTCGAATTCCAGGGACTACTTTCAGATGCGCCTCGCCCAGCTAGCGATGCCCGGCGGCCAGCCGATATTCGGTGCGCCCGCCGCGACGCCCGCCGCCCGTCAGGGAGCCTCTCTCACCGAAGCCGCGCGCGACAGGCATGCAGGGAACGCCGTTCCCGCCGGGAGCGGTGCGCGCCTTCCGCCGCGCGTGCGGCGCCCGCTCACGGGCCGGCAGCTGCCCCCGCCGGCCGCCCCCGGCCCCTGGGGCCCGCCGCCGCCCGCCGGGGCGCCAGCCGCGGCTCCCGCAGTTCCTCCCGCTGCCTCGCTCCCGGAGCCGCTGCACGGGGAGCTGGAGAAGCTCCTCGCGAACCTCACCGGCTCGAAAGAGTCCATCAAGGCGCGTACCCGTGGCCCCGGCCGCCCCGCGTTCCCCCGACGACCGCCGCAGTCGAGCAAGGACTGGGTACTGGCCAACAAGGGACACGTGGTGGAGATCGCCGCGCGCGTCCGCGCCAAGGTTCGCTCCTGTACCCCCGCGCCGCGCCGGCGCACCCCCCATCCGGGCCCCAACTGTTGCCCTTCCTCAGATTACCGAGGTTCCCGAGGCGGATAAGCGTCTGTTTCTGCTCTATCTAGGTGCACGCGTTGCGATCTGGCCCCCTCCCCTCAGCCCTGGCCCCCACGCCTCACGCGTACCCCAGTGAACGACGTGCTGCACCACGCCGCGAAGGCGAGAACCGCGTGCCCCGCCCGCGCTTGCCCCCTCTCCCTCATCCCTGTACCCCAGGCCCGCGAGGGGGCGCCGTCCGATTCCGTGTGCGACGCTTTCTCGCGGGAGCTGAGGGCGATCGTGGCGGCGGGGTACGCCAATCAGACGCCCCAGAACCAGGAGCGCATCCGGAAGGCGCGCCAACCGTACCCGTTGAACCTTCCCCCATCGCTCACACCGTAGCCCCTCAGGTGCTGAAGCTGTGGACGGATCGATCCATCTACCCCCGAGATATGATCGCGTCCCTGGAGGTGGGGTACCGTGCCCGCAAGCGCGCGCGCCCCTCTCACTTGCCGGGGTACAGCGCCACTTGGACGGGCATCCGGAGCCTCCAACCGAGCAACAGCAGCAGCAGCAGCAGCAGCAGCAGCAGCAGCAGCAGCAGCAGCAGCATCTAGGCCCGGCCGCGGGCCCCTCCCAGCACCACCACGAGTCTCATCCCCCCCCGCCCCACGGCATGCACCCGGGCGGCGCCCCGCCCCCGCCGTGGGGCGTACCCCCCGGAATGCCCTTCGGCTTGGGCGCCCCCCCTGGGGCCGGCCTGCAGGCCGCCCTTGTGGCAGCGTCGATTGAGAGTACGCTGGCTTTCGCCGCAGCGGCCGCGGTCCGCCCCACTCCTCCCCCCTTCGTCGACGGGCTCACTCTACCCCCCGCCATGATCCTCGCGCACCGGGACCCCCGAGCGCCGCCCTATACCCCCGTGGACCCCGCGTCGGCGCCCGTCGTACCCCCTCCCCCTCCCCCCGACGAGCGGCTGCTCCGAAAGCTCGACTCGTGCGAATTCCCGGACCCCCGCCCGCCAAATAACCCCCCTCCCCCCTTCGCTCATGGGGGTACGCAGGCTCTACCAGGAGCTGGCCATCATCCGGAAGGAGGGGGGGAAGGAGCCGGCCAGGGATACCGAGCGGGATCGCGAGAGGGGGCCAGAGTCTGGCCACCGGGACCGGGGGGGCGAGGAGAGGAGGGACAGCCACGGGGGGCGGGGCGCGGGAGCCCAGGCCCCCGAAAGGCGGGAGGGGCGGGCCCCCGCCGGCGGCCGCGCGGCCCCGGGCCCCAAATCCTTCAACGCGGTGGCCCCGCCCGTGTTCAACGACTAGGCGCCGCGTGTACCCCCTCTTCCTCCCCCTTTCTCCTACCCCGGGCCCTGTCGCCCTTCATGCCGCCCTTGTTTAACAACTTGAGATCCGTGACCGACGCTGCAGCGCCGCCGAGCCTGGGCCTGCAGCCCGACGGTCTCTAGCGAAATGGCCCGGCGGCCCCCCCTGGGCCCAGCTCGGCCGGCAGCCTGAACTCTCATGATCAGTCATTGGCAGTCACCGGCCCTGGGGGCCGGGGGGCCGGGGTGCCGCGGTGCGGATGCTGAGGCAGATAAGGCAACCTGAGATTGGATCCTGGTATCGTAGCGGTTGCCAAGTGCGCTCAAATTTAAACCGTCGGACCGTCACACACGGCGTACGTCGGTCCGACGGTCTTTCAGTACTGATTACCGTAGTACGATCATCATGGCATGCATGCGCATAACTTGTACATGTAATGTTCACAGTGTCCGACGGTCGCCGTCATGATCACTTGATCATGATGTATATGTACGGCAGCGTTGGGCACGGGGCATGCCACGGGGTTGGACTCCGGGAGCTGGCCATAGGAATTTCGGAAGCTTTGAAGCTCAAGATCGCATCAGAGCCCAGAGTCAGAGGCGGCACCGAATGACCACTCAGTGAATGGCGGGTCTGCTCTGCTCATTGCAGCGCCACAAACACATAAACTGAAATCTGGATGGTGGGCTCTGGCTGGCGGGCGCCGGGTCCCGCCACAGGCAGAGCCTACAGCTAGCCGCGGCTAGCCTAGCCGACTCCCGGATCGCGGATCGGCGGCTAGTAGGCGGCGGGGGCGGGCCCCAGGCTCAGCGTCGAGATGAGGTCGTCCAGGTCGCGCTCCTGCGGAACCAGAGGGAAGCACAGGTGAGAACCAGACCGAAACTGAGAGATCTAGACTGCAAGAAGGCAGACCCAGCGCAGCAATACACTAAAAGAAGCAATGCTTTCAATCTAGAGGACCGTTGAAGGCTAAGCTAAACTAGAGTAGACCAATATCTAGGTATCTTAAGAGGAATGAGGAGGAACAAACGCTGACCTTGATGGCGCGGCGGCGGGCCGCCTCCGTGTCCGGGTGGGGACCGAGCTCCACCCGGGGGGAAGGAACCGGCCCCGGCCCCGGCCCCGCCGAGCCTCCCTCCGCCGCCCCGGAGCCCCCTGCGCGCGCTCAGAGGTCGTGACGGTTTGGGCGGGGGGAGGGGGGGGAAGGAGGGGGGGGGTACCGAAGGCGCCGAGGTCGGTGCGGACGCCGCAGCGGCCCTCCCGCACCTGTCGGCGCCGCCGCGTCAGCGCCGCCGCCGCCTCGATTTCGCAGCTCCGCGCTCGCTTCGCTCTCGTTTCGGCGGCGCTCGTTCTATGTCATCTCTAGTAGTGCGGCGGACGCGCGCGAGGTTCTAAGACAGGAGGAGGCCGCCGCCCCGCCTAGAGCCCCGCCTAGACCCTCCCCCATCTCTAGTAGTGCGGCGGGCGCGCGCGCGCACCGTGGCGGCCTCCTTGAGCACGTTGACCGCGTTCTGCGCCCGCCCGCCCCGCGTCAGACGGCGGCGGCGGCGGCGGAGGAGGAGGAGGAGGAGGAGGAAGGAGGAGGGGGGGGCAGGCGGAGGAGCGAGGAACGAGGAAAAGGCGGCTATCCCACTGTCCCCGCCTCCTCGCTCCTCCGCCTCCCCGCCTCCTCCTCTATCTCACTGTCAACGGCTATCCCAGGCTATCTCTCTCAGGCTATCTCTCCCGGGGCGGGGGCCCGTGCGGGCCTGGGAGAGGGTGTTGCGGGTGAGGTCGAGGGCGGTCAGCGGCCGCAGCTCCCCCAGCGCCACCGCCAGGTACCTGCGCGGGAGGGGCGGGGCGTCAGGGGCCGGCACGAGCGTTAGGGGCTGGCGCCTCGTATCTATCTATCTATCTATCTATCTATCTGGAGCTTCGTAAGATAGGGCGTTAGAGGGGGCGCGAGCCGCCTAGAGGCAGTTGAGCGGCAGCACGCTCGAGAGCATCTGGAGCATCTGGCGCGCGCGCGGGGAGGGAGAGCGGGGGGCCGAGCCCCTCGGATCTTTCGCACCCGGCGCCGTCGTCGGTGATGCGGCAGGCGGCGAGCCCGAGCGCCGCCACCCGCGCCCCGTCCCGCACCGCCTGTTCGTTCGTTCGCGGGGGAGGCGCTCGTCAGGGGACAGCGGCGGGCAGCGCGGCCCGAGGCGGGCTCCCCTGAGCCGACCCCTCGCCCCAGCCCCCGGCGTGACCCCTCGAACCCCTCCACGCGGCCCGGGTCGGATCTAGCTCGGACCTAGCTCGCCCCCCCCCCCCTCCTCCCCCCCCCCTTCCGCTCCCACCTCCCGGGCGGCCCGGCTCAGCCCAGACCTCGGCTCTAGCCCCAGGCTTGGCCCTCGCCCTAGCCCCCCCCCCCCCACCCTCCGCTCCTAGCCCCAGGCCTGGCCCCGGCTCGGCTGGGATTCAGCTCGGCCCCCCCTCGCTCTAGCCTGCCCCCGGCTTGACCCCTCCAACCCCTCCGCTCCACCAGGGAAGGCTTGGCCCTGGCCCCCGGCCTCGCCCCGGCTCGGCTCGGAGCTAGCTCGGATCCAGCCCCCACCACCCCTCCGGACGGACCTCGGCGAGGTAGCGTGCGCCCTCGTTGCCGAGGGGGTTGTCCCCCAGCTGCAGCTCCCCCAGCGTGGCGCCCGCGTGCCTGCGCGCGGGGGCGAGGGGGAGATAGAGGGTGAGAGGGTGGTGCGCGAGGAGTGGCGGCGCCATCGAGTCGAGGAAGCGAAGAGACGAGAGCGTCTCGGCTAGGCGTCGGAAGAAAGAGAGACCGGCGCCCATCTCCAAGGGGCCCATCTTTCTATCTCGTTTCTTTTCGCTTCCCGCCCGGGTCGCACCGGAGGGCCTTGGCGAGCTCAGAAGGAAGGAAAGATGGATAAAGATAGAATGATATGAAAGAAGGAAGGCGAGCTAATATTATCTCGAGCTAATTATCTGGATATCTCTAATATCCACCTCTAATGTCTCATAGAGATCTGTCTGTCGCACCGGAGGGCCTTGGCGAGCTCGGAGGCGCCGCGGGGGGTCACCCCGTTGCCCGAGAGGTCCAGGTACGTGAGCCCCGCCGGCCGCGGCTGCGGGGCGAGAGGAGGTGAGGGCGGGAGGGAGGGTGTGAGAGAGGTGGTGGGAGGAGGGAGGGAGGGAGGGAGAGGGGCCGATTGTTATTCATCACTATTCGTCAAGGGCCCGAGGCTAGGCGTGAACTATGATCGAGTAGTCCTACCCGATCCGATCCCATCCCATCTATCGGGGGGCCGGGACGGGGGCGGGGCGGACCTGGCTGGGGGTGCCGGCGGGGGCGGCGGCGGCGGCGAGGAGCGCGGCGGCGAGGTCCGCGGCGCCGCCCTCCCCGATCCCGTTGCGCGCCGCCGAGAGCTGCGCTCGAAGAGTGAGCAGAGAGGGAGGGAGGGGCGAGGGGGGTAGAGTGAGAGAGTTGGGGAAGGGGGCGCACGCGGGTGATGGCGCAGCCGGGCTGGCGCAGGACCTCGGCTGCAGCGGGGGCCCTTTCAGAGTCCGGGCGAGGGCTCAGAAAGAATCCCAGGAAGCGCTGGGCGCCGCACTAAACGTCTCCTAGGAGAAGCCTCCAGGTTCTCTAGAGCCTCTCCTAGCTTCTTCGTCTCGTAACGTGGAGCCTGGCCCGGCGCACCGAAGCGCTGGGCGCCTCTCTAAACCTTCTAAGTCTAGGAAGGAGCCGGAGTAGCTTCTAAGTCTTCTCTAGCCTGGCGCTGCGCACCGAAGCACTGGGCGCCGCACTAGACGTCTCTCTCCTAAGCAACCTAGATCTTTATAGATCCTTCTAGAGGACTTAGCGCCAACTTAGCGCCGCACTAGAAGACGTCTCCTAAGAGAACTAGAGAACGTCTCTCAGCTTCTAAGTCTTCTGGGGCGCACCGAAGCACTGGGCGCCGCACTGGTTGATGTTGCAGCCGGCGACGTTCAGGTGCGTCAGCGTCCGGTTCTTGCGCAGCCTGGGGCCCGGCGGGGGTCAGAGGGGGGATCCTGCCCTCTAGCTAGCTAGCCGCGCGCGCACCGGGAGGCGATCTCCTCGGCGCCTAGGTCAGTGCAGTACGGGTTCTCCGCCAGGCTGCCGTTCGCGGTACCCCCCGGCGTCACGTCAGCGGGGCGGGTCGAGGGGCGCGGGGAGGGTGGGAGGGAGGGGCGGCCCTAACGGCCCTAACGGAACCCGCGCAACGGGTCGGATCTAACGGATCTGACGGAAGAAGCCGACGGATCCTAACGGAAACCTAACGGAAGAAGCTCACGGCACCTAACTGGTCCTAACAGAAGAAGCTAACGCAAGCCAAGTGAAGGAGTTAACGGAAAAAGGTAACCGAACCTAACGGGAGAAGCTAACGGAAGAAGCTAACGGAGCCTAACGGAGCCTGAAGCTAACGGAGCCTAACGGAATCTAACGGCGGAAGCTAACGGAATCTAACTGAAGATGCGGACGAAGCCTAACGGAAGAGGGTGACGGACGCTAACGGATCGAGCGAGGGAGGGTAGCGTTGCTAACGGAAACGGAGCCTAACGGAAGGAGCTAACGGAGCCTCACGGGAGAGGCTCGGGATCAGATCAGATCGTGTCACCTGAGGTGGAGGAGGGTGGCGTTGCCGTCGAGGGCCGCCGCCAGCGCCGCCACGTCCGTCGAGACCTGTGCCGCCGGGTGAGCGGGCGGTTCCGAGGCGAAGGACAGGAAGAGAAGTCTGGTTAGAGGCGAGGGGGGGCCGCTAGGACAGGAAAGGGCACGATCTAGACGGGAACTCCCGCCCCCGCCCCCGCCCCCGCCCTCGCCCTCGGCCCCGCCCCTCTCGCCGCGCACGAGCTTGCAGTCGTCGAGGGTGAGGGAGGTGAGCGTCCGGTTGCCCTGCCCCGCCCCGCCCCATCAATCAGCCGGGGCCTAGGCTTGGGCGGGGCGGGGGGCGCCGGTCGCTCGCCTGGAGGGCGGCGGCGAGGGCGCGCGCCCCCACGTGGCTGCAGTCGTTCCGCGAGAGGTCCAGCGCCTGCCGGGGGGGGGGGCAAAGAAGTCAGAAGGAAGGGGGGGGAGAAAGCCGTGGAGGAGGGGGGGGAGACGTCTGAACAAGACGTCTCCCCTCGCTCGCAAGCGAGGGGGACCAGGCCGACTGATCCAGGCCCGTCTCTAGACCCGTACTACCCCCTCTGGGGCCGGGGGAGGGCGGGCGCGGGCCTTGAGGACGGTGTTGGTGGCAAGGGGCTCGGCCAGAGCCTCCACGCCCCGCGGGCCCAGCCCGTTCCCCGCCATCCTGCGCGGCGCCCAAGTCAGAAGGCGGCGGCCCGAGCCCGGCCAGCCTCGGCGCCTCTTCTCCTCCTAGGAGGCCGCCCCTTAGGCGGGGGGCGGGCAGCCCTCTCCCCAGGCGCCCCCCCACCTTGCCGGGTTCTTCCTAGGCGAGGGGCGGGCGGGCGGGCGGGCGCGCCTGAGCTCGGCGAGGTGGGCGGCGATGCGGGAGCCCGACGCCGGCGCCAGCTGCGCGAGGGAGGGGGGGACGTCGGCTTCAGAGCCCGGCCAGGAAGGGGGGAGGGGAGGGGTGCGCTTGCCTGGGAGGCGAGGATCTCGGCGCCGCGGTCGCCGAGGCGCGCGTCCCGCACGTCCAGCACGCACACCTGCGAGGAGGACCGGCCGCCCACTTTAGTTTGAACTCTAGGCGGGGCGTCTAGTTTGTTTGTTTGATTGATTGTTTGGCTTGAGAGTCCGTTCCGTTCGGATCGGCCCGTCGGGGTCGGCCTCGCAAGCTGTGCTCTAACTGTACTGTTGGGGCGCTCTAATTTGCTTCTAATTTGCTTGGCTCGAGGGTCCGTCTAGTCTGTGCGGAAGCCGGGCACCTGGAGGGCCGAGGCGTTGATCGCGTCCGCCACCATCGCCGCGCCCCGCGGGCCCAGCGGCCGCCCTGCGCGTCTGTTCAGTTGAGGCGCGCGCTGCGCCGAGGAGGCGCGAGGGGCGCGGGCGGGCGGACCGCAGAAGGACGCGGTGAGGGGCTTGCGGTCAGCCTGCGAGCGAAGGGAGGGGCGGGCGGGGCGGGGCGGGGCGGTCAGGCGGGGCGGCCGGCCGGCCGCGCAACAGCTCTCTCGGTGAGTGCTAGGGTGAATGCATGCGGCTAGGCCCGGCAGCATCACGGCGGCCAGTGCACGGCGCCCTGGGCCTGGCCCTCGGCCTGGCGGGGGGACGGGCGCGCCTCGACGATGTCGGTGTCGGCGAGGTCGAGGAGCTGCGCCCCCGCCGACGCCTCCAGCTCGCACAGCGCCTGCTCCTCGGAGGGGTGCCGGCTGGGGGGGCGCCCCGTGCGGCTTGGGGTGGGGAAGCCGCCGGGGCCGGACCCCGCCAGCCCCGAGCCGGACCCCGCCCCCAGCAGCCCCGACGCCGCCTGCGGGGACGGGGCGGGACGGGATGGGTCAGCCAAGGGGCCGGCCGAGCCGAACCGAGTCGGGCCTCAGGCCCTCAGAGCCTAACCAACTCGCTCCCGAGCCTCTCCCTCTCTCCCCCCCCCCCTCTCCTCCTCTCACCCTCTCCCTCGAAGTCGAGCCTCGGCCCTAGATGCTCCGGCTAGTCCTACTTCCCAGCCTCTCCCTCTCCCACCCTCTCGCTCACCTGGGCCTGGAGGGTCTCGAGGCGGGCGCGCATCGCGTCGAGTTCGCGCTTGACCAGCAGGATCGCCGCGCACACGCGCCCGTTCTGGCGGGCGGGGGGGAGGGGGTGAGGGGCCGGCGGGCGGGGGACGAGTGGGTGGATAGAGGCGGGGGGAAGGGAGGTCCGAGCGGCGCGTCCGAGGTCCCCTCAACTAAAAAAGTTGGGCCCCGCGCTTCCTCAACACCCCGTGCGCTTCTAAACTCTCCTCACTGGAGGGGCGGGGGCGCACCTCGATAAGATCTAGATGCCTTCTAGGCGGCGCCCCCACGTTCCTCTAGACTAATCTAAACTACGGCGGGCGGGGGGTCCAGGCGGCGCGGCCACGGTCCTCTCACCTAAACTGGACTAGACCTCCAAACTAGCGCTTGGAGGGCGCACCTCGTCGCGGATGGCGCGGGCGCACGCCGCCTCGAAGGCGTCCGACCTGCCGCGGGGGAGGGGTGGCGCGGCGCCGGTCAGATTCGAATCAAGCTGTGCTTCTTCCTATGCCGAGGGCCGTGCTGCGGCTTCTTCCTACGCCGAGAGGGGCGGGGGGAGGAGGAGGCGGCCGGGTCGCGGGGGCTGCGTGGGCGCCCAGCAGCAGAGGTGCGCCCACTGCCAGAAGGTGCGGGAGGAGGGGGAGGCCGGTCTGCTCCTCACGGAGGGGGCTGGACGCGCGCACCGCTGCTGCTGGGCCGTGAGGCGGTCCCCGAGCCACTCCCGGATCTGCGCGGGCGTGGCCGGCGTCAGGGGCGCTGGGCCTGAGGAGGAGCAGAGCGAGGCGGGCGGGGCCCGGCCCGGCCCGGCCTGGCAGATCAAATCCCCTGAAGCTCTAAAAGAAAGATAGATCGCGAAAAACTCGCTCGCCTCCTTGTCGACGGCGCGGAGGGCGTCGCACTGGGCGCCGATCCAGGCGCGCTGGCCCTCCGCCCACCCCCGCAGCGCCTCCTCCTCGGCCTCGAGCTCCTTCTTCCGCCTGCGAAAGAAGGAAGGTGGGAGGGGCAGGGGCGGCCGGGGGGCGGCTCGGGGGGCACGCGCGGCCGGACGAAGGCGGAGAGACTAGCGGACGCTCAGAACTAACAAGACTAGCGGATGCTAGTCTAGAACTGGCGGCGCTTCTTACAGCTGCGCTGGGCCGGGGAGGCGCGGGGCGCACCGGTCGACCTGGGCGCGGAGCTTCTTATACTAGCTTCTTTAGACTAGCTAGAACTGGCGGCGCTTCTTATAGGCGCGGGGCGCACCGGTCGACCTGGGCGCGGAGCTCGGCCTGCTCCTGCTCGATCCGCTCCCGCAGCTTCGCGTCCTGCGGGGGGCGAGGGGCGAGGGGGTGGGTCAGGCCGCGCCGGGCCGGGCCGACAACCGCTCGTCTAGCTGTCCACTGTTGCGCTCGTTTGTTTGTTTGTTTAACCAAACATGTTTGTTTGTTTAACCAAACAACGACCGCTTTTTCATGCTTGTTCAACTATTAAGCCTGTCCAACTCGCTCCAGCTTGAAGCATGTCCAAGCTTGAATTATAAGCTATGAAGCAACTATTAAGCTTGTTCTAGCTTTTGTCCATTTAAGCAACTGTTAAGCTTGTTCAACCATTCAGCGCACCTGAGCGGCGACGGTCGTCCACTCCTCTTCCGAGCGCTTCTGCAGCCACTCCGTGCGCTCCTGGAGCCACCTGGCCGAGGGCGAGGATCAGAATGAATATCAGACTAGAAGGCGGGACGGAGGGGCGGGGGCGGACTTGGCGGCGCGGGCGGCCTCCTCCTGCTGCCCGCGGATCGCCGACTGCACGCGCTCCAGCATCCCGTCCCCCGCGCTCTGCGGCGGGCGTCGAACGGGACGGCGTCAGCTTCTAGAAGGGAGGAGGACCGGGCGCCCTCCAGTTCTTTCTTCCGGCCTCTAGAAGAACGTTCTTCTCGGAGGGGGGGGGGGGGGGGGGCGGGATGGACCTGGAGCGAGGTGCGGAGGCGCTGGTCCTCCTCCCGCACCGCCTGCGGGGCGCCCCGAGCGTCAGGCGAAGAAAAAGAAACAAAAGGAAAGGAAAGGGAAGGAAAGGAGAGGAAAGGAGAGGAAAGGAAGGGGAGGGGAGGAGGGGAGGGGGGGTACGGACCTGGAGGCCCGAGTCGACGGCCGAGCGGACGGCCGCCACCTCCCCCCCCGCCCACGCCTGCAGGCCCCGACCCCGGGAGGAGTGAGGCGGGGGCGGGGTCGGGGGCGTGGCGAGGCGCGGAGGGCAGGAGGAGATAGGAAAGCCTCTGGCTGAAAGCTGAGAGGATAGGAGAAGCTAAGTGATATTCAGTACAAGTAGTAGAAGCTAAGACGTAGTAGTTGGAGAGGCTAAGTAGTAGTATAGGAGGGCCCGGGCCGGCGCACGCGGATCTTCTGGGCCTCGTCGGCGGCGGCCTGGCGGTGCTGCTCCACCCGCGCCGCCAGCTCCGACGCCTGTGCAAGCGCGGGGCGGGGCGGCGGGGCGCTCCGTGAGCGCGCAGAGCCAGGGAAGCTCCCATCGCAATCGTGTCGCATCCCACCCCACCCCACCCCGCCCCATCCCACCATTCTAGTCAAGGGGGGGAGGGCGGGGCGCACGAGGGCCTAAGGGGGGCTGAGCTTCGCGAGATAGCCTAAGGTGTCCTCTATCAACTCAAGACTATACCAAAGGCTTCATGTATCGTGCCCCACGCCACCCATCCCACCCGTCCCCCAATCCGAGGCCGGGAGAGGGCGGGGCGCACGAGGGCCTTGAGCTTGGCGATGTCGGAGCCGTGGATCGACTCGCGCTGGTCCATCCGGTTCCGCGCGATCTGCGCGGGCTCCGAGGGCGGCTCCGTGAGTGAGAGGCCAGCGACGGCGCGGAGGCCAGCGGCGCGTTGGAGCAGGGGTGGGGCGGGGTGGCGGGCGGGCCCCCTCTACTCTAGCAGACGGGCGGCGTCTGATCTGATCCCCAGCTGTCTAGCTAGCCCCCTCCAGCAGCCCAGCCTCAAGACGGACGTCCAGACCAGCCCCGCCCCGCCCCCCCTCCCTCCTCCTCCGCCCCCCCGGGGAGGCCAAGCTAAGGGAAAGGAGGCCCGGCCCGGCCCGGTGCGCCCCTCTAGCCCGCCTCCTCCTCCTCCTCCTCCGCCTCCTCCTCCGCCTCGCACCTCGAGCTGGGACTCGACGTGGTGGCCGAGCCGCGCGCACTCGTCCCGCGCCGCCGCCACCTCGTCCCCCACCGCCGCCTGCGGGAGGCTCAGAGGGCGCGCGAGAGATGCGGGAGACGCGGATCCAGAGAGCTCGGGAGGGGGCGACCTCTCTCGCAAGAAAGGAGAGCAGGACCTAGTATCTAGAGGGCTCTGCAGAGCTAACAGGACAACAAGGGATGGAGGGGAGGAGGGCGCACGCGGGCGGCGCGGATCTGGGACTCGACGAGGGCGCGGAGGGACTCGTTGGCGGCGCGCGTGTCCCGCGCCGTCCCCGCGATCCGCTCCGACAGGCCCCGCCCGATCTGCGGCGAGGGAGGAGGGGCGCGCAGAGGTCAGAGGGGGGAAGGGAGGGGAACCGAGCCCTAATCTCCTGCAGTGCCGGGCCGCTGAATCTTCTACAAGCCCAAACGGCCCAGGCGCGCGCAGGGCAGGACTCAGCGCTGCCCGGGCCCCAGAGAGCTTCCAAAGCCCTCGACGCCCCCAGGCGGACCTCGTCGGCGGAGGCGCGCATGCGCGTCGCCTGCTCCTCGAAGCGCCGCAGGCCCTCCTGAGGGGGGCGGAGTCAGGGTCCAGGGGGTGGGGGTGGGGTGGGGTGGGGCGGACGAAGAGAAGGGGGGGGGGGGGGGGGGGGGGGGAGTACGCGCCTGGACGGACTTGGTGACCTTCTCGTTGCGGGCCTTCGCCTCCTCGCTCACCGCCTTGATCCCTGCATGCCCGAGGGATAGGATAGGGTGAGCTCTAGGCCCTAACTTGAGGCCCTTCAGCTTCAGCCTAACGATCCTTGACTTTCAGCGAAGGTTCTAGAACAGATACTGATTAAGCTTAGACTCGTTTCGGATTCGCACCGTCCTGGCACTTGTTCCAGGTGTGCTCGAGGGACGAGAGGAGCGCCTTGCGGCCCTGCGCGCGGCGCGCGGGGCGGGGCGGGGCGGGGCGGCGCCGGTCAGCGGGCGAGGCGACAAGGAATGGGCGGGCGACCGGGCGACCGCCCGCGGCTCTGCTTCTTTGGGGGGGAGGAGGGGGGGGGGTACCTCCTCGTTCCAGGCCTTGAGGCGCGCGTCTCCCGCGTCCGCGTGGCGCTTGCAGTCCTGCGGGATCGCGGGGGCGGGCGTGGCGGCGGCTCGGTTCAGCTCAGGAGAACGAGGAGGACCCGACAGGGGAACGTTCGCCGGCTCGCTCGCCTCAAGGAGCCGCTGGAAGCGCTCCTGCGCCTCCCGCGCCTCGGCCGCCATGCGCTCCTCCAGCAGCGCCCCCGCCCGCGCCCCCTCGTCCACCTCCAAGGGGAGTCAGGGGGGTACGGACGCTGCGGGGGGGCGGGGGTACCAGGCCCTCCAGGCGCTCGAGATCCCTGGCCCAGCGCGCGCCGGCGTCGTCCAGCGCCGCTCGCCCCGCCGCCTCCCCTCTCTCCACGCGTCCGGCAAGCGCCTTGCGGGGGGTACGGGTCGGAAAAGGGGGGAATGAGCAGCGCGGGGGTACAGCCGCACGCGAGCGACGTCCTTGAGGCGATCCCGGAGGGCGTCCACCTCCAGCCGGTTCGAGACGGTTTCCTGTGGGGCCCCGTCAGGGGTACGGCGTTTCGCGAGAAGAAGGGAAGGGGAAGGGGGGGGGGTACCTGGAGGGCGCGGTCTGCGGCGGAGCGGGCGGCGGCGGCGTCGCCCGCGGGGCCCGCGACGCGGTCGTCCACGTGCGAACGAAGATCCTGCAGCTCGCCCTGCGCGAACGAAGTTGGGTGGCCGCCGCGGATCGGAAAGGGCGCCGCGCGTATTCGAACCTGGATGTCGCGGACGGCGGACCGCAGCTCGGCCAGCTGGGCCTGAAGGCTCCGGACAAGGCCCGAGTCCTGCGGGCGGCCGCCTGAGGAACGGAAGGGGGCGGGCGGGCGGGCAGGTGGGCGGGGCGGGAGGGGGCGAACCGGGGGCAGGCCAGCGAGGCCCCCGGCGCCCGGACCCGATGAAGGGGTCGACGAGGCCGATGCGAGTTGGGCGGCGGGTACGGAGGCGGCCGGAGCCGCGAGCGCCGGGGCCGCGGCTGCGGGGGCCGCCGCGGCAACTGGGGCCGCCGGGGCCGCCGAGGACGCGGGCGGCGGAGCCAGGGACGGCGCTGACGGCGTCTTCGCGGCAGGGGAGGCGTTAGGGGGGCCGGCGTTCAAGGCGGGAGGGCCCGCGCTCGGAGTCGGGCCGGCGGGCCCCGCTCCGGTCTTCGCATCCGGCTTCGCCTCTGCTTTCGTGTCCTGCTTCGCCTCTCCTTTCGCGTCCTGCTTCGCAGGGAGCTGCATTGGCGGGGGCGCCGCGGGCGGCTGATTGACGATCTTCGGAGATGCGGCGGCGGATGTGCTCGGGCTTGTCTCCTCCTGCGTTGCGGCGGGGTTCGAAGCGGGATGCGGGCGGCGGGAAACGGGCTGCGGGCGGCGGCAAAGCGCACGGATGCGGAGTGTTTGCGCGTGAAGAAATCGGCGACCTTTCTGACAAAGGACGCGTTCTCTTCGGGATGCGGCGCGGCAACCGCGGCTGCAGCCGGCGCTGCAGGTGACCGCGCTATCTGAACGGCCTGTGGGGTCCCAGGCGGCGTGCTCACGGCCGGCGATGCCGTGTTACGCGTCGCGCTCTCTGCCAGAGCCTTCTTTGCCAGCTCCACAAGATTCTCTGCGACGGCGGTCGGAAGGGCCAGTTCAACGGGGAAGCGCTCGAGGCGGGCGGGAAGGTGACGCTCGCGACTAATGCAATCTCTGCATGCACATCGCAACTCCTAAGCGGCGGCGGCGGCGGCGGCGCCCGCCCGCGTCGCGATAGAGCTCGTACGCGTGCCGGCCCCTCGCCCATCGCATTCTAGGACGCACGGCGAGACGGCGCCCGAGCGAAAGGTTCGTGTACGGGCTCCTGAGGTGCCGCCGGCGCCGTCGACGCCCCTTCCTTCGCCTCGGGCTTCGGCGCTGTCAAGCTCGACGACCTGTACAGGCCGCTGCCGCCGGCGGGGAGCTGTCCTTCCGACGACGCGTCTGTTACCTGCGAGAGCCGAGGGTGGCGGTGCTTTTCTCGCTGCATCCGGCGCGAACCTCTCCACCGGGGTACACGCGCGTGCGTCGCCAAGCTTGCTTGCGCAGGGTTTGGGGACGGTCTAACGCACGCGCGCGTACGGCACTTGCGTCGCAGGCGGATTCGACTGGCTAGGTCGGGCCGAGCGTGAGCGCTAGGTCCAGCGGCGGCAGCGCACCGCGGCCCCGCGGCCGGGCTGTGCGCATATGCATGCCGGCGCTGGCCATGGCCATGGCGCCAGCGCCGCCGCGCGCGGACCCGCCTGCGCAGCATGCGCAGTGCTGGTAGCAGTCTGCTGGAAGGTTGGACCGTTGAACGTGCCAACTCAACATAGCGGCCGCGAGCGGCAGCGCTAGCGCTGGCCATGGTTGCAATTGCAGCCCGGCCCCCTGATACCGATCATGACCCGCCGCCGGGCCCGGCCCTATACAGCTAGCCCTGCGCATGCCAGCTGCAGGCCCTAGGCTGCCCATGCATGCGCGCGATTGGCATAGCGCAGTCCCGGCAGGGCCGCATGCGCAGCAGGCATCGCGGCGCGTCGCAGAAGCTACAGTCAGTTGTACTTGAACAGCTGCATGCCGAGCCAGTTGAAGTAAAGGAGGACTGCGGCGACGGGGACGGTGGCGGGGGCCAGGAGGCAGTAGTAGCGGTCGGCGGCGAGGGCGTCCAGGGCCGGGATCCCGAGCGGCGGGAGGGCCTTGGAGAGGAGGAGGCCGTGCAGGGAGAGGGCAGCGAAGAGGAGTACGAGGGCGCCGCAGGCGTAGCCGAAGGCGGGCGGTGGCAGCCGGCGCCGCGGGAAGCGGCGGGAGATGCCGAGGGGAAAGGGCGCGCCGGGCTCGTACCACCAGGAGAAGTGGTCGTTCTCCCGAGGGCTCTCCGGCTTCCAGATCGCGCAGGCGTCGTCCCCGTCCGAGCCGCCGTCACTCTCGCTGGGCGCCAGCTCGTCCGGGGTCGCGACCCGCAGCTCGGGTCGACGCGTCCTGTCGGACCGCTGCGCGACGCGCTCGGCCGCCTGCTGCTGGTCGGAGCAGGACGGCGTGGATGCGCTAGGGGGCGCGGCGACGTCCGCTGCATTGCCGTTGACGTGCTCGCTGGGTATGCCGCTGGATCGGGCGGCCGCGCGGTGAGCCGCTGTCGCGAAAGACAATTCGCTCGAGACGCCCGAGGATGCCTCCCCATGCTGGCGCTGAGCGATCTGTGCTTGGGGGCCGCTAGCCATGTACGCGGTAGCTCGCTCTTCAGTCTGCTGATGTCGAAGATGAAGGCCGAGTGCTGAGTAGGAATCCGCGTGCGCTCCTCCGATCCCTGCTGCCGGCGCTGGCGCGGCTGGCGGTCGGTGGACACTGGGATGCTCCGCGGGGCACGCTGCGGCCAGGCCGGTCGCCAAACTGTGCGGTATCGCCGCGGAAGCGATCATTGTGGCGGGTGGCTGCGACGGAGGCTCGTCGCCAGCGGCTACCCGCCGCCGTTTGCGCATGTGCTTCCCGCCGCCCATCTGCGGCGAGCGTGAGACTAATGGCACGTGCACGCTTTCGCATGAGCTTCTACGCACCAGGGCGATTACCGGCGTGCACACGCTCCGTGCACGGGCTCCTCGGGAGCCGTGAGCCCGCACCGGGTCAGTAATGTGTCGGCGTCGAGCTGTAGCGGGCTCGTCGGCAGCAGCACAAGCCGCGTCAGCTGCCGAAATCTCCTGGCGGCAAGCTTGACGGGTGATTGCAATTGAGCCGAGGGGGGGTGGCTCAAATTTGATCGCCCCCGATGGCCGGAGCGCCGCCGTGGGGCGTGCTGGACGCTCTCCAGGCGGAGGCGAAAAACGATTTCTTCATCACATTCAACGCCGACGGCGAGGCGATCGAGATGGCGCGCCCAGCAAGCGCTGCCGCCGGGCGCCTAGGCGTCGAGCTGACCTTGCAGCAGGTGGCCACGGATGTGTCGCGCACGTACAAGCTCCGCGCCGACTTGAAGGCCTTCGACGCGGCTGTGCGCAGCCGTATGCATGTTCATCGCCGCAGGCGAACGGCTAAGGGCTGCCGCGCGCAGAGGCGAGAAGCGGCTCTGGACCCTTCCTGGAATGCGCTGTTCCACTCCATTCGTGGCGCTCTGCAGACCGGAGACGTCGAGGTGCAAGTCCCCGACGCTCTCACCGCACGGGCGGCGCTGCGCATCACGTTCGCCGTGGCGTCCTTCCGCATGCGCATCGAGTTCCCGCTGGAGCGCGTCGACGAACTGTCGTCGCGGGACCTGCTGCGCTCCATCCTGAGGCGCGCGTTCCGGCGGAGCTCGAGCCATGGCCAGACGGATGCCGCAGCGGCCCAGGTGCGCCAGCGTCACCTTTATATCACGTGTGGGCTATCGCTCAGTCGCTGCCAGGCTGCGCCTGCCAGGCCGTCAGCGGCGGAGCAAGCAGCGCCGGCGGCAGCTGCTTCGGGCGCATCGGCTCAAGGCAGCTTGACGCTGCAGCAGCTGAGGGAGAAGAACAAATATAAAGCGCAACTCGACGAGCCGTGCGCCGCGGCCTCGGCGGCCTCGTCTTCAGCTGCGGACGTGCACGGGACCAGCGCTAGCGCTGGCGCAAGCGCGGCCTCGCCGCCCCCACCAGACGCTCCCAGCCGGCCGGCCGCCGAGCCGGCCGCGGCGCCGGCTGCACCTGCAGCAGCGCCTCCCGCGAAGCGGAAAGCGACCGGGCCGCTGGTCAAAGGTGCCGGGCGCCGCAGGGGCGCCGGGGCGCGCCTAGACCTCGACGGCGATGACGACTCGTAGCTAGTTGTATAGGCCCCGAGTGGCAGGGCGGGCCGCCAAGCGGGGGGAGAGCTCTCTGTTAGTTATACTGAATTTCTGATACCAATAATCATTCTCTTTACGTAAACTATTCCTAGATTATGTCGATTGCGTTGCATGTTGTATGTAGCTCCCAGCGCAAGCTTTAAGCCCTGCTGCAGCCTGGGCGGCGCGCGGATCCGGACTCGGCTATGGCTGGTAGGCCAGAGCTCTGCATACAGGGCACTCGGGGTGGTCGGGGAGCCACTGGCTGATGCAGTTCCGATCTGGGGGCGAAACTCAGCGATGCCGGGCGGGTGTGTGGCCGGGCGGGCGGGCATAGAGATGCGAGCGAGAGAGAGGCAGAGAGGGCGCACGGAAGATGTGGCTGCAAGGAAGCGAGTTCACCTCGCATCCCTTCGAGAGGGGATCCAGGCAGATGGAGCAGGCGTCCGGGTGGTTCTCGGTGAGAGTGTACGCCTGAGAGGTGATGGACGCGGCCGCCGCGCGGTGCTGCAGGGACAATAGATCGGTAAAGGAGGACGAAAGGGGAAGAAGGGGGGAAGAAGGAAGCGGGGCCCGCGCACCCGTTCGCGATTCTCGATCTCTTCTTGAGACTCCGTGCGAGCGGCGGCCGCCATTTGCCTGGAAAAGGAAAAGCCGCGCTAATAAAAAACTCACGAGCAGAATTTCTCTAAGTTATCTGAAAAACCGACCCTCTCAAATCGCCGAGGATAGACTGCATCATAGAGGAGACCGCCCGGAACTCCTGCGGCCGGGGCTCAGCCTCGCGCAAGGAGCGCGGCACCGCCGGCGCCTGCCTGGAGCTCGTTCAGTATTCTCCTAATGTGAGTCTCCCGCACGAGCCTCACGTCCGGGACTGCGCCCCCGGAAACGAAGCGATCAGGCAGCGCAGCGACACGGCCCATTTCGCGCCGCCGGGCCAAGTGGCGCATGCGGCTATACGACAACGCACTCGGACCCTCTACATCGTCGTCCTCGTCTGCGAGCGATCTCCTCCAAAACGCGGGACCCGTGATGACGACTGCAAGGAGCATGAGCTGCGGTGCGGCACCGCGCGGGCCCTAGATCCGGAGCTCTTACGCACCGCTTCCAAAGGGGCTGGACGTAGGAAACGGGGAATCAGAGTGGGGCGAGAAGGGACGGGCGGGGTGCTTGCGTGCCTCGAGTAAGTAAACGATGATGGCGGCGGAGCTGCTATGACGCGCACGCCCGCGGGAGCGTGGCTCGAGCTTGGTTGTGCCCAGGACCGCTGCTGGGCGGTCATGCTCGAGGTGGCGCCCATGGTGGTGCTACGTGGGATCGGCTGCGGCGGCGGGCCGAGTCCCCCGCCCCCGGGGCTGCCGCGATCGAGGGCAGTATAGATTCAGGCGCGGCTCAGCTAGTCTAGGACTCGGGGCCGCCGTGAAAGCTGCTGCTTCCGTCGGAGCCTTGCCGTTAGTGGAGGCGCGACGATCTCCTGGCGCAGGCGGTCTCTGTGCACAAGGCAGTCGTTCGCGTGATACAAGCGACAGCTGGGCACGGTTTCAAGGGCAGTTGAAGGGCTTGCTCAGGGGGTACACGCGATTCGCGAAGCCTACTTGGGCAGCTGGCCCTGGAGTCGCAAGCAGTTAGCGAGACTCTGTAGCGCGCATACTGAGCACCGCGAGAGTTGGCTCTAGCGGCTGGCACACAAAGCTAAGGAGCGATGGGCAACGCCGCAGTGGCAGTGCCGGCGGCCGTGCCGACGACCAAGGCGCTGACAGTCGATCCACCGGAGCCTGGTGCGCCCGGCCGGCCCCTCCGCTTTGCGTGAAGCTGACCTTCAGCGCCCGCGCGCCGCCTGCAGCACCTGGGTGAGTGAGCTCTGAACCAGCAGTCTGCAAGACGTCTGCTTCGTCGGCAAGGCGCCCCTGACCAGGCTGCTTCACCGACCGCCGCTCTTGAGCGCAGGTCCACAGGCGCGGAGCGGTTCGCAACGCATGCGGTCTTCAAGAAGAACAATGCAGTGCGGCCGCTCATCTTCGGGTGCGCGAGCCTCGCGGCGTGCCGCGCGCGGCCCAGGCGTCCAACTCGGAACCGCGGGGCGCCCGCAGCTACAACGGCGCGCCGCCGTACCAGCGGGGCCGCGCGGTCGAGAGCTCGAACAGGGGGATACAGCAGGGGCTGGACGGTATCGTCGTCGAGGCTATGTTCTCGTTGGAGAACTCGCAGGACATCGTCATCGCCAGCGAGTACCGCGACCTCGTCCCCGGTGCGCCCGCGGCCCCGCGTACCCCCGCCAGGTCACCGCCCTCTGATGCCGTACCCAGGCGAGAACGACCTCGACGTCATCACTACGAAGGCGCGCCTCGAGAAGGCCATCAACCCGCAGGGTACGCGATTGAAGTCCCCTTGCCACCGCTCCCACGTTCCCGCCCTGATGCGCACGCGCCCTCGCCAGACGAGCGCATGAAGGACGTGTTTCTCGAGGATTTCCTCACTGTGTTCAAGGCGCGCCCCAGTCCGACTCTCGCGGCCTGTGGTACGCGGCGCTCGTCTCGTCCATTCTGAGGGGGCGGGGGTACAGGAGCGGACGATCGTCGTGATCGAGCTGAAGGCGCACGGCCAGCGGAAGGAGGAGCTGTCTAGGGTGCTGCGCCCCCTTTTCGCGCCCCGCCCTCTGAGCCGCAAACGAGCGCCGTACCCCCCGCAGCGCGTCGCGGAGATCATCGATCGGTGCCAAGCAATCGACAGCGTCGTCATCGCCTCGGCTGACAGGTACTCCTTCCTCTTTTTCCCCTACCCGTCCCTCGCACCAACGGCGTACCCTTCCCCACAGCACGATCCTCAACGCGATGCGGAGGCACTCCCCCGACGCCATCCTCGCGGTCCGCGTACTCCCCTCTTCCGCACCCATACCCCGAGGATCCGAGCGCGTGTACCCCCCAGGTCACGTACCGGAAGACGCACAAGCTGTTCGAGGGCAGAAAGGCGGGGTACCCCGAGCCCTCGGGCGCCAAGCAGGCGAGCCCCCCCCCCCCTCTCCGTTCCGTACCCCCCCGCCCCGCGTTCCCGACCGACCGGCCCGCCGCCAGAACGTGCACCCCTTCCGATCCGAGTACTACAGGGCGGTCCGGGGCGACATTGAGGCCCGCAAACTCGACATCAACGCCGTCGACATCGTACCCCCCGCTCCGCCCTCCCGCTACCCCCCCACCCCCTTTAAGGCGCGATCCCCCCGCAGGACGCCTCGGTACTCGACAAGAACTGCATACCCGAGTTCCGGGACGAGAAGGTGGTCGTGGGGGTACGCCTCATGATGGACGAGCGCGGCCGCAAGGCCGACCGCGACGTCCTGGAGGCCCTGTACCCCTCGGTCCGTCTCCCCCCCGCATCTCCCTTGTGAACTCGTACCCCCGTCTTCGCGCCTCACGCTTCGAGAAGGTCGCGTTTGTCGTGTCGAGGGACCCTGTCGTCGCCCTCCAGTGGCGGGCGGAGCTCCTCACTGAGCGAATCCGGCGGAACGTGGGGCTTCCCGGCCAGGTGCCCCTTCCCCCACTCCCGGGGTACGCGGCGCTGCGGCCTGAAGGCCTGCTCCGCAGGGCCGATACACGATCCGCGTCAAGACGGGGTACCTCCCCCAGGGGGGTACCGACGCGCAGCCGTACCTCAGGGCGAGCCGCGCCCCCGCACCCCTCCCCGCCTCCCCGGCCCAGCTCACACCGGGCGGGGTACGCAGCTCACGGGCCTGAGGGGCCACGGCAAGATCGTGCGGCTGGGCCACCGCCACCACGCGTGCTTCCAGGTCCGCAGACCGCGGGGTACAGTAAAGTTTCGGCTCTGAGCTCCGCCGCCAGACGGGTCGCTCGGACGTTTTTGCGCTCGAGGAGGAGGACCTGGGCCCCCTCCAGTACCTCACGCTGCGGCTCAGGGGCGAGTCCCCGAGCGAGCGCGGCTGGTACCTCGAGTACATCGAGGTACCCGTACCCCCCTCCGAGCTATTTTTAGCAGATCAGATCTTCTTCATCTGAGTTTCTCCGCTCAGATCCACGATCGGGGCGGCCTGGGCGCCACCAAGCCGGAGGTCTACATCTTCCCCTACATGGATTGGGTACGCGGTTTCATGGCCGTGAAGGGGGTACGGCGTCCTCACAGGGGGGTACGCGGCAGGTGAAGTGCGTGACGACGTCGAACGTGGAGGGGGGGGACCCGACTGCGGGGCTGGTGCGGGCCTGGCTATGAGAGAGTCGGCCGAGCCGGCCTGGCCGGCCCCGTGGCGCTCACGCCTCCCCCCTCCCTCGCTCAGGTCCGCATCGAGCGTCCGCTGCTCTTCGGGCGGTCCCTGGCCGGGCCCATCGAGAAGCTAAAGGCGGACATCAAGACGGGTGCGCCCGTCCCGGAGCCCGAGCCCCGAGCCCGATACCCCGCCCGCACCGGCCTGACATCGTCCTTCGCAGGCGACATCATCCTGTACAGCGGCGGAAGCATCGCAGACGAGGCTGCGAAGCTGCGGTCAGGCTCCAAGTTCACACACGCGGGGGTACGACGTCAAACCGCTCTCGCGCGCGGGCCCGTGGGGCGCCGCACGACCGTACCCCGCAGATCGTGATCCGCGACGGCGCCGACAACAGGATTCTGGTATACGAGGAGACGCTGAGTGCGCACGTACCCCTCACCGGCCTCCCGGCCGCCCAGCCCAACCCCGTACCCCTCAGACTACAGGGAGAGCGAGATTCGGGACGCCTTTTCGGACGAGTACTGGGACGGCGTGCACGCCTACGACCTCTTCGTGCGTACTCCCACCCCTCCTTGTCTGCATATCGCTCCTCACAAGTTGTACCCTGCAGCAAAAGATCCTTGGCTTCTTCGGCTCCGTCTATTGGCTACCCCTCAAGGTTTGCTACCCCCTACCCCCTCGCCGCCAGTCAGAGCGCACCCTCCCTCCCCGGGCGAGCGTCTACCCCCGCAGGTCCCCCTGAGTCAAGACGAGCGGTTCCGCCTGCTTGGGTACCCCCCGCGCCCGCCCCCGCCCCCGCCAGGCGCAAGACCGCTCACGCGTACCCACTAGCTACGCCGGGTACTACTACGAGAAGCGGCAGGCTTCGGACGAGACAATACCCCAGGGCGAGCTCGAGCGAGAGCGGTGCGGTCCTCGTACCCCCCAGCACACCATGGACGGCTCAAACGTCTCCCCGCAGGCGGCCGGCCAAGGCCGATCCCGGATACCTCGACAAAACGGTGGGCCAGTTCGTCTGGAACGGTGAGCGTAATACCCCTCCCAAGCGCACGCACGCACGTACCCCCCTCGAGCTTCTTCCTTCGTACCCCCCAGCGCTGGTGGAGGCTGGAGTGGTACCGGACGACCTCCCGCGCTCGCACGTCCACGAGCTCACGGCCTTCAACGGTGCCCGCCCGCCCGCCCGCCGACGCCGCCGCCCTCGTCTGTTCTCCGTCTCCGCCATCTGAAAGGTCGAGGCAGGGCCGGCCAAGGAGCTGCGGCTCACCGAGTGGCCCATGTTCTGCCGCCTCCCCGACGCGGTCAACGTTCGGACAGGGGACATCCTCCTCTGCTCGTGCGCCCGCGCCCCGGCCCCCGCCCGCGCCCGCGCGCCGGCCTCCCCTCCAGTCCATCCTGACCGCCCCTACCCTCTCCTTTCCAGCTTCACCGAGGGCCAGAACCGTACCCCATTCGTCGAGTCCAGGCACCTGTGGGACCACCTCGCCTGCATGATCAAGGTTCGAGTCCGGGCGGGGCCCGTTCCAATCCGCCCCCGTTCCGACGTCCCCGAACGCAGGACGGCCACCGCAAGCTGTGGTTCGACGTCACGGGCGCGCCCCTCCTTCTCAGATCAGATCACATCAGATCTGATCAGATCTGATCTCTGATTGCAGAGGACGGCCCGAGGCTCGTGGACTTTTACGAGCGCCTCAGCGACCCCCGCCTCCGCGTCGTCGCCCTCCGAAAGGTCCGGGTTCGATCCCGCGCCGGCCCGCTTTGCGCTGAAGCGGCCTGGCGGGTACAGATTGTGGCGGACCGGGACGAGGCGATGGAGCAGACGGCCGTGGCGTACGTCAAAGAGATCGCGGAGAAGCTGTACCCCCGGGGCGAGCTCCTGAGGGACCTCTACAAGAGCCCCGCGGGGGTAGCCCCGCGGTACCTGTCGCTGAACCTCTCCTCCTGCGAGGTCCGCGGCCGCTTGTACCCCTCCCCGCTCGTCGTTCATCGCCGTACCCCCGCAGGTCATCGCGGTGCTGCTGCAGAAGATGGGAATCCTCTCCGAGCAGGTGGCCTCCCCGCCGCGCCGCCGCGCCTTCTCCTGGCTCTGACTCGCCCTTCTCCCCACGCTCAGGTTCAGGTGAAGAAGCTGGCCCCGGTCGATTTCTCCAAGTCCGACGGGGACGACCTTCACGGGCTCGAGATGACCGACAAAATTTTCCTGAAGATTTGATCGAAGGGCATACGCTCGAACTCTGAAGAAGCCGTTGGAGTATCCGATATCATAGTAGTAAATCGATGGTCATTGAATGCGCGGCGGACTGGATCCGGAGCAGCGCGGTCGCAGCTGCAGAACTCCTTAACATTCTTCGAATCCGCTGTATACGTAGTCGCAGTGGAATTTCCACAGTGTACCAAGCTTCATGATCAGCTTAAGCTTAGCTTCGAATAACAAGCTTGAGTCTACATAGCTACGCGCGCGAACGGCGATGCACCGCGGCAATCCGTGTAGCACATTGACTCTGACTCAGTGATTAATTCGTGATTTACTACTATACTATTCGTGATTTGCTTTGTTGTCCTTAATATCACTACCTACGGGCCGGGGGGTTCGCCCCACCGTAGTCTCTCAAAGAAAAATGATAGCTAGTTATGATTACATTGACACTTCCACATGTACATATACAGCGCGCGGCTGCCGACGCCGGCGCCGCCGGCCGGCCACATGCATGCGCATGGCCAGCTGCAGTGGCCACAGCCCCATGGCCATCGCGATCGATATCCGGATTCGAATCATAATCATCATGATGTCAATCATCATTGTGCGTGTCGCCTTCATTCCCGATTTCAACTTTTTTCGACGTTCGATCGCGACGTCCGCCGGTCCGGCGCCGGACCGGGCGCCGGTCAATCGGTCTGGTCGAGTCGCTCGCGATCGAGTTTCACCCACTTTCACGTCATCCCGACTCATCCGCCCGGGCCCGGGCCGCTATTCGGATTCATGAACTCAGGATCAGCCTCGACCGTCCGTCGTCCGATACTGGACGTGAAACTTGAACTTGAAAGCATTCTCTGATTCATGCCGTGATAATGAGAGGAGTTTTCGAGTGGTCGATCTGCATTCGAATTCGAAGCATGCAGCATGATGCGGCATTGATGCCATGAGGATGGCCATGGGCCATGAATATGAAAGATCCTGAATATTTGTGCGAGCGATTCAGGCCCGGCAGGCGCCGGCGCCGGCCGCGGCGCTGGCCAATGGCCATGGGCCCCGCGGCCGCCGCCGGCCCGCCGGCGCCGCCGCGCCGGCGGCCGCCCGGGCCGGCCCGGCCCGGCCGCGGCGCGCCGCGTCCGACGTCGACGGTCGGCGGCCCCGCTATATAGTATATATCATAGTATATATATAGCGCTGCAATTTTAATATATATATATATATATTCGAATTCGAATTTGAACGTTAACGCGTCCGGCGCCGGCGCCGGATCCGCGGACTGGCGGACACGAACACGGCGATTTTTTCGAACGAGACAAGGAGGACGAATCGAAAAATCAAAATCCTACAGCCTTCGTGAATCAGGGATTGACTCATCACCCTATAGCTAGCGCCGGCCTCAGGGCCTATAGCCTAGCGGGTACTTCAACCCGTACCAGTACAGTGGCAGTACTACTTTATATAGTACTACTGCGGTACTTGCGCATGCCGCAGTTCGCGCGGTACTTCTAAATTCTGACTCGGATCCGGAATCCGGATTGCCTTTCCGTTCACCATCAAAACGACCAAGAAAAACAACTGCGATACAGACTCGATTCGCAGCATTCGCGATCATGGTTAGTGCGCTGGCTGGCAGTGGCTGCATTCAAGCCGGTCACTGGGGTATACGTACGTACGACACCAATACTGAGACACCCCATTTCAAGCCTTGAACTCAGTGACTTGGCTTGAAGGCTTGAGGGCTCGGCTTTCAAAAGTTTCAGGCTTTCAGCTTCAAGGCTTGAAACTTGAAAGGAAGGAGCTGATGTGACAGTTAGTGTCAGTTACTAGTACTGTATACGTAACTTACTACTACGGACCAGTCTACCTACGGTTAGGACGTCCGACGGTCTAGATCTATAGGCTCCGTAGTACTACAAGTAGTCTACTACTAGGCTACGCGTATACGGCCGGGCGACTCGACAGTGAGTCGACACACTGTGACAACAAGCCATATTCAAGTCCGACGGTCTTGCGGCCCGGCCGGCTAGAGACCGCTAGAGATCAAGCTTGAAGTGCATTCGAGGTCCAGGCCCGGCGGCCGCAACTCTCGATCTAGCTTCGAGGCCTAGCCTAGTAGGAAGTTCGAGCGCTTTCAAGGCCTAGCCGCCTAGGCCCTTCATGATCATCTCCGACATCTCGTATATATCAATCCTCGTTCGTAAATGATGCCATGATGGTAAAACTTCTTCGAAACGTGGCCCAACTTCCACCACTCGATAATTTCGTGGTAAAATCCGTATCAAGCAGCTGGTTGGAGGTTTAGAAGCTTGCAAACCGCTGGACCGGCGTCCAGTCGTCGCGGGTAAAGTTGAAAAAGAAAACATCCGGACATGAATCGGAAATTCACCAAAACTTGCAATATTTAATTATAATTGCCTGCAAGGCGCGCGCGGATCGAAAACAAAACTTTTTAAGCTTAATCTGTACCCATCTGCATGTTTTGGGGTCCGACGGGTACTGGTCCATGGCCATGGCCGGCGCCAGGCGCCGCGGCGCCAGAGCAAAATGAAAGCGCCGGACATGCGCATATGCAGCTACAGCTGGCTCGATGGCTCGACGTATAAGGGTAGGCCTAGGGTCGCTAGACTAGCTATAGCTATAGCTAGAACGCTGGATTGCAAACAACTGCGTACCCAAAACGCATTATTTCTTTGATTTCCGGCCGGGTGGTTTTCTAATTTCATCTTCGTCGCAAGCGATCGCGATCGATAGCTGCGCGTGCCGGATCCGGCTGCATGTAAGCAGAGTACATGCATATACATGTACAGGGCCTTTTCTCTTTCAAGACCTCTGTCTCCTCAAGCTGATCATGCGAAGGACGCTGGCGCCTTTGTGTGGGTAGCAGCAGCAGCAGCAGCAGCAGCAGCAGCAGCAGCAGCAGCAGCAGCAGCAGCACGCGCCTGGGCGCGACAAGCAGCAGCAGCAGGACAGCCTTCTGGACGGGTGTGCCGCGTCGGCGCGTTGTCGGGCGTTTCGGCAGGCTGAAACGCGAATTCGCACGCGGTTGTTCGAGAAGACTCCGAGCCGAGAGCAGGGCCTTCGCCGGCTGTAGTCCTGACCTTAGAATCACCCCAAGAAGCGACTGTAGTCTTTGGGTCGCCGGAGTGGCGCGGAAATCCGAGATTCCGAGTGCCACCCGAAGAGTCCGAAGAGCTCCATCGCCAGCCTAGCACCGCAGAAGTTTGCTGTAGGCCATGGTCAAGTGCGTTGTTTCTTGTCCGAAATCGCTTGTGCGCCGCGGATGCCCGTTGATGCCGGCGTTCGGCAGGGCCTTCTAAGGTCCATCCAGCACAATGATATCAGCGTCAGTCGTTTTCTCTGGTAGGAATGTACGAGAGCGCACGGAGAACAATCAGAAGGTTGTCACCGTGATTGGAGGAAATGCGGTTCGGTTGCTTTTCGTCTCTCACCTTGGTCACGAGCTCACTCGTCCTCGCCAGGCCCAGCAAGTCAGTGTGACTTTGTATATCAGAGCACCAGGGCTGAATTGGCGAGAATTGCGCCTCCGCGCCGTGCTGCAGGAACGCCCGAAGACCGCGTGTGCGTGACTCGTCCGAGCGTTGTTTGGTTCGTCCTCACGGGACCGTGCAGCCGATATCGAATGGGTCGAGAAAGGACCGAACGTTTTCGTCACGGTTCGTTCGTGTCCGCGCATGCGCAGCTGCGCCGCATCACTCGCACGCACAGGACCCGAAGAACCGGCTGGCAAACCGAGTGGTCGCGCCGCTGCTGGACTGGGGCTCGTTCGAGGTTCCAGAAGTGAACTTCGCAGACGCGCAACTGGACGCGGACGGCCAGGGAGCGACGAAGAACTTCAGCCTGCGCTGCGTGGCGCTAACAGGGCAGACCCATGTCTTTCGGATCCTGTTCAAGTCCATCACGCCCAGCATTCGTATCAGCTTCGTGTCCGAACTGATCGAGAGTATTTCCCGTGCTCCTGAGCGCTTCAAGAAAGCTCGCGGTGAGACCTCCAATACGCAGTGGGCCGCTTGATTCTAATGCTGATTCCTTCTTTTCGTTTCTTTGCAGTGACGTTGGATGAAGGCGGGCAGAACCCGCAGACCCCCAGCCCCTCCATGCTGTCGGACGGGAACACCTTCTCCGACGGATCCAGTCCAGAGCACCAGACAGTGCGGCCTAACATTACTCCTTGGCTCAACTACACGCTGGTGTTCATTTACTTTCTTTGCAGGACGGCGAGTCGTACTCTGGGGGCCCATTCGCTCCTGGAAACCCGGCGTCGCCGGGCGATATTCCCTTCTTCCCCGGCAGCGGCGGCCAGAGCAGCATGGCGCTGGTTCCGGGAGGTCCCTTTGGAGCGGCGACGGCGGTGCCACACTCGCAGACGACGCAGCCAGCGGCTTCGGGCGCCGCGGGCTCTGGCAACATGATCGCCCAGGTGATGGTCCCGATCAACCACATGGGGGGGATGATGCAGCAATCGGCGCTGTCGAGCTCGGCCGCCCCGGCGCCCGTCACCGCGACCACCAGCGCCAACACTTTCGCCGCGAGCATCAGCAGCGCCTCGCCCGCCGCCTCCAACTCCGGTTCCAGTGCGCCCGCCCCCTCTTCCTCCGCGCATTTCCTGTGCTCATCATCTCCGCACAGGCTGCACGATCCTGGACTTCAAGCCGAAGCTGGGCCGCGCATCGTGCAATCGGATGCGCATGGACCTGCACGTTCAGCTCCAGATCAACGGTCAGGTCGTACAGGCAAACAACGGGCCCTCTCCGCGCTTCTGCGTCTACTTCGCCAAGCACGAGGAGGGCGCGGACGACTCGGCGAGGTCCGTTCCAGAACGCGTTTCGACCGCGCTCGCCCGCCCGCTCGCTCGCTCACGACGGGCCGCTGCAGCCGCTTCATCCCGTCGAGCTCCGTCACGGTCGTGCCGCACCGGCAGTCGGGGTGGCAGATCACGGCGGTCGTTCCCGTGCTCAACGCGTCCACCTACAACGTCGTCGTGACAGACGCGACGAACACGAGCTTCGGCCGGGCGCAGGACCTGTACGGGGCATGTAGCATTGCGTTCGGCTGCCCGCGCCCCAACGAGCGCATTCCCTCGCGGGCCGTCGATTTCATGTTCAGCCCGTCGCCCCTCTCGCCCTTCTCCGGCAGCAAGGGCTACCGCCTCTACGTGGACGACGGCCGCGTCTTCGACACGCTCAACAGCGCCCTGCAGGCGAGGAGCTGCTCTGTGCCGCCTTATTCCCGTTCCGTCATCTAACCGCGCGGCTCTCGTCCGCAGGGCGAGGAGGCCGTCATCTTCGATCGGCCGGGCGTGCACCACGCGGCGGTCGAGCTGATCGACGCCCAGCACGGCACGGCGCGCTTCGGGGCGCGCTCGCGCATCGTGCACGCGGCGCGGCTGCTGCACCTCGAGCTCTGGATGGCGGTGCTGGACGACGGGCGCAACATCACGACGCGGGTGAACCTCGACGAGCTCGGTCTCAACGCCTTCCTCCCCGTCCGCGACTGCACCAACCGCAACGACCTCTCGGTCCGCCCGCCGGCCGCGCCGCCCGCCCGCCCTTCTTTTCCCGCCTCCTCATCCTCCTCTTCTCTCTCTTTCAGGTTTCTCCCTTCTACGAGGTGCGCTCGGACATCCTGGAGTTCGAGATCATCGACACCGTCGAGGAGGTCCACAAGAACCGCCTCGGCATCGCCGCGGGCGACTCGGCCGCCTCCACGAGTGCGCCGCCGCCCTCGCCTTGCTTCTTCTTCTTAGACTGCGAGACGATCCTGATGCCTCGTTTCTTGTTCTTCTGTGTCGCAGGCCAGCTCTCCGCTATGTTCATGTCCCTCATGAACGAGTTCCAGGGGCTGAACGTCCGCCTCGATCTGGCGAACGTCCCGCGGCCCGTCGGGAACCCGGGGACGCCGCAGGGGCAGCCGCAGGCGGCGGGGATGCAGCTGAACGACCGGCAGCGGACCGAGCTGGACGCCATCCGCGTGCACGCCGCCGTCTCGATCGGGCGCCTCGTGCGCCTGCTGAGGACGCTGCCGGCCGCCGAGTCGCGGCGCTTCTTCTCCTTCGCCGACTCGCTGGGCAACACCCTCCTGCACTACGCCTGCGCATTCGGGGCC
Source organism: Cyanophora paradoxa (assembly GCA_004431415.1). Taxonomy (NCBI): domain Eukaryota; class Glaucocystophyceae; order Cyanophorales; family Cyanophoraceae; genus Cyanophora; species Cyanophora paradoxa. The sequence goes on from QPMI01000040.1 coordinate 240,750, forward strand.
GAGACGCCCGTCGGGGAGCTTATCCTCGGTCCGCCCGCCCGCCCGCGCGGCAGCCCTTCCCTCCCATCGCCGCGGCTCACACCACCGTCCGTCCCGCAGCCGGCGCGGACCCGCGGGCGCAGAACCGGCTGGGGAACACGCCGGCGCACGAGGCGTACCGCCGGAACCGCGTGCGGGTGCTCGACGTGCTCCGGTCGCCTCAGGCGGGCCCCCTCGCCCAGGCCTCCCTTACCATCCCCAACGCCAACGGCGTCACCCTCCGGTCCATCATGGAGCGCGGTGCGCCGGACCCCGCCTGCCCGTCCGGCTCGGCTCGGCTTTGCCCTCGTTCCCCGCCTGATTTCCCGTCTGCCTCGCCCGCAGCGGACGAGGACAAGCTCCAGGCGAGCGTGGCGCTGCTGACGCTCTCCCTCGCCTCCGGGAGCACGCCGGCCTCGGCCAGCCCTTCCCCGGCCCCCCGCGCCGCCGCGGGGAGCCCCGGCTCGGCCCCGGCCCCGGGCCCCATCGGCGCCGCCTCGCACGACGCGGCGGCCGGCGGCGCGGCGCCCCCGCCGGCCTCCATCATCATGGACAGCCTCCGCAAGCAGCTCACCTGCGCCATCTGTATGGACATCTACTCCGACCCGCGGCTCCTCCACTGCTCCCACACCTTCTGCGCCACGTGCCTCATCCGCGCGGAGCACGCCGGCGTCGTCGTGTGCGCCGTCTGCAGGCAGCCGACGACCGTGGGCGCCGGCGGCTCGCTCTCGCTCAACAAGAACTACACGGTCGTGCAGCTCTCCGACCAGTTCCGCGCGATGGACAAGGAGCACAGCGGCGGCGGCGCCGGCAGCCATCCCGCCCGCCCGGGCTCGCTGGAGAGCATCCTCAACCCGCGCGGCTCGGCGGCGGCGGCGGCGGCGGCGACCGGCGGCTCGCCGCAGGCGCCGGGCGCGCCCCGCAGCAAGCTCCACATGATCCTGAACGACCGCGAAGACGAGAAGAGCGCCTCGCGGGCGGGCTCCTGGACCGAGGACGGGGCGCTCCCCGCGGAGACGCTGGCGGCGCTTGCGCGCAAGTGGCAGCGGCTGCTGGGCGCCCCGCCCGACGAGGCGGAGTCGACGCGGATCCACTTCCGGCTGGAGGAGCGGCACATGCTGCGCACCGAGGTCGACCGCGTCTCCGGCAAGGAAGTCTACGTCGTCACCGGCGGCGCGGGCCGCTCGGCGACCCGCGTCGAGGCCGTCGCTCAGGTGAGATAGATAGACAGGCGCAGGAGGCGGTTGGGTTCCACAGCGGAAGACTCAACTTGCTCGCGCGCGCGCAGGTGTCGAGCACGGCGCGGACGCGGGACGAGCTCTGCGGCCTCCGCCTCCACTGCTTCCTCCTCTACGACGACTCGCTCTCGGGAGCGCAGGCGGAGCAGGCCTACGCGGCCGCCTTCGGCGTGGCCAAGACGAAGCTGCCGACGCCGCCGCGCGTGACGGCCGAGTGCGCGCTGAACCCGCGCACGGGCCACGTCGAGGCGCGCTTCAAGATGGTCATCCGCGCGCTCTCGCCGCGGCACGGGCGCCGCAAGTTCCGCCTCGTCTGCTGCTCGGACGAGCGCCCGCGGAGCGCGAGCTGCACGTGGGCCTTCCTGGATCGGGCCATATGGTCGGCCGAGGATGCCGTCGAGCGCAACTCGCCCACCTCGGACATGGACGTCGACGACGAGACCATGCCCGCCATCCAGGTGAGAGCGAACAACGAGGCGAAGTAGTAGGAGGCGGAGCCGAGCCGAGCCGAGCCGCCTGTTTACTTACTTCGCCGAGTGCAGGGCGTGGTGGAGCCGGACCACCGCGCCGCGGCGAGCCGCTACGTCGAGCTCGCGGCGGAGGCCGAGCGCTCCGGCGACACCTCGGTCCGCCCCGCCCGCCCGCCCGCTTTCCCGTCCCGTCCCGTCCCGTCCCGCCCCGCCGACGCCCGCATCTCCATCCAGGCCGTGGCGACGCACCTCGCTTCGTTCCTGGAGCCGCAGCTTCCCGAGGAGTGGTGGGACTCGCTCGCCTCCGAGGTGGGCGGGCCTCTTAACCAAGCCCCCGAAAGTCACATAAGCCGACTCGCCGCGCGCAGGTCTGTCAGCTGGTGGGCAACACGGAGCACCGGGACGTTGTCCGCGGCGTCCCCGCCATGCGCGCCTCGTTCGACGCCGCCTGGCTCCGCCTCGCCGGCCCCGCCGCCGCCTCGGACCCCGACGACAACCAGACGGTCCCCTGGCGCCTCGTCGTGCCCCTCGTCGAGGAGGCCTTCCCCGCCCCCAAGATCAACGACATCGGTGAGCCTCTCTCTTCTTCCCCTGTTCTTAGCGTACCCGGCTCACTTTCTTCTTCTCCCCCCGCTACAGACATCATGTTCATCGAGCGGAGGCTGCCCGGCGGGGCGCAGCGCACGGTCTCGCGGGCGCGCCTGCGCGAGTTCTGGGCCTGGTTCTACTTTGCGGCCCGGACGTACCGCCTGACCCGGGACCTCTGGTGCCGAGAGGAGCGCGTCATCCGGGCCTTCATGAGCCGCGAAGAGGCCGAGCGGCTCCTGAAGGGCTCCTCCCGCCCGGGAACCTTCCTCCTCCGCCTCTCCTCGCTCGCCTGGCCGGCGCCCTTCGCCGGCTGCCTCGTCGTCTCGACGCTGCGGGCCGAGGGCGACGTGCAGCACTACCTTATGAACCCGGAGCAGTGCCGGTCCCCGGACGCCGTCATGACGTACCTCTGGGAGCACCGCGAGACGTTCCTACACGTCTACGGCGCGGCCGCCACGCGGCAGGCCGCCTACGGCGAGGTCGCCAAGCGTTACCTCACGTCCAAACAAGTGCCCGGGCAGCAGGCGCCGGCGGCCCCGCGGGCGACCCCCGCCGGCCCCACGGACGTCAACGTCTGAACTCGAACGTTCTGAGCTGAGCGGGGCACCGCACGCATAGTCAGCTTAAGTTGTGGACTCTTTTCCGAGTGTCGTATTTTCGCTTTTCCTCTGTTTCCTGCGTTGGACCAAGGGTAGTAGCTATAGTGTCTAGAGCTTTTTAGGTATGAGAAACGTAGAATAGCCAGGCGCTTGCATTTCCCAAAGCGTTCCATGCAGACCGCAGTAGCGCGCCCTTCCACAGATGACACTTGCACACGTTTCCCATGTCCGTGCACATATTGTCAACGGCTCTCCCCTCTAGTCGAAGGAGCAAGTGCATCGTTCTCTACGTATGTGCAGCCATCTTATCGTACATATCTTAAATACACACACCAAACTATTGCAAATTGAACGCTGTTCAAGCTTCCAGCTAGCGAGAGCCCGCATGCGAACACTATCGCTAGCCGGGCGAGGCTAGCGCTGTGTTGTTGTCGCTGCCGAGATGCAGTTCCTATTCGAGTACGTCCGGCTCGGAAACGCAGCTGGCGCCGTCATGAGAAGAGATGTCGAGGTCGGTTCCGGTGTGAACGATGCGAACGCAGTCGTGCTGAGGTTGCGATTGAGAGCACGAGTCAGCGAAGCGGGAAACTTTGAAATTTAAAGCTCGAAGCTTAAGAGCATGCCTTGGCGCACCAACCAGCTCTTGAGGATACCCCACGCCGCACTGTACACAGCGGGATCCTGCGTGGAGAGGGCGAGGGAAAGCCCGCGGTTCGCGATCGTTAGTGGGCGAAGACCCTGCGAAGCGATCGATCAGGCGAATTTGAATGCGAAAAAGCACCACGAAGCCTCACGAACCTGCAGCACCAGGATATCCCCAACTTCTGAGAGGGTGCTCTCGATCAACAAACGTTCAGACTTGCTGCAGGAAGCCAGCGCGGCCACCTCCCCTGCCGTCAGGGGCCGCTCCAAGTACATGCCTACTCTCATGAGCACGCCACTAGCTGCCGAGATGCAGTCGGCCAGGGCGGCCGAAGACGCGGCCGGCGCTGCGACTGAGGGATCACAATCAGTACCGGCGGGACACGGCAGAGAGATAGAGAGCAGACCATTGAGATCGAAAGAAAGACTCTCCAAGCAGGAGGAGTCGCGCGCTGCGGTCGCAAGGCCCTCCAGGAACGACGCGCCGTCCGTGTCCCTGGGGTTATGCAAAAGTTCCAGCGTGCGGAGCACGGGGGGCGCGCCCAGATGCGCCACGTCTTGGCTGGAGGCGCGCTCGTCGACCTGACCATATGAGGCGGGTCAGTCTGGAAGCGACGCGGAGCGCCGGCAGACGCACGTGGAAGCCGGAGAGGGACTCGAGTCTCGAGAAACGGGCAAGCGCTCGCAGATCCTCGCTGCTGAGAATCCAGCTAGAGCCGGAGACCTCGATGTCCGTCTTCATCGACGAGATCCGCTGCAGGGAGCGCGCTGCTTCGCCGCCAGCGAGGGCGGCCAGAACCCCGTTGCGATGGGGAGCGGCGGCGGCGCTGCCAGATAGCAAATGGAGCTCCTCCAGCGGGAGCGACGCCAAACGCGCTGCTGCGGCGGCCGACGTGGGCTCGAACGTGAGCTTCGCCAGGCGAGGAAGGCACTCCGCAAACGCTGCTGCGTGTTCCTCGGAAATCTCGCCCAATGCCTCCTCTGCGCCAAAGGGAACGCACATGCAGATATCAGATGTTGTTGCAGATATCAGATGTTATTTAGAGATAGCTAGGAATGGGGGGCCTTACCAAGGATGAGACATTTCAAGTTCGAAAACGGGGCGAGCGCAGTGCGAAGGGCTGCTGCGGAAGTCGAATCCCGCCTCTCAATTTTGAAGCGAAGACGCAGCCCCAGCTGCAGCTCCTCTAGCGGGCTGACGCCGCCTGCTCCCGTTGCCGATGTCGCCGGCGGGTGGAGTGCTGCGAGGGCTCCGAGCAGGACGGCGTCGCGTATGCGAGTGTCGGCGACAGCTTCTGCGGTGCGCCCAGGTGCAGGCTCCAGTATGAAGCAGGCTTTCTTCGGGCCGCCGGTCGCGTGATGCCTCGTGATGGTTGCGAGGAAGTCGAGCCCCGCTTCCAGCACGCCGAACAAGGTCTTGCGTGCGCGCGCCACGGAGGTACAACTATACCAATCGTTTGACACGTAGCATCCGTAAGATTCGAAGCCCGCGTTGCACTTGCCGGCGCGGACGAGAGTCGAGAAGGCCTCCAAGCGGAAAGGGCCAAAGCTTCTGAGCTTCAACTCGCTGAATGGGGCGCGCTCGATGACGCCGCGCCACAATCGACAGACCCTGCGCCGTGCCAAGGTATCTGTCAGAGTTCCGGCGTGCGCGTGGGGCGCTGCGGCGGCTGCAGGCAAACTGATCGCTCACCCGCGAAGTGGCCAGGCGTGCTTAACGCTTAGTGAAGCGAAGATCTTCGTCAGCAGGTCCTCGGAAAGGCCGTGGATGCTAGCCGGGGCAAAGTCGGCCGCTGCACCCACTCCCCCCGCCGCCGACGATCCGCTCCCGCCTGCTGGCTCTGTTGAAAGCTGGCTGGTCTCTTCATCGGACACGGAGCGCGCGCGCTTCGACGGCCGCTTCATCCAGTGCCGCTCTGCCCGCAGACTGTACCCCGGTCCGACCCACCGAAAACAGCTCAAGACAAGCAGCAGGTAGCAAACGAGGCAGAAGATGGCGCAGGTAGCGGAGCGGGTGCTCACAGCGAGCACGCCAATCCAGTCTCCCACCTTCCACTCGTCCGGGGTCATGTACTTGGTTTCGTGCGCTCTCCGACCGTGCCTCGCGCCCGCTAGCAACTTGCATGAATTAGCTGCACAAAGCTAAGCTATAGACGCCCGTACCGCTCGCGCCTCTGCCGCAAGCTAATTCCCGCGGCGCTGCTTGTGCCGACCTAGCGCGCCAGGGCATCCGCCTTGCTAGACGCAGCCGAGGTTAGCTCCGTGCGCCCGCGGCGGCCCGCTGACGGGCGGCCCAGGCCCGAGAGCGCGTGCATCTACACGGTAGTGAGTGAGAACGGCGTCACGAAGCTAGCAAAGCACGGGGATTCGCTCGGCGTGGTCACGAACGCGCTGGCCTTCGATGCGGACGGGCAGGCGTTCGTCGCCGACAGCGGATACAACGCGCTACGTGCGTGTGCCGCCCGGCCCCGCGCGCTGCCGCCCAGCGCGCTCTGACCGCGCCGCCCGCAGTCACGGTGCCTCCCGAGGGCGGAGACTTTGCAGAATTCGTGAAAGAGTACGAGGGGAAGCCCTTCAAGGCACGCCGCCGCCCCCGCCGCCCCCCGCGCCCGCGCCCGCGCCCGCGCACTCGGCCGCTGATCTCGTGAGGGCCCCGCAGGGCCCGAATTCCATAGCGATCGATTCGAGGGGTAGCATATACTTCACGGACAGCGGCCCGCTAGGCGAGACGACGCTGCAGAGGCCGCGGGGCAGCGTCTTCGTAGTGGTGGCCGAGGGGCAGGTGCGCCCCACGGAATCCCGCCCGCGCCCCTGCGCCCGCGCGCGGGTCGCCGACGCGCGCCGCGGCAGATCCTGCAGCCCATCTGCTACGAGTCCCTAGCACACCCATCCGGCATCGCGCTCTCCCGCAACCAGCAGACGCTGTGCGCCCATTGGCCGCCCGCGCCCGCGTTCCGGGACGGGCCCGCTGACCCTCCCTTCGTTCGCAGATTCGTGGCCGAGACGCTGCAGAACAGGGTACTGAGGCTCGCGCAGCGGCCGGCCGGCGTCTTCCACGCCTCCGTCTTCCACCAGGTACCCCCCTTCATCTCATTCCCCCCTTCTTCGAATCCGCACGGCGCAGTTTTCCGGCGGACTGGGCCCCACGGCCGTCGCGGTGGACCCGGTCAGGGGCGACGTCTGCGTCGCCCGCTGCGACTTCGCGTCCGGTACCCCCCTTCGCTCGCCCTTTCCCGTACCCCCCTCCCCCTGTTCTGAGACCCGTCGCAGAGGAGGGGGCCCGCGGCGTCGTGTCGGTGCTCTCGGCCGAGGGCGCCCACAAGTACGACATCGCGGTACGCCCCTCAAAAAAGATGCAGAGAAGGGGGGTACAGCATCTAAGAGGGGGGTACGACGTCGCCTGCAGGTGCCGGGGCCGGAGGTGACGGGCCTGTGCTTCGACCCGGCGAGCCCCGAGACGCTCTACATCACCGAGGCGTCCACCCGCTCCCTCTACCGCGCCACACTCCAGTAGACATGGAGGGCCATTGGATGTTTACCCAGCCCGGCTGCAGCGGCCTCGTGCGAGGAAGGCCCGCGCGGGCCGCAGTCCCGGCTCCGTGCTGCCCCGGCGCTCGAACGAGCGGGCGAGCGAGTTGTTACGCTTAACATGAATGGAGACCTAACTGAGTAAAGCCCTTTCACCTGCACGCCAAGCGCTCAGAAGCACTACCGGACGCTAGAAGAGGAGAGGGAGGTCGGAGGGGCGGGGGGGGGGGGGGGGGGGGGTGTGCCTCGGGCCACTCCATGCCTCGTGCCTCAGGCCATGATGCATGGAGCTGAGCGAGGATGGCTCAGGCCACTCTTACAAGAGAGGGGCGGGAGTCCAAGGGGCTCGCTCAGGCGACGGTGCAGGCCTTGGAGCGGCCGCCGCCGCCGCCGCCGCCGCCGCCCGCCGCGGCGGCCACGCGCAGCTCCTCGATCCTCCGCTGCGCCCGCGCGATCCGCTCGCGCCGCTCCGCCAGCGCCCGCTCGAGGTACGGCACGTCGGTAGTGACGGTGACGGCGACGGCCGGGCCCGCCGCCGCGGCGGCCTCGGCCCTCTTCTGCCCGGCGGACGCGGGGCGCAAGCCGAGCGCCGCCGCGTTCGGGAGGGACTCCAGGAGCGCGTCCAGGTTCTGCGTGCGTACCCCCGTTGGCGCTCGAACGAAAGCTACGCGAAAGGGAGGGGGTACACGTACCGCGAGGAGGGCGACGTTTCCTTTCGTCATGTACGCGCGTGACTGCGAGTCGGGGTACAGTCCCTCCACCGCCTGCAGGGGGGCTTCAGGGGGTACGGTAACAACGCCGCCGTGGGGGGCGCAGGGGGGTACCTGGCGGTCGGAGACAACCACCGGCCTCAGCGGCCGCTTGTTCAGCTCCGCCAGCTGCGGAGGGGGAGGCGTTGATCGACGTGCGCAGCGAAAAAAGGCGGGGGTACGGGAATGCAGACCTGGAGGCGGTCGCGGAGGAGGGGGTCGGCGATTGCGGCCTTGGAGAGGAGGGGTACGAAGGCCGAGCACTGCGCGGGCGTCGGGCGAAGACGGAACGGGGCGAGGGGGGGTACGGGGGCGAGCGGGCCTTGACGACGGCCTGGGCGCCATCGTCGCCGCCGCCGCGGACGGCGCCGGCGGAGGGCGGGCGCTGCGTGCCGCCGCCGGAGCAGTCGAGCCAGCAGCGGGCGCCACGGTGGGCCAGGCCCCGCACGAACTGCTCCGCGAAGGACGCGTCCGCGGCGTGGCACCAGACGAAGAGGAAGGGCGATGGCTCCTCCACGTCGCAGCGGGCGCCGGGCGTCGCGAGCAGCGCCGCCGCCGCCTGCGCCAGGGCCTCCTGTCCCGCGGGCCCCGCCCCGGCGGCCCCGCCCGTCGCCAGCCGCTGGGTCAGCGTGAGGGCAAAGGGCGGCAGTCCCGCAGCGAAGAGGGCGTCCCTGCAGCCGGGCGGGCGCGTGAGCGCGTGAGCGGCGGGCGCGCCAAATCGGACGGCGCGCAAAGCAGCGCACGTCGAGAGATCCCTGCGCAAGCCGCGAATCAGAGGTGGGTAGAAGATCGATCGAAGAGGTTTAAAAATGGCTTCGCGCACGCGAACTGCTGCTTCATAAGGGCTCCTTGGAGCTGGTCGTCCAGTGCGCACTTCTCGCGCCAGACAGGGTACACCGCGCGCCCGAGCCGCCGCGCCGCCGCCAGCTGCGCCCGGCACCGCGCCGACCGCCTCGCGGCGTCGCTGCGGGGCGGGTCTGAGGGGGGGTACGGAACGGAATCTGAGCGGAGTCTCGGCTCACCTGACCACGAAGATGAGGGCCTGCGCTTTCTTGAGCCCCGCCGACTCCTGCGAACGAAGCGAAAGCCGTCAAGGCGGGGCGGGCGGAGGAAAAAGAGAAGGGGGGGGAATGCTTCGTTCGCGCACGTCCGCCTCGGAAGGGTCGTCCAGGGCGCACTGCGCAGGGGCGGAGCTTGAACTTAGCTTAAGCTTGAGCAATCTTAGCTTCACGAAGTTCAGAGGTTAGCTTAGGGCTCAGCGGGGCCGGCTCTGCTCGGGGCGGGCGGCGCGAAGGGGCGGGGCGGGGCGGGGCGGGGCGGGGCCCACGGTCAGGTGGGCCGCCTCCAGGCCGGCGTGCAGTCGCCGCGCAAAGGCCGCGTCCTCGGGGGCGTGTCTGCGGCACGCGGTCCCGAATGAGACGTGGAAGTTTAATATGAGAGGGAGGGGTATATTTCTGTGCGCACGAAATGAACGCGTCTCGGAGTCCGCTCGCGCGCTTGAGGGCCGCCTGCGGGGGGTACGGTGAGTCCGCGGAGCGGGGTACGGGTGCCGGAAGAAAGAGACGGGGGTACGGCCACCTGGAACGAAACGTCGGGGTGGGCCTGCACCACCATCCTCCGGCTCGGGCCCTGCCCGACGGAGCGGGCGGGGTCGGCCCCTGCGCCGCGCTCACTTAAAGATAGTAGAAAGGCAGAGAGAAGAAGGAAGGAAGGACCGCGCTGGATGAGGAGGGTGCAGACGTCGAGCATGGCGGGCCCGCAGGCGACTGCGTTGTACAGCGGCGTCTCGCCCCTCGCGTCCGCCGCGCTGCCCCGGAAGGAAAGCTCGTACTAAGAAAGAAAGCGAGGAAGGCATAAATGTAGGAAGGGGGGTAGCGCACTCGACGGCGGCGTCGGACGCCTCGCGGGCGAGGCGGAGGGCCGTGTGGCGGAAGCCGTGCCTGGCGGCGGCGACGCCGTCGGCCTCGCAGGGGCTCCGGGCGGGCGGGCGGGCGGGCGGGCGGGCGGGCGGCGCACCGGCACGCGAGGAGGAGGGCCGACTCGCCGGCGTCCCCGCCGCCGCCTTCGCCGCCGCCCGCCGCCGGCTTCTCGTACCCCCCGTCCTCCTCGCCCCCGTCGTCGAACTTGCCCTGGCTTTGGAACCACCCCCCGCGGAACCGGCGCCGCTGCGGCCGTGTCAGAGATAGAAATCGGGGGGGTGGGGAGGGGCTCACGAGGAGGCGATCGGGGCCCTCGAGGGCCAGGAGGCGCATGGCGCCATGCGCCAGCGCCCGAATCGGCCCGCCTGAGAGTGTAAATACGTTCGGTCGGATCAGATGAAGAAGAGATGTATGCGAACAGATCGATAAAGGCACCCCGCGAGCCGGCCGCAGCCTTGAGCGTCGCCGCGAAGTCGCCCGTCCAGAAAGCCCCCTTGCAGAGCAGCGCCATGTCCAGGCACGCCCTGCCGGGGGCGTTCGTTCCCTATAAAAAAGGGTACAGTAAAATTCGAATTCGGACCTGACTTCGTCGACGAGCCCGTCGGCCGCGACGGCGGCCGCCGTCGCCAGAAACCTGCGGTGCCGGCCGCGGTTCGAGCGCGCGAATCCGAAAGCACATCTAGAATACCGCATATGTACCCCCCCGCCCTTCCGTAGAGCCGCGGCTCGCGGCTATCGAGCGCCAGCCTCCCGTTGAGTTCGTAGTAGCGCTTCGCGACGCCGCGCAGGATGGGCGGGCGGGGCGGTCCCGCCCGCCCGCACGCCTCGTCCTCGAGCTTGATGAGATGGGAGCGGACGTGGGCGGCGCCGCCGCGGGCGGCCCCGAGGGGCGTCATGCCCTCCTCGTCCTGAGCCTCCAGCGAAGCCCCAGAGGCCAGCAGGAGGTCCACCAGCCGCACGCTCTTCCCGTCCCTGCACGCACTGCGCGCGCGCGAGAGTGGGAGCCGCCCGTGAGCGATCGATCGATCCTGCGCCAGCAACGACAGCACGTGCGCGCACTCGTGGATCGGCTCGCCGCCGACGTACTGGATCGCGTCCTGGCTCTGGCGCTTGTACGCAACGTCGACCCTCGCGCCGCGCGAGAGGAGCAGCTTCACGATCGCCAGGCCCTCCTCCGTCTCCGCGCGCTGCGCAGCCCCCAACGCGCTGCGGAAGGTCGTATCCTTGACTTCCGCTCCCTTCGAGAGGGGAAGGGGGGGGGAGGTTCAGGCGGGGTGCGGTGGCAGGAGGGAGGAAGTCAGCGGGGTACGCCTCACCCTGTCGAGGAGCATCTGGACGATCTCAAGGCGGCGGCTGCCGTCCGGGCGGTGGCCGCAGGCGTAACCGAGCGGGCTCCCGTAGGGGGATTCCTCGTTGACGTCCGCGCCCGCCTCTACAATCATTCGGATGGTCTCGTCGTCGTGGCTCGCTTGGAACGCCTGCGGTGAAAAATCAAGAGGGGGGTACGGCGTCTAGAAGGACGGAGAGGACCGCGACGAGGAGGCCGGCGGGGGGCGCCCCGGCCGCGAGGAGCTCCCTCAGGGCGACCAGATTCTTCCTGCTCAGCGCGTTCACGGGCCGCGCGTCGGCCATGTTCGGTTTGCGCTCCAGGATCGTCCTGCGGCCGGAGGAGGAGGCTCGACGGCCGAACGGCGCGTCCACCGCCGCAGCGCGTGCACGCGCACCGCAGGACGGCAGTAGAGCTGTTGCGCGCCGCCAGGTTCATCGGCTGCGGGCCGGGGCCGCATCAGATCAGAGGCGCGGCGCTCCTCGGCGCGGGAGGGAGGGAGGGAGGGCTCACATGAAGCTGGACGTCGCCGGTGCTGTTCTCCACGCTCGCCCCGCGGCTGAGCAGATCGACGACGACGGCCTCCGGGGGGGACGCCGCCAGCGCCACCTGCAGCGGCGTCTTGCCCTCCTTGGTCTTGGCCTCCAGCTCCGCCCCGGCCTCCAGCAGGACGCGGGCCGTCTCTACGACGTCGCCCTCGAGGAGCTGAGAGGCCTTGGCGTGCATCGGCCTGCTCTCGTCGTCGAACGGGCTTCTCCTCGTGAAGTTTATGCCGAAGCTCGCTCTGCGCGGCGTGTCGGCCGCTGCTGAAGAGCGACAGCGCCAAAGAAGGGAGAGGGCCCGCACATTCCGCAAGAGACGGCGAGGTGGAGCGGGGTCAGGCCGCCGCCGGCGCCGGCGACCGGCTCGGTGGGGAGGGAGACGGGTACACCCATGTCGAGGAGCGCCTTGACGCAGGCGGGCCGCGCGCTGGCGGCCGCCGCGTGAAGGGCGCTGTACCCTTCCTTCGGCCCGTACTGCCGGGCAGTTAGCTAACATGAAAAAAGAACTCGCGGGGGGGTACAACGAAACCGGCGGCGCACCTTGGAGTCTCCTTTGGGGGGTACGAAGGGCGCCGCGAGGTTCACGCCCAGCTCCTTGAGGGCCCTGTGGTCCCATAAGAGTCGTACGGACTCGAGAAGGGGGGGTACGACGCGCCGGAGGACCTCGGTCTCCCCGGCGGCGGCGGCGAGGAGGGCGGCGGACTGGCCGCAGGCGGCCACGTCCGCGCCGCGCTGCGCGAGGAGCCTCACACACTCGACGTGGCCACGCTCCGCCGCGATCTCCAGCGCCGACGCCTGCGCCGCGTCAGCGCGGGAGCAATTCGCGGGATGCCGGGGCCGGGTGGGGGTACGGGCGCGCCGTGCCCTTGAATCTGCGCTCGCGGGAGAGAATGCCTTTAGCGTTGGAGTCTGCCCCCCGATCCAGGAGGATCTTCAGGACGTCCAGGTGCCCCCCCGCCGCCGCCTCCAGCAGGCTCGGCCAGGGCTCCTCGTAGTCGTACCCCCGCTTCTTCCCTTCGTCGCCCGCGGTCGGCGGCTGCGGCTCTCCGTCCTTCGCCCCCGCCCCGTGCTCCAAGAGGTACCTGCGCGTGAATCGGATCGCGCACCCCTGCAGAAACCGCGTACCCCCGGGCGCACTGGACGGCGGCGGCGTGGCCGAATCGCGCGGCGAGGTTGAGGGGCGTGCCGAGGCGCCTCCTGTGCACCCGCGGGTTCTCCTTGCGCTCTTCGACGAGGTACTTCAGCGCTTCCAGGCGGCCGGCGCCCGCCGCGCCGTGCAGGGGGTACACCCGCTCCGAGATCAGCAGGCCGCCCGGGCCCTCCTCGGGCTTGGCGTCCCCCCCTGATGCCTCATCTTCTTCGCCCCCGTCCTTCTTCGGAGGCTTCTTGGGACCGCGCTCCAGCAGATACCTGAGCGGGTGTCTCACGCTCCAGAGAGTTCCGAGTCGATCAAAATTTCGAACGGCACCTCGTCAGCTCGACGCTGCCGCTCTCAGCCGCGCAGAAACAGAGCACGTAGTAGATCTGCTCGTGGAGCCAGCCGTAGCGGACCTTCTCCAGCTCGTTCTCGGGGCACCTGCTTTGCCTCCACCGCCATTCCGCGTCGTAGTTGCTGCCCGGCGGCGGCCCCCGCGGCGCCGGCCACGAGTCGAGCAGCAGGCGAGTGAGGGCGAGGCCGCCGGCCCGCGCGGCGGCGATGCACACGCCGGCGTAAGATCGCACTGCCTGCGCGGCGTGCGCCTCTCTATTCAGCTCCTCGTCGAAGCCCTGCCGCGCTGCAAGGAGCCGCCTGCGTCGAAGCGTCAGCGGCGCGGCGGAAGGGCCGCTCCTCGGCACTCAACGCGGCGCACTTGAGCGTCTCTGCTTCTCCTGAGCTGGCGGCCTTGTAGAGCGCGCACGGCTCGACGCTGTAGCTCGCATCTGCTTGGAGGCCGGTCGCGGAGAATGCAAGGCTGGCGGTGCGCTCGAAGAGGAGCCTGCCGGCCGCAGCGTACGGTCGGCCCACCAACGAGCAGCTGACAGCGGGGCAGGGTGCGAACCTCAGGGCCTCGCGGTGCCCGCCGCTGACCGCGTGCCAAATTGGAGTGCGGCCATCAGAGTCGGGGGCAGCGATGAGGGAGTTGGAATGGGCGCCGCGGTCGAGTAGCAACCTGTACAGCGGAGATCATCGCGTGCGCGTGGTCGGCGGCGCCATCGGCGGCGCTTCGAATTCGCGCACCGGCAGGCGTCCACGTTTCCGACCGACGCAGCGTACGCAAGTGGCTGTCGTAAGCTCGATCAAGCTTTGCCGACGGTTTGCGCGGTAGTGGCCAAACCCGCACGCACCGTTAGGCCATCTCCGCCGCGCGCGACGTGCGGGTCTTGTGGAAGGTCAGCACCCCTAGCGTACTCGCTCCAGAAAGAGGCAAGTCCGTTCGTGCTCTGTGATCCGCCCATGCCGCGGCCGCTGTGGTTGTAACCACGCTATCTAACCACTAGTAACCAGCTGCAGGGGGGTACTAGCTCATAATTGGAAAGAGGATAGACCGGACGGAGTTCATCCGGCGCTGCTCAGCAGCTCGCCGAGTCGTGCGAGGAGCGGCGAGATGGAGCTAGAGCCCAGCGAGGCACTGCTTATGGCCGCCGGGGCTGGAGACGTGCGCGAAGTTCGGTGCGCGCCCTGCAGATGATGAGCCGCTGCTTGCACAATCAACGCTCCTTGCAGAGACCTCCTCGCGCGTGGAGCCTTCGCGGATACGCCCTCGCGGCGACCGCTGACGACGAAGGACGGCAAGGAGATCCCCGTCGGCCGCACGGCGCTCCACGAAGCGGCTCGAGCCGGTCACATCGACGTTTTGAGGTGCTGCGCGCAGCATAGCCCACTGCTGCCGTACGCGCCGCAGTTGCTGATCGACTGATGCGCCAGGATTCTCTGCGCCGAGCCATACGTGGATGTGAACGTGCGCGCCTTGATCCCGGATGGGGATACAGAGCGCTACGGCCCTTCTCCGCTCGACGTTTCCGCCGCCTCCAACCGCGTGGATGCCATCCGCTTCCTCCTCGAGCGAGGCGCGAAGCAGCCCGAGAAGGCCCTCATCGCCGCCCTGGGAGCGAAAGTAGACACCAGCGACGCCGTCCGGTGCGTCGTATTCGCACGGCTCGCCCGCCCGCGGTCGCCTTGCGCGTGCTGACGTCTCGGCGGTTTCGCAGTGTCCTTCTGGAGACGGACGCGACCGCCAGCTGCAGGCACGTCATTTCCAGTCTAGCCGCTGTGCTCGTGGCGCATGTGGGCAGCTTGGGGACGCTCCAGTGCGCGAGCCCTCTGGCGGGCCGTTCTTTCCCTCATTCCGACCCCCACGCAGGGCCATCCTGGCTGCAACCCCGGCGGGCGAGAGGCGAAAGGAGGCGGCCGGCTGCGCCTTCGGGGCCGCCCTCTCCGAAAGCGGAGCGGTCGTGCGGTTCGTTCGGACTTCCCATCGCTCGGCCAGCCGGCCCCTGACCGGTCCCAAGGGTCCTGGCCGCAGAGGGTATGCCAGTGGACGGGGAGACCCACAAAGCGGGGTACACGGCCCTCGGCCTCGCGGCGCTCTCCGGCAAGCTCGAGGCCGTCACGTGCGCGCCGCCTCCAGATTTCTCGTACCCCGGACCTCAAAGGCTCGGCAGCGCGTTCGTTGAGCTGGGGGCGAGGCTCTCGGGTATCGAGAAGGCGGGGGGGAAGGACGGCCCGGCCCCCGACGTCATCTGTTGGGCAGCCGAAGGGGGGCACGTGCCCGTCATTCGGTACGCCCGTACCCCGGGGTGGGCCTGCCGGATCTGACCGGGGGTACAGGTACTTGCTGTCGCGCGGGGCGTCGCTGGAAGCGCGGGACGCGGAGGGGTACACTCCCATCCTCAAGGCGGCGGCCTGCGGCCACGGACCGGCGGTTGTGGCACTGGCTGAGGCGGGAGCGGATCCCACCGCCCGATCCACGGGGCCGATGGGCGCCCCCCTCGAGGGAGGCGAGCCCTCGAAGGGTCTGGCCGACTTTGCGGCGGCGCTGTCGTACCCCCCCGTCCTGCGTCTCCTCCGGGCGCGAGGCATCCCGTACGACCTGTCGACGAAGTCGGGGGCCTTCGATAGATCCGCCCCGCCGAGGGACACCGAGTTCTGGATGTTCTTTCAGGGCTGGAGAGAGGTGCCCCGGCCCCTTGCCCCGCCCTTTCTCCCGCCCGCGGTCCCGAGCGGCGCGCGCGCGCGCAGAGGAGGCGCACGCCGCTGGGCTGGACGGCGCATCGCGGGGACGCGGAGGCGGTGCGGGAGCTGCTGGCGGCCGGCGCGGACCCGAGCGAGCCGGCGCTCGTGCTCCGGTTCGGCGACGAAGGGAAGGTGGTATCCCAGGAGGGCGCGCGGCCGCTCTACGAGGCGGCCGCCGGCGGCTTCCCCGAGGTCGTGCGGCTGCTGGTGCAGGCGGGGGCGGACCCTGAGGCGCGCCAGCAGGACAGCGGCGGCGGCCCGAGCGCCAGCGCCAGCGGCGCCCTGAGCTTCCGCCCGCTCGAGAAGGCCATCGCCTCGGGCAAGGTCGAGGCCGCGCGGGCCCTACTGGAGCTCGGCTGCGGTGTCACGGACGACGCGTACGCGCCGGCGGCGGAGGGGGCGGAGCCGCGCGCCGCGGCGCTGCCCCTCGCCTGCGAGATCGGGAACCTCGACCTCGTCCGGTGCGAACGAAGGGCCGGCCCCCTCCTTCTTCGTCTTAACTTGAGGGACGCAGGGCTCTGCTGGCGCGGGGCGCCTCGCCGGCGTCGAAGCACGGGCACAGCGCGACGCCCTACGCGATCGCGGCCCGGGGCGGCCGCGCCGACATCCTCCGGTGCGTCTGTAGGGGTACGGTGGGCGTTATCAGAGATTGAGGGGCGGCGTGTGTGCAGGGCGCTGGTGGAGCGGGAGGCGCCGTCGCGCGACGTGGTGGAGAGCGTCGCGGCGGGCGCGGCCCGGGCGGGCGCCGTCGACTGCCTCCGCGTCGCTCTGGACCTCGGGGCGGATCTCCGCAGGCGATTCGTGGAGGAAGACGCGGCGCAGTCGGCCCACGGCCGCGGCCCGAAGCCCTTCGTGACGCTGCTGCTGCGGGCCGCGGCTGGCGGGCACCTGGAGTGCGTGCGGGAGCTCCTCGGCAGGGGCGCCGACCCGAGGGAGGTGGAGGGCGTGCCGCCGCCTCCGCCGAAGGACGAGGGCGGCGGGCCGAAGCCGCAGCAGCCGCCCGAGTTCGTCCTGAGCGGCCGCTCGGCGCTGGAGTGCGCGGCGGCGGGCGGGCACGCCGGCGTCGTGCGCCTGCTCGCCTCCCGCGGCGCGCCCGTCGACCGCCCGGGCTCGGGCCGCGACTCGGCGCTGGGGCTGGCGGCCGCGGGTCGGCACAAGGAGACCGTGCGGGCCCTGCTGGAGTGCGGGGCGGACCCCGCGCGCCCTGAGGCGAAGTACACCTTTCGCGGGGACGAGTGGTGCCCCGCGCTGCACGTCGCCGCGCAGAAGTCGGACCTCCACACCCTCCGGTGCGCTCCGCTTCGAATTCGATCTGTCTTGGTCGAGCCGAGCTCGCGGGCCGCAGCGTGCTGCTCGACGCCGGCGCACCGGTCGACCAGAGCGACTCGAAGAACCGGACGCCCCTCATGCGGCCCCTCGTCTCCTCCGACGGCTCCGACCCGACCGGCCTCCTCCCCACCGTACAGGAGCTGCTGCGGCGCGGGGCGGACCCCTTCCACGGCTCCAAGCCGACGGACGGCTCGGGAGACTTCATGGATCTGTGCATCCTTCACCAGGTTCGATCCTCCGCGGCCCCTCTAAATCTTCCGGCTTGCAACTGGATCTGATTTCGGGGGAGGGTGCAGGTGTCCTGTGGAATGACGCGCCTCGAAGTCCTCGTGTACCCCCCTCCCCGCCCCACGCCCCTTTTGAACACTGCACAGCCCCCCTGAAGCCTCCCCCCCCTTCTTCCCCCCCCCCTTCCCTTCGCGAAGCGCGATGGAGGAGGCGGGCTTTCGGGTACCCCGGCAGTCGGCGGCGATGGCGAGTGCCATCCTGTTTGCCTTCAGCAAAGGGGCTTTCGCTACCGCCAGGTAGCTAAAAATAGCCCCCCTTCGAATAGTGATTACTCGTACCCCGGCCAACAATCTTCGTTCGCAGGTGGTACCTGGAGCGCGGAGTCGACACGAGCCTCGCTTACCTGTCCGGCGAGGAGCGCGCGGACCTGCTGAAGGTCGGTGGTACCCCTCCCTTGGCGCCCGCCCCCCTCGAGCTCGGCCGGCCGTGGCGGCCGCGGTCGCTCCGATCGCGAACTGGGGGCGCGGCAGGAGCGCCCCTTGCTGCACGCGCTGCTCGTGCACGCCACCGGCAAGCAGGCCGACGACTTCCTCGCCTGCCTGCGGTTCGACTCCCGGCGGGAACCTTTCTGTTCCCTTCCCTTACGGCCTTCGGCGTTCCAGGCTGGTCCTGGACAACGGAGCGGGCGTGAACGCGTCCTTCCGCGGGTCCACGCGTGCGTACCCCGCCCCAGTTCCGCACGTACCCCCCTGAGCGCCCCTCTGCAGCGCTGCACCTCGCCGCCGGGAACGCCGCGGCCGGCCTCGAGGCCCTTCGGGTGCTGCTCGAGCGCGGGGCGGACGTGCAGGCGCGTGGCAAGGGCGGGCGCACGCCGCTGCTCGTCGCTGTGAGCGGCGCCGGCAAGGACGAGGAGAGGCTCCCTTTCGTTCGGGCGCTCCTGGACGCGGGGGCGGACGTTGGGGCGCGCGACGAGGCCGGCCGCAGCGCCGCGGCCGAGGCGGCAGAGGCGCACAGCCTGCCGCTGTTCCGGCTCCTGATGGAGCGCGGCGCCGCTCGCCACGTCCAGGAGGGAGAGATCCTCGCGGCGGCGAGCCGCCCCCGCGAGAGCAACCGGAGCCGCGATGAGAAGGCCATCGCTGACGCGCGCAACTTCCTCGCGTAAGCGCCCCTCGCGCTTTCGGAAGCTCGGATCAGTCGGGCTGACGGGGGGTAGGGCGGTGCTGGAGGACGAGCTGCGGGAGGTGGAGGCGGAGGGGTACGCGTGGCCGGAAGTGGCGCGCGACGCGGAGGGCGGGCTGGCGGGCCGCGCCCGCGGCTACTCGATGGCGCTGCGGGCGGCGCTGGACGACGACTCGGGGTCCGCCGCGGCCGCCGACGACGCGCGCCAGTGGGCCGACCTGCTGCTCTGCCTGCGGGGGCCCCTCCGCCCGAGCGAGCTGCACCTGAAGCTGGTCGCCGATGAGGACGGCCCGCGCGCGGCGGCGCTCGCGGCGGCGGCGCGCGTGCTGCGCCTCGAGGGCCGCGCCGCGCCCGAGGCGGCCGCGGAGGAGGAGAAGCCCTCCAGGGCCGCCGGGCGCTCGGACAGGAAGGCGGAGGGGGAGGCGCAGAAGGACGAGGACCCCGCGGAGGAGGCAGCGGACGCGGCGGACGGGGAGACGGCGCTCCACGCCGCCTGCCGCGCCGGCCTGCGCCTCACGGCCCTCCGCCTCGCCCGCGCCGTACCCCCCGACGCCGTCGAGTGCGCGCGCTCGCGCGCCTCGCTTCGGCTGTGCGGCCCTCTCTCACTCGCGGCCGGCTGCAGCGCGGCGGACGCGGCAGAGGAGACGGCGCTCTCGCGGGCCGTCGCCTTCGGCCCGCCCCTCTTCGACGTCTGCGCCCTCCTCATCCAGAAGGGCGCGCCCCGCGCCCCTCCCGAGCTGAGCTGCCTTGGCTGAGTTGCGGTGCAGGGGCGGACCTGGGGCGGCAGATCGGCAGCGGGGAGGGCGGCCGGCAGAGGCGCGCGCTCCTTTTTGAAGCGCTCTCAAGCCCCTCCCCGGTGACACTCGCCGCAGGGTGGTGCTGGACGCGACGCGCGACGCCGCGTACCGCGCGCGGCTGAAGCGCGCCGCCACCAGCCGCGACGCGTTCATCTCGTGCGCTCGCGTACCCCCCTTTTCGACCGGTGCCCCGCTCGGGTCCGACGCGGCCGACTCGGCCGGGCGGCAGGTACGGGCACCACCCGCCGGAGGTGGCGCGCTTCACGGCGCGGCTGAGGGACCGCTTCCAGGCCGAGCAGGTCTCGGTGCGCGGGGAACGCCGGCGCTCCTTGGGACCCAGCGAGGGGGAAGCTTCGAGGGGCCCCGAGGGACGTCCCCCTAGGACCTAGCTCCCCCGCCTCCATCCTGTCTGCCCCTGACCGCGCCTCAGTGCTGGATGGACGAGATGAAAGCCACGGGTAAACTCCGCTTCGCGCGCCGCATACGCGCCGGGCCGCTGCCGCTCGGTGTGAGCCTGACCGGGGTCCCCTGCAGGCATCGAGGCGGGGACCGAGGTTCGCCACGTCGTCCGCTGCGGCCGCCCGCGGCCGCCCCGCCCCTGACCGCCCCGCCCCGGCTGCAGTGGCGGGAGCAGATCGGCGTCGGAATCAGGGCCGCGCGGGTCGTCGTCTTCATCGCTAGCAAGGCGCGCTCAGCGTAAGATCCGAGAATCCTGCGGCCTGACTGACGGCCCACCCGCCCTCGCCCGCCCTCCTCCGCAGCACTCGTGCGCGTCGGACTGGTGCATGCTCGAGCTCTCCCGGGCCCGCGGTGCGCCCCCGCGCCCCCCGCCCTGCCCCGGCCCGCCTCCTCGCCCCCCTGACTCCCGGGTCCTCAGACCTCGGGCGCCCCGTCTTCCCCGTGTGGGCCGAGGCGCCCTTCCCCCTCGACGAGCGCGCCTCCGGCCTCCTCCGCGGCTGCCGCTTCCTCGACCTCTCCTCGTCCGCCCCGCCCCGCGCTTGGCTCAGCTTAGTTTAGTTAAGCTTTGCATGCGCAAAGATTTAAGCTTAGTTAAGATCTTAGCTTATCCAAGATCTAAGATCTAAGTCCGCCCCTTCCCACGCTTGGCTCGGCTTGCTCTCTTAGCTTGCGCCCCTCGGCCAGGCCGGCGCTCCTGGAGGCCGGGTTCCCCCCCCTCCTCGCCGACGTGCGCCGCGCGGTGGAGGGCGCCGCCGCCGCCGACCCCGCAGCCTCTGAGGATCCCGCCCGCGTCCGCCCCGCCCCGCCCCTCCCCGCTCGGCTTGCAGGCTCTAAGCCCAAGTTCACCTGCTGGCAGGCGCTGCTCGCGATGCCGGGGGCGCGCTGCGCGGTGCGCCCGGGGTCCTTCCTCGCCCTCTGGTGCGCGCCGGAGGCCGCCCCCCACGCCGCCGCCGTCCTCGCCGCCCTCGCCTTCCGCGGCGTACCCTGCTGGCTCGACTGCCCCGTACCCCCTTTCCCTCTGCCCCTTCTCGTCCTCGTCCCTCGTGAGCCGCCCCGCCGCAGCTCCCGGGCGACTCGGCGGAGACGCGGGCGGCGGCGGACGCGGCGCTCGCCGCCTGCGCGGCGTTTGTACCCCTCCTCTCCCCCGCCCCCTCCGCCCACGACGATCGCCTCCTCGCCGAGCGCATCCGGGCGCGTACCCCCTCCCAGCGTACCCCCTTCCTCCCCTTCCGTTCTGTACCCCCTGAACCGTCGCGCGCGCAGCGCGCCCGCGCCGCCCACCGCCCCGTCCGCTCCGTTCTCCTCTCGGGCCTTCACGTGCGTCATACCCCTGGGGCTCTCCCCTTTTTTCGATTGATTTGAACGCATCTACCCAGGTCCCCCCGGCGCTGGAGTACTCGCTGGCGCGTACCCCCAAGTTCCCGTTCTTCCCCGAGGACCCCGACAGCTTCTTCCCCGTACCCCTCCCTTCCCCGCGCGCACCCCTCGCAATCAGCTTCCGGCTGACCCGCAGCCCCGGCCCGCAGTGCCTGAACGTGCTCCTAGCCGAGGCCGGCGGCCCCGCCCCCGCCGCCCCGGTACGGTACCCCGACCCCGAGCCTTCCCTCCCGCGCGCCCCTCGCCTGAACGCGAACGACGCCGCGGGGCAGCCGAAGCTGGAGGGCCCGCCGGCGCTGCACGCGCCCGCGACCGCAGCCTCCCCCGAGGAATCGGTGCGCGCGCACGCGGCGGCGGCGGCGCCCGCTCCTTGGTTGAGCGGCGCTGACCGGTTCGGTGTGGCCCGCCAGGCCCGCGCGGCGGCGCTGCAGGCGGAGATCGCGGCGCGAGACCGCGAGCTAGAGCAGGTGACCCCTCATATCAGATCAGATCAGATCAGATCAGATCAGATCTTGACCCCTACCCCACTTACTCCGGGCGGGGAACGCAGCTCGAGGGGCGGGTCGCGGAGCTGGAGGCAGCAGCGGCCCGGGGCTCGAAGAAGGGGAAGAAGAAGGGCGGGACGCGGCCGAAGGGGACGCCGCCGCCCGACCCACCCCTCCTCCTCGCCCCGGGGCCGGGGCCCGCCGGGGCTTCCGGATCCCACGGGGCGGCGCCCCCGGGCAGCCATCGCGATCGGGAAGACAGGAGCAAGTCGTGCGCGCTGATGTGAGGCGTACTAGGCTATGAAGGCTGCATGTATTTTAAGGATGATTTGAGGTTAGATTAAGGCTCATAATCAGCTGGAAATCAGCTGGAATCAGCTGGAATCAGGCGCGGCTTGGAATAATCAGATGAATTGTTTTTAATCAGCTGGAATCGGGCGCGGCTTGGATCAGATTGAGTCATGCTTAGCTATAGCTACCCCCGCCCAGCTAGCAGGCTGATCGAATCAGGCGCCCCGGCACACATCATGGCATAGCTATAGATCTAGAAGCACAGGATCCAGAACTCGCATTGTACATCTAACATGTTCTACATCTAAACATGAGAGGCACTGTTCTCTATCTGAACATGACACGTGCACGTTGAAAAACTGCAGCTGCACCGTTACTCTACCAGACACTCAGTGACTACAACTACTTTCAAATATTAGGCTCGGTGGCAATCGCCGCCGCCGCCGGCCGTCGCGGGGCCGCACGTCTCGAGGAAATTAAAGTCATGAAGCAAATTAAAGTAGCCGCGCGCGGCGGCGGCGGCGGAGAATATCGATGCAGTCATCATGGAAGGGGACATTGCTCCGAGGTCGCTGAGCGCCCTAACTTGCCTAACCTCAGGGCCTCACAAAGAAAACGTGATACACGCTTGCTTGCTTAAAGGAACGGAAGGTGACAGAAAGCTTAAGTATGTATCGAGAGCCTTCCCGCAACAAATGACCATCTACAGCCAGCTAGCTAGTCTAGATCTAACATCATGATCATGAACTGTGGGCGTGCCCGCCATGCATATGGCCATGGCCAGCGCGGCGGCCGTAGCCGCCCTCGCGATCGCGACTGCCGCCGGCGCCCTCCTCCTCGCCGCCGCCGTCGTCGTCGTCGTCGCTGTCCTCGTCGGCGCCCGCCCAGAGGTGCCTCATCGCCCGCGTCGAAGCAATACTCGCCGGGATCATGTGCACGAACTGGGGCGGAGGGGTCACGAAACTAAAGAAGCTTGAGACGAGCTAAGGAGACATGATCTAGCTAGATTGTTGTTAGTTCGTTAATCCGGGGCGGAGGGATCACGGAAGATAGAAGACGAGCCAAGCTTAAGAAGTTTGATGGCCACGGGATCATGTGCACGAACTGGGGCGGAGGGATTGGATCACGGAGGGAGACGAGCCCAGGAGACAAGATCTAGATCGCTGTTTGTTTGTTTGTTTGTTTGATTGGTTGTTTGTTGAAAATTATATTCGATCTAGATCCAGGTCCAGATCGCTGTCTGTTTGGTGGGCATGGGCACCTGCGACGTGCGGGAGCACTCCTCGCTGAGGCGGCGGAGCATGGGGCGGAAGATGAACTCTGCCAAAGGGGGCGGCGGAGTTCAACAACGCGCAATAAACAACGGTACAGGTCTCACGGTACAGGGCGGCCAGGAAGATGAGGATGCTCGCGAGCACGCAGGCTTCAGCTGCGCGGTCAAGCAACGTTCGCTCAAACAGAAACGAACAAGCGGAGCAAACGAAGCAAACCGGGGGCCGCGGACGGGAGCGGACCGAGGAGGACGGTGGCGCAAATTAGGAAATGGTGAAGTCTAATTTGTAAGACAAGTAGCTAAATCTAATTCATTCCGTTCTCTTTACTGGACTCCATATCGCGTTTGTAGTAAATGCATGCAAATTTTAAACGAAACAAGCTAATTGTATAAGGGCCGTGGACGGGAGCGGACGGACCGACGAGGATGGTGGCGATCTTCTCGGAGGCCTCCTGCACGTAGAGGTTCATCGCCTTGAGGCATCCTGGGCCTTGGTTACGCATACGCGAGGAACGCGAGTCGTGGCCGCAAGCTTAAGCTTAAGGCCTCTTGGTTCATGATCATGGCCACGAATGAACCAGATTAAATATTGGGTGGCTTAAGCTTAATGTAGCAGCTCAGCATTAAGTATTCAGATTCAAGATTGGGCCTAATCGAACCTTAAGCGGGGCCTCGAGTAAGCTCAAGCTTAAGGTTCATGGGAGCGAAGGGCTACGTTTGTTTGTTTGTTTGTTTGCTCGCTTTGTTTGATCTAGATCTAGATCGAGACCGGGATCGGCCTCCTGCACGCGGAGGTTCACGGCCCTGAGGCAGTCGCTACGAACCCTGGTCCGTGTGGAACGGCGTGTCCACCACCTTCTCCAGGCCCTTGTACTCCCTGCGCGATCGCGAATTCGAATCCGATTTCGAATCCGAAGCCCAAGCGTAATCAAGCGCCCGAAGCTTAAGCGTAAGCGTAAGCGTCGGAGCTTGTTTAGGTGGCGCGAGGACGCGCGCTTAAGCTTCTGCCGGCACGTGCACGCGCGCGCGTCTTCTAATCTTTAGCTTAAGCTATATATATAACCATAAGCTTAAGCGGGCGCGAGCGCACTGCTGCAGCTTCGTGATGCTCCACTCGGGGCGGGCCGCGGCGGCTTCGCCCTCCTCCTCATGCGCAGGGATGTGGCGGTAGGCCCCCGACTCGTCCAGCATCCCCGCCGTCTGCGCCACCGACGTCCCCGCGTCCAGGTAGAAGTGCATCTGAACGGAAGCATTTCAGCATATATATGCATCCATTCGGATTGGACGAAGCATGATCATGATGATGTCCTAAACCTGTTTTTAAAAGAACATCTTACCAATGAAGCTTAAGTTTTATCAAGATCTAGATCTAGATCTAGAGCTTATGTTATAATTAGCGTATGTCTAGAGGCTTAGGTTTTCTTAAGATCTAGATCTTGGAGCTTGCGCACGGCTTGGTTGAGCCCTGCGCTGACTTCCGCGCGGTACTTTATCTTGTCTGTCCTGCACTCCTCCTCCTTGATAAGCAGGCAGCCCGGCTTGTACATGAGCGCTGGATCCGCAGCCCGGCTTGGGTCAGAGACGGAAGGAAGTCGATGGAAATCAGCGGCGCGCTGGGGCGCCGGCTCGCGCGCGCGCACCGTCGAGGGCGGCTATCCGGCCGTCGCCGCGCCCGGTTCCAAGCTCCGGGTCCCCGAACTGGAGCGCGCGGTGCTGCCGCGTGGCCTCTGCAATCGCCTCCTCGAGCCGCCGGGCCGCCTCCCGCCTCGGGAGGGGGAAGCCGGTGTTCGCGGCCACCTCCAGCGCCCAGAAGTTGACCTCGCGCAGCGTCGTCCGGCGCTCGGCCGCCACGCGAGCCTGTGTGCGTGTGTGCGCGCGCGCGGCACGAGTCGGAAGACAGACGCCTCTTAAGGCACCGAGCGGCGCGCGCGCACCTCGGCGGGGATGCTGCTCGTCGTGTCCAGCACAAAGATGCAAACGGCGAAATTGATGGCGCACACGGCCGCGAGGATAGCGAAGGCCTGCGGGCATGCATACACGTGAGTCGGGTCGGTCGGTGGGGTCGGGCATCAGCCTCATTCGAAAAACGTCAGAAATTCAGCGCACGATTGCGTAGTGCATGGTCATGCGACGGAAAATGGCATCTTCTGCCAATGGCGCGTTGCGCTTGCGGCCTCCCGCACGGGCATCGGCCTTGGCGAACGGGTTCCGCGCGCGGAACGCGGCGAGGAAGCGGGAGAGTACGGAGGATGATGCCGGCGGCGGCGGGGCGGCCGGCTCCGTGGCGGCCATGGCCGCTGGGGGGTTGAGGGTGGAGGGGTGGACCGCGGCGTTACGAAGGATTGAGGCTCGGCGTTGAGAGCGGTCGGGAAGGGTCGGCGCGAATGCAGATCCGGAGCCCTGCGGAGCGGCGGTTTATGTCGACAGAGATTATACGGGACGCGTTTGTTGGAGTCACGCACGATCGCGAGCAGCGGCAGGGGGGAGCTCGAGTGGGAGCGCGGGGGGTGGCCCTGGGAGCCCGCGAGGACGCGCGTCCGCCGGCCCACAGTTGGCAGCCCGCGGCCGACGTCGACGGACCCGGAGCCCGTGAAGCTGACGATGGGCGAGCGCTGTCCGAGCTCGAGCGACGCTGGCGGCGGTGCGGCGTACTTCTTTGCAGCGGCGGCCAACTCCGACAGGCCCGCTGCGGTGTCCACCTCCGACTGCGCCGAACACCGCCTTCAGTACCGGCGCACGCGATCGGTTTAGCATCAAGGCAAGAAAGGCCCCACCAAACTGCCGAGAGGCTCGAAAGTAGCGAACGCGAACTGGCTGGAGTCTGCTCTGCCTCGAGTTGGCTGATCATGACCGGTACCGACAGGCGCGTCGAGCTCGCGATCGGGCGTCAATGTTCCGGTGCTCGCTCCTAGGTACAGGTCCATAGTAGGAATGGCTGATCCGTCGTCTTCCCTCGGGATTGAGGTACCTGCCGCCGATTTCGGCTGCCGCGAGCGCCTCGCAGGCGGCTCCGGATCATGAGAAAACGACGCGGATCTTGACGACGACGACGCCGGGATGGAAGGGGACTTCGGCCCCTCGTTGACGGCACCGCTGGCGTTGTCGGGTGCCGTGGATGTGGCGTCGACGTGGCTGGAAGCGCTGGGCGGGTCGTAAATGAAATCGCGGGCGAAGGTCAATGGAGCGACGCCACCCGCAGCCGATGGGTCGATTAGTGCTGGCGTCTTGATCAGCTTCTGCACGGGGCTGAACTCCGAGACGACGTCTTCGTGATCATGCATATGATCATGATCAGGCATCTCGAGGCTCGCGGGGCTGAGATTGACCACGACCGGGTCGGACGTGTCGCGCTCACACCCCGGACGCCCGGCATCGGTTGGGTGCTCGAGGCTGCCGAAACGCGATGAGGCACGTCACAGCGGAGGGCATGAAAAGCAGCTATAACGTACGCGCGTCGACGTGCGTTAATGCTGACGCGCTTTGGATTCGGAAACAGTGCTGCATCCTGCTGGACGTTTAGATCGGAGCTGACTGTGCGCTCCGCGAGCCCCGAACTGGAACGCTCGCGCCGCGCCTTGCCCTTCGAGTCTTTCGACATCGGCGCTTGCTGCTCGTTGGCGCTTTGTC
The DNA here is from genome assembly GCA_004431415.1 of Cyanophora paradoxa. Lineage (NCBI taxonomy): Eukaryota > Glaucocystophyceae > Cyanophorales > Cyanophoraceae > Cyanophora > Cyanophora paradoxa. Next base: position 267,628 of record QPMI01000040.1, read on the forward strand.
GGCCTGCTTGTGACTCGGCCGACCTCCGCCGGCTGCGTCCGTTGCGTGCTGGCTGCCGCCTTCCTCGAGCTCGGGCGCCGGCGCCGGCGCCCGAGCTGTCGCCCTTCATGGCAAGGGTGACATCGGGCCTGTCCAGAGATTCCGGATCCTGGTCCAAGTCTTGAACGACCACCACGCGGTCCATCGCCTCATCGTCAGGACCATCTTCGCCTTGCTGTCGATCTGGAGACTCGAGATCCACGTCCGACCCGTCGGCGTTGTCGTCGTCGCTCTGACCGCCTTCGCCGCTGCCGTCGCTGCCGCTGTCGCCGTCCGAATCGGAGCTTCCCTGCGAGGCGATCTCCTCGTCCACGAACTGCCGCGCGCGAGCGAATCTCCATCTTTCAGCGAACGGAACATGTACAGACAAATCGAAGGCAGGCCCGGCCCGCGCACGAGTGCTTCGCGGTACCACTTGGCGATTTGACGGATAACTGCGTTGCTTGAGACGTCAGCGACGGCCGGGCGTTTGCCCAAGCACTTCTAGATCTCCGATGCGCACGCACCTGACGGAGGCGTCGCGTGTACGAGGTCCCCCAGGCCGTGCTTGGTCGAGCTACATGGACGGCACAGTCAAACGCGAAAACCAAACCAGGGGCGCGGAACTTTGGAAACACTATGGCCGCATTACGGGTCGAGCTACATGATCATAGACAGCACGGTCAAACGCGAAAACCAAATTAAACCAGGAGCGCGGAACTTCGTCAACCGAGCTGAAGCGCACCTGACGCGGCGGATGGCGGGGCGGATGACGAAGATGGCTGTGAAGGCGATGATGGCGACCTCGGCCGCGAAGAGGCCCCCCAGCGTCGTCTTGGCCGCCGCGATCGTGTCCACCATCTTCGATTTGCCGATGTCTTCTCTCAGTAAACGACAATTCGAATTTGAAGGCGGAGAGGTTCGCGCGCACCTCGCCGGCGTAGGCGAGGCTGAGCTGCTTGAGGGCCCAGTTGATGCCGCGGTCCGAGTCGCCGAGGCGCACGTTCTCAAACAGGTCGTTGAAGTTCTCCTAATTATAAGTAAACAAGTGAGCAACTGGCAGCTTGCGCAAGGCAAAGTGCCTCTTAAAGCTTTGGATTTTGCGCGCCTGCTGAAAGATGCCGGGCGGGTGGAAGTCGGTCATCTTGAGGGCGAGCAGGCCGCGGCCCTGCGAGACCCACCGCTGCACCGCCTCCTGCGCATCGTCGACGTCTCTCGTGAGCGTGCGGGCGGGCGGCGGGGCGGGGCGGACAGCCCGGGGTTATAATCACCCAGAGGCTAAGGTCGACAACCTTCTTCGCGACAGATCCCAGGTCGGTTGTGCTCTGCACGAACATCACTGCGCACGCACGCGCATGCCGTCGCTCAACTTTGCCGTTGCGAAATCGAGGAAATCGAGCGAACGAACGAACCCGTCTTGACTGGCATCTTAGTCCACGTGTGGATGACCCGCGGGTGGCTCGACGGGGGTGCCCCGGGGAGGCCAGTGAGGTACAGCCCTGCGAGGGCGGTGGCCCTCAGCGAACGAAGTTCTTATTATTAATGTTACAATCACGGATCGCCACTTCGAACCCTGGCTCGTCGTCTCAAGGATCTTGTTGCGCGCGTCGAAGTAGTTGTGAATCGTGGCGAACTCTTTCGTGTTGTTCTCGTACGCGTACATCTGCATCATCCGCATCCAGTACTGCACACGGGCGACGTGGAGCATCAGTCGAAGCGGGGGATCGCCTATATAATTAGTACTTCTTGCAATTTTATACTTAACAGATTAAGCAGACAATAGGACTTCCTAGATAAGATTTTTTTGAAATTATAACATAGATTGGCGACGCACGACGTTGGCGGTGAGGGCGCGGCGGAGGGCCGCGTCGTTGTCGAGGCGGCCGACGATCTGGAAGAGGCTGTCGAAGAGCATCCGGACCTGGCCGGGCGGCGAGTTCGAAGCATCAGCCGACGCCAACCGGCCCCGAACCCGATTTCACCGAGTCAAGATCGCGCACCATGCCGTACATTGCCGCCGCGATGCCGCCGATGGCGACGAGGCCGACGGCGATGCCGACGCCGAGCTGCTTGACCGCGCGCAGCTCGAGCACCTGGCGTGCGCCAGCCGCCCGGGACGGTTAGAGTTGATAAAGAACACCCAGTGCAAGCAAGTAGCCCGACAGAGTCTTAACTCTACCGCCACACCTTAACTCTAGCAGGGGTGGCGGAGGCGCTATGCGAGCTTCCGTTCTGGAAGCGGTGGCGTTCCCCGGGATTTAAGCGGGATTTAAAAAGCGGGATTTAAAAAGCGGGATTCAAAAACTCTAGATTCGACGGCGCGCAGCTCGAGCACCTGGCGCCGCTGCTCCTTCTCCTTCTTCGCCCGCTGGACGCCCGTGCTCGATCGGGACGATCCGGACGCGATGCTCCCTTCGTCGTGCTGCCGGCCCTGGCCGGCCGCGCTCGCGCCGTCGCCGATCGGTCGGCCGTTCGCGTCTGTTGCAACGTTGCCGTCCATTCGGGCGCGGCTGATCGCCTCGTGCTCTTCGATCTCGTCGGCCTGCCGCGCACAGTGCGCGCGCGCGTAGCCCGTCGGCAAGGTCGCTATGGCTACTTACGGAACGACTGCGAGTAATTCGAGCGGGTTACCTTGGTGAGCAGCTCCTGGGCCCGCTCGGTGTCGTTCTCGATGATCTGAAGGAAGCTGCCGTACGTGCGGAGGAGGATCTTGGAGGTCGGGTACTTGCCGAGGAGCGTCTCGTACAGCTCCGCCGCCTGCTTCCTTATTAGATTACTTAGATGTACTTAGATGAAACGGAGAATAGGACTTCCTAGATAAGAGTATACTTTTATTTGACTTCCTAGATAAGAACACAGAGACTCGCCTGCTTCCGCGGGAGCTCGATCCCGCGCAGCTGCTTGGAGAGGTCCCCCAGCGGGTGCCGCTTCTTCACCCGCTTCGCCAGCCCGCTCCAGAACACCTTGAGAACAGGAGAACTTCGGCATTAATAATGTTCACGATGTCCTAAACCGGCTCTCAACTTGAACATCTCAACTCTAAACCGGCTAGCAATGAAGTTTTATTATGAACATTATGAAGATCTAGAGCTTATGTTAACACCTTGATCTGCCGCAGCGCCGCGTTGTGGTTCTCCTTCGCCCGGTCGTACAGCTGCCGAAACTGCGACCGGCGTCGGCGTCGGCGGACAAAGAGCTAGGCGATGCGTTTCAAATTGCAGACCTCGAGCACGTTGACTGCAGAAAGAGCGGAGAGGAAAACCAAAAGGATCAGAGGACGGCGATCGCTTCCAACGACACTGAGGCCATGTTACACGCGCGCACTGAAGTTGGAGCGGCCGCCGGTCTCGCCGTTGATGTTGTCCGCGTAGCTCCGGTGCTCCCACTCGAGCCGCTTCGAGGACAGGCGGTACCGCTCGTCGAGCGGGGGCCGCTTCGCCGCTGCCTGCTTGAGCTCGGCTGCAGGCGAGACCCGCGTCAGCTTTTAACGGTTGAGTGCAGACAAAAAGCTATAGAGCGTATGTACTGATGGCGCCGAGCGGGTTCTGCTGGTAGTACTGCACGAAGGTCGCGAAGTTGATGTGGACGTAGGAAGAGGCCGGGAATCGGATGATTCTGCAAACGAAGAAGCTGAGCTCAAGCTCAAGGGGCTTAAGAAGCTTGATTAAAGGAGGATTTAATTGAAGAAGCGTAAGCTTAATATAAGCTTAAGATGCGCAATCTAAGAACACGTGCACTGCAGCTGTATGTGCATCCTACTAGTTACATGAGAAGGGGCCGTATTACACGTACCCGCGGCGGTAGATGGTTTCGGCGCGGAACGACCGCCTCGCGAGCCCCGCATCCATGTCCTGCTCGCTCAGGGACGGCACGCGGCCGCCGGGTAGGCCCTCGTAGATGAAGCGCGTCTCCACCTCAACCTTGATATATATAAAAGGCCCCAAATCAGATCCTTCGATTACGAAATACATACAGATCTGGATCTGGTCCGAATGAAACAGCGCGCGCACCAGCGCCTCGATGAAGAAGCCGGAGGTGATCCCGAAGTAGCGCTGCAGGGCCGAGTTGCGGTGTATCTCGAACGCCTCGGCGTCGAGCAGCTCCGCGTGGCGGACGGCGCGCCGGATGAGCAGCCGGTACCGAAAGTCTGCGCCGGAAATCAAATATCGATTTCGTAGCTTACATATGATCGTAGCCTACAGCTACTCGACGCACGGCAGAGAGCCCACGATGCCCCGGCAAACACGATGGCTGCAGGGGCAGTAAATCCATGGGAATCAATATCGCCGAGTCGCAACCGAAAACGGCACGGCAAACGAACCGGCGATGAGGAGCGCGGTGCTCAGTACAACGCCAGCCCGCTCGTCGAGCAAGCTGAGCCACAGCGAAACGGCGGCGTAGAAAGACACGCAGGAAAAGAGAGCCGTTCGGTAGCAGTTCATGCGAGATGAGTAATATGCTGGGCGAAGCTTTTCAGTTCAAAGACTAGAGAGCAATAGCAAGTTTTTTAATTCAACAACAAGTTTGCACTCACGCTGGAACCAGGTGACCAGGACGCCATTGAGGGCAGCGATGGCGAGCACGAGGCCGTTTAGGGTCTTCGGATAGTAGTACAGGAAGCGGCCGGCAAACACGAGGCCGGTCTAGGGAAGGGACCGGTCATGTCTCGACAGATGAGTGGGGGGAAGGGCGTCACCTGGCAGGCCACATAGAAGAAATTCAGTCGCCCGTGCGCGGATGCCTCTGCATGCGCAAATGTTGGCCAGCGTGAGATTATATATATGTGACCGTGAGCTCGAGAAACGCAGCTCACCGATGTTGTTCGAAAGCGGATGGAAGTCGACGAAAACCAGCGACACGAGAGACTGCGCCGAATGAATAGATTCACATGCAGCAAAACGTCTGGCGCAGCATGGGAGCTTCGCATTTGAATCGCACCCCGTACAGGATGAGACTAACGATTTCGAGCGCAGCGATGCTGCCGTGCACAGCCCAAACCACGCTTTTAATCTGGAATGCCAATCGCGACCGCGAGCGAGAGAGCTTGTCAGACAGGGAAGGTGCCGTGCCTGCGCATTTAAGCGCCAACTGCAAAGATCTGTCGCACCTCGGAAGGCGCCGGGTCAAACCCCTCGTCTCCGGGCTCGAGGCCCAGCGTAAATGTCGATGTGAAGATCTGCGAGAAGATCGTGAGCCTTCATGGGTCTTCGCTCTGAAACGATTGACTCACTTGGAGGATAGAGATGTAGAGCGCAGATACGGCGACCTGCGCGCGCATGCGGCGGCAGATTGAGTCAGGAGAATATGTCCCGACTGCAGCTGATCATGACTGAATCGCGATCGTCTGGAATCGGTGGCCCATGGCCAGTGGAAAGCGGACCTTGGTAAGAAACCGCACCGCCCGAACGGCCGACGCAGCCACGCGCTGCTGGCGGATAGTGAACCACACCCAGCCGATTAGCACTGCGCGTCGAAAGCATGCGTCAAAGCCAAGCAGTGACGGCCCAGGGAAAGCAAGTGCACCGAAGATGAGCAAGACTAGCGCTGATGCCGCCCAAAACATTGCGAAGAACGAGTTGCGGAACAGGGCATCCTTGACCGCCTGGTACACTGCGGCGGGCCCAGGACGTCGGCACTTGTTGACGGGGCGGGGGCGGCGCGGGCCGGTCGACGTTCAGCACCGTTCGGCCCTCTCCGCATCGCATCGGTGAATTCTTGCGGCCAGCCCGTCGAGTTCACGAGGCCTGCCAGCTATAGGCGGGATAAGATATATGCATCGACGCGGCCGAGACCGCAAAACGAATTCTTCTATCTGAATCTAGATCTGCGCAGGTGTTCCCTGCAGCTGTACCTGCAGCGCGTCGATGAAGATGAAGATCACGGGCAGAGCCCTGGTCTGAAAAAGCCCCGTCGACGCGTTGGAGCGATCCGCCTGTCAAGGATCGCGCGCGTCAGCGTTCCACGTTGCGGCGAGCACAAAAGAATGATCATGATCATGAGAGACGGGCCATGGCGAACAAGATGGAGAAGAGAACCTCCTCGTACTTGTTGGAGCGGAGCCCGTCGCTCTCCGCCCGCAGCATGGCCGAGGGCGCGGCGTTCAGCTGCTGGCGCGACGGGCCGCCACCCGCCTCGCTGTAGCCCGCGGCCGAGCTGTGCCTCGTCATCGACCTTTGCTGCAGCATCGAAGAAGCGCCAGCCGCGGCCCGGTCTGCCCCCACGTTCCCTGACTGCGAGATACGCTGACCTAGGCCTCCTGCCGCACGCGGCGCTGACTTGCTGGCCATGGGCGATCCGGCGGGGGCGCCTGCAGTGCCGGCCGCGGCGCGCGCGGCTGATAGCACTAGTACTGGTACTGCAGCTGCTTCGCTCGGCGCTCGCACAGGCCTATAGCTAGGCACGCATGTGCAGAGGCTGCAAGCTTCAGTCTGGTAAGCTTAAGGCCGGGGCCGGGCCCGGGGAGCGCCGCGCCTGCAGCTGCCGGCGCCACGCGCACGTCACGCACGCGACCGCGGCCTGCCCCACGTACGTATACGGCAAGGCTAACTGCCTTCCTGCCAGGCTGCTGCGTGTAGCTGGAGGCAGTCACTGAGAGAACCTTCAGGAAGGGACTCTTGCCAAAGATGACCTGCTCAGCTCGGGAGTCAGCTGTTGGAGGAATCGCGTACGTTGCTGCTGCTGGGGCAGTTCTGCCGCGCCGCGCGCGGGGGGAGCTGCGCTGCTGAGCCTGCGCAGCCTGCACTGCTGGCCGCGCACGGCGCAGCTGGCGATCCGCTTGCAGTTGGGCTTGTACCCGGTTCGAGGACCCGCGCCGCCCAAAGGGCCCCGCGCGCGCAGATCGGAGATCTAGATTCGGAGTTGGCGACTCGGAGCTCGAGTCGGCGAACTCGGCGCCGACCAGCTTGCAAATGCAATTGCTTTATACCCCCCGCCGCGCATGATTGATGCGGCATATAGTTGCCAACTTGCCTCAACGCATTCGAGAAAAATACGAACATTCTCAAGTTCGACGATCCGGTGATCATACGCGTACCCAGTACCCAGCGCCGGGCCATCGGGCCAGATCCGGATCCGGATCGGAGCGCTAGCGGCGCGCCGCGCCCGCGCGCCGGCGCCGGCGCGCAGGCGCCGTCGGAGGCCCGGAGGCCCGGCCCGGAGGCCTAGGCCCAGTAGATCCGATGATCTGCTGCGCATCATGCGGCATGCGCGCCGGGCTCCGGGAGCGCGCGCGCCGCTGCGCTGCATAATATTAATCCTGCACCATTGTGCTGCGATCATGTGCCGCAGCCGCAATAGTATACGATGAGACGAGCCCGACTGCCCACGCGCGCGGGTACTGTGCAGCAAGTCGACGCGTACGTCCTAGGCTGCAAACACGCTCGCACTCAGCTGTACCGTAGTACTCAGCTGCGCAGCAAGTCAAGCTATCGCGTCGGTCCTCCGTCTCTAGATCTTCTTCTTCTTCTACTACTGTACGATGCATATTCGCGCAGAGCAGCGAATAGGTAGATGAGAAGGGACCGTCGGACAGCGGAGGGCGGATGCAGAAGCAAACTCTAGATCTGCACCAACAAACGAACGGGGACAAGAGGGGAGGGTCGGCAGCGGGCGCCGGTCATGGAGGAGTGGCGAGGGACCGTGGCCGGAGCGGCAGCGGCTCGGGAGAGGCAATCCCGGAGGGCGCCTCAGTCCCGCTGCCGCTGCGGCGGCGCGAGCGCGCGCGGAACGGCTTCCGGGCGCTCCCGTGCTGCTCGCGATCTGGGTCGTCCGGCGCCGGGGACGGGAGCGTGTTCAGGGCGGGGAGGACCCGGGGCCGGGTGCCGGCGGCGCCTGCTGCAGGGGGCGGGTGCGGGTGCGGCCGGACCGCCTGCGCGGGAGTGATCGGCTCCACGGTTCGTTCGGGGGGCTGGGGCGTACAGCGCGAACCGGCTCGTGGGGCAGGGAGAGGGCGCGGGCGACGGATGAGAGGAGGCGGGCGGCCTCGGCGCCCTCGGCGCGCAGCTGCGCGACCTGTTTCGGGGGGGGGGGGGGGGGGGGGGGGGGGGGGGGGGGGGCTTCGTCAGGGGCGACGCGGTATTTTACAAAAGAGACCTTTAACATAAGAGTGTTTATTAGAAACAATAACATCATTTGAAGCGATTCTATCACCCGGATAAAGTAAAGTAACATATAAAAGGGCGTCTATAAAGGCGCCCGCTCCGTCGGCTCAGACCGCACGGACCTGTTCGGACAGGGCCGCCTGCCGCGCAGCCACCTGCACCGAGGACCGGTCAGCGTTTCGGGCGGGGCGGGGCGGGGCGGGGCGGGGCGGGGCGCAGGACAGAGAGGGGGTACAGACCTCCGCGATCTCGTCGCGCGTCGCCTTGACCTGGGTCAGGTGAGCGGGCGGATGAAGCGCGCGGGTTCGGATTCGAACCTGCGCGGCGAGCGCCGCGGCGCGAATGCCGGCGGCCATGGCGTTGTCTTCCGCCTCCTGCGTGAGAGGCTGAGAGGAGAGGCGGCGCCCTTTCAGATCAAATCCCATCGGACCTTGCGTGCGCGGTCCGTCGCCTGCTCCGCTTGCCCCTGGGCCACCTGCGGGGCCGGGGCCGGTCAGGAGAACGGGGGGGGGAAGCCGTGCGGGGGTACAGCACCTTCAAAGCCTTGTCGTGGGACGCGACGAGCGCGTTCAGCTTCTCCTCGACTGAACGGATCGCGCCGTCCTGCGGGGGTACCGGGTTCAGTCCCGGTGGGGGTACAGGCGACCCGGAGGGGGTACGGTTCCACCTTCATGTTTTCCTGCGCGCCGCATCAGAGGCAGGGGGGGAAGATGGGTGGGGGGTACGCGCCTGCGCCTGGATGGAATCGCAGAACTCGTCCCAGCGCTGCTTCCGCTTCCGCGCGTTCTGCCACTGCGCCAGCGCCCGGAGCTCCAGCGCATCGAATCTGGACGGTAGAATTAAAATAAAAAATTAATTTTCCGGGGGAAGCCCCTGAAAGGCACGGGCACAAACGCACCCGACGCGCTTCTTGGGACCCGTGTGGCCCTCCTGCCCCCGGCCCGGGCGTCAAGGGGGTACGGCATAGCGGAGGGGTACGCACGGCCGTGAGCTTGCGGTCGCGGTCCACTTTGCGGTCGTGCCACCGGAAGATGGCCTGAGGGGGGTACGCGCTCGAGACGAGGGGGTACAACCGCGACACAGGAGGGTTCGGGGGCCGGCGAGGGGTACCTGGATGCAGCGCGCGGCCGCGACGCGATACTCCGTCCTGCGGGTACACAGATTAAACGTCGAAACCGTGGAAGGGGAACGAAAGTGGGGGGTACGTGCATGATCATGGCGCCCTTCATCGTGCGGACGATGCGCTCCTCTCCTGGGTGCAGGCGGGCCTGTTCGGGCGGGGGGGGGGGTACGCGACCGCCGCTCAGAGGGGCGCGGCGGGGGGGCTCGAGGGGCTCTAGAAGCGCCTCTAGGTCCCGGGCTCCAGGCAAAGCCAAGCCTAGCCCAGCCTGGCCTGGCCTAGCGTGGCCTTGCCTTGCCTAGCTGAGCGGGGCGGGGCGGGGCGGGCGCGCCTTGTCGATCATGACGGTAGTGGCGGTGGCCGTCAGGACGAGCCCGCACAGGATCGCCGTCGCGATCACCACGCGCCCCTGCCGGGGAGAGGGTGAGGATGGGGGTGGGTGGGGGGGGGGGGGGGGGGGATGGAGGGTGGCGGATGGAGGAGGCGGGGGGAAGAAAGAGGGAGGAGCGTAGAGAGGGGTTGTGGGGGCTAGCTCGCACCGGGTACGTGTTCGGGTAGATGTCTTGCCGGCGGGGAAGGAAGGAGGGGGGGGGGGGGGCGAAGTCAGGGGCGCGGGGCTCGTGAGTCCGGGGTACGCGATAGAGCACCTCCGAACCCGACGGTCGTCATCCCTATGAACAGGTTCCACAGTGCCTTCGAGAGGCCATCTGGGCGGGGTACGGTGATTTCAGGCGTGGAGGGGGTGGATGGGGGGTGGATGGGGGTGCGCGGCTCCGCGGGCCACAGGAAAGCGGCGCACAGTGGGGGTCGTAGGCCCGCTCGAAGATGAGGAGGGCGTCTGCGGGTGTATAGTCGAGTGGGGTCAGGAGGTACGGTTGAGGGGTGGGGGTACGGGTCGGGGCGCACAGGAGGAGACGCAGAGGACGGCGAGGAAGGATACGACGAGGGTGCGCAGGGGGTACAGCGCGATGTACGCCCGCATCGCCAGGCTGGTGGGGGCGGGGGAGAGGGCGCGGTCAGGCCGGGCTGGGGCGCGGTTGCGGGCGCGGGCGGGGTAAGCTTTAGGCTGCTTTGGAGAGAAAGGGGACGGGAAGAAAGGGGCCCCGGCAGGATTCGATGGTAAAGAAAGGGCGGAAAAGTGCCCCGGGCGGACCTGAAGTCGGGCGAGATGCCGTTGGCGCGCGAGAGGGCCCGCCCGTGGCCGCGGAAGATCACGCTGGGCCCCGAAGGGAGGCGACGTCAGCCACGCAGGGGCACGGGACGCCGCTTCTAGAGTCCACTTCTCTCCGCCCCACCCCTCTCCAGCCAGGCCAGCCTGGAGTAGAAGGTCTTCCTTCCGCCCCGGCAAGCCCGGGCGAGCGGACCTGTGGTCGCGGGCGCTCTTGAGGAGGACGTAAAGGCGCAGGAAGGTCAGCAGCGCCAGCGCCCCCTCCGAGTGCCGGTACTCCCTCTCCTCGACTTTTCGGGGGGGGGGGGGGGGGGGGGAGAAGGTGGTGAGGGGGTACGGGATTTCTCGGGCGCGGGGAGCGGGGCGGGGCGAGGGGGGTACTGCGCACAGGCTTCGTCGACGGGGAAGGAGAACTCGACCTTGGGGGGAAGGTGCAGGCAGACCTGCGGGGCGGCCGGTCAGCCCAAAGCGCAGCCGGGCGCGGGCGTGGACGCGGGCGTTGTTTCTGTTCAGCTACCGCGCGCCCGACGGGCTTCGTCTTTAGCTTCGGATTCGGCTACGCGGGGGGGCTTTGCGAGCCGGGGCGGGGGACGGGGGGTTCTCGTGCACCACGAGGCACTCGAAGAGGAGGGGGGGGATGAGACCCGCCGTGAAGAGGTTCTCTGGGGGGGGAGTAAGAGACGGGGAGGGGAGGGGAGGGGAAGGGGTACAGGGGCGCGCCGTGGACGAGGAATCGGTTCACGAGCTTCATTTGAGCGAGGCGGGTGCGGTACAGGCGGGCGAGAAGAAGACCTGCGGTGGTACTTGAATTCAAAGGCCAAGGGGGGGTGGGGATTTCGGGCGGGGCGTACACATGAGGCCGCATATGCCAGTGACGCACGAGCGTATGACGATGCTACCCACCGCCTGCGCCTGCTGGGGGTACAACTCGACCTGCCGGGGTACGAGATGTCCCGGTGGCAGATGGGGCCACCGAGCGGGGGGTACGCACGTCGAGGATGGCCAGCGCCACGCTCGCGATCGCGAGGAACGACATCAAATCGTTGAGCTGAGGGATACGCCGTTTAGAGGAAAGGTGAATACGCCATCCGTTTTCGCCGCACGAACCTGGATCTTCTGCTCGTTGAGGGATACCTCCTTCTCCAGCTGTGGAAGGGGGACCCGGCCCGTCAGGAGCTCGGATCGAACCCGGATTTGATCCGGATCGAATCTCACCTGGAAGCTGGCGCCTGGGGCCAGGGACTCGACCAGGCGGAAGAGGCGACTCTTGGCAGCGGTCCTGGGTACAGAAAACGGCGTGAGTCACGGCAGGGGGGCGAAGCACTCCGGCGGGGCGTACCCCGCGTGCTCCAGGATCTCCACGCTGGAGGAAGACGTGATCCGCCGCTTCTTGCGCGCGCCCTTCCATCTGCGAGGATCGAATTCGGCGCGGACCGGGCCACGCCACATCCGATCGGATCAGATCGATCGCACCCGTCCGATTGGCCCACATCGCCGTGCTCCTGCTTTGCCTTGGGGTCCTTTTCGCGCCTGAAGCCGTTCTTGACCGCGAGGGCCGTGGCCACGGCCGCACCGAAGAAAGCGCCACCGCTGCGCAAGCCGGTCAGGTCAAACCCGCGCCGGCGTCGGCGGGAGCGGAGGCGCAGACGCACGTGGTGCTGCGCGGGAGATTGGGCCGCGCCTCTGCGTTCATCTCCTGCAGCGTGGAGCTGCCGCGCGTTGGCGCGCGGGCGGGTCTCAGCGCGCTCCGACTCCAGGCGAGAAGAGAGCGGGGAGGCGGCGGACCTCTTTCCCATGTTCCGCAGCTTCTCGCGGATCGCGAGGAGCGAGCCGCGTCGCTCCTGGTTCGGCCGGGGCGCATTGGAGCCCTCGGACGCCACCGCCGTCAAGTTCGGCGACAGCCGCCCGCTGCTCTCCTCGCTCTCGCCGTCCGTGTCCTGGTCCGACATCGTCGCGCCCTTCCTAGCTACGACATGCTGCTCGTCGTGGTGGACCCTGCTCCCCATCTAACGCCCGGAGTTCACAGCCGGGGCAGGGCCGGGGCTCGTAGGCAGCCCACTCTCAGATACAGCTACTACAAATGCCGGATCGCGGCTCGCTGGGCGCGCCTCTCCGCCTAACCGTCGGGCGCGCGGCGGCTCCCCCGTTGCGACACAGCGACGGTGGGGCGACAGCGCAATGACGTCCGCCTGCTATCTGTCCGGGGTCTGTCCGCTGGGGAGCCCTGCGGGCGCTGGACGTGCTGTGACGCCTTCGATGGCTCCCTGCGGAGCCGAGCCCGTGTTGTGAAAAGAAATTGTGTACCCTGACCTAACGAAGCCCCTCTCGATCAAATTCGAAGATCTCGAAATCCAGCGATGTCCAGAAGACCCAAAGCTGCAGAAATGAAGCTAAGAAAAGCAGCGACCGGAAAGTGGATGATTTCAACCCATCGGCTATCTCGGACTCTCCAGTCGGCCAAGGTTTTTTCGCGACGTAAACCTTATACCCGTGTCGCGGCCGCATACCGCCCGGCTCCGCGCAGTTCTGGGAGCATCAACATCCGCGCGAGCTTGAGCATCGAGGTCGAGAGACATCTCACGATCACCCGCAAGGGCCGCACCTGTAGCTGTAGCGATCGTGCGGCGATTCGCGCCTCATCGGCGATATCAGCTGCATCGACCCTTGGGCCAAGCAGGAGCTGCTGAGCGATAAGCCTGAAGCTAGCGCTTTCAAAGTTAACAGTCTGCAGACTAGATCGAGGGACGAGTAAGCTGTTGAGCGGCTGCAGCTCAGCGGCTGCGGAGTTCGAGCTGCAGAGCGCGGTTCCAGGCGACGCTCCGAGCCAGCGCCCAAATCGAGTCAAGGGAACGACTCCAGCGCTCCAGCGGCGAGTCCAGCCTGGCAGCAGCGGTGTTCGGTTGACGAAGGCGACGTGGAGCTCGTGCCCGCGTTAAAGCTAGCTATCGCCGCTCAAGCGCCGCTCAAGTTCGTTGCAGGCGCAGCCAGAGCCGCGGCCGAACGTGCGCTTCCGAAGGGGGACGGGCAGATGCATATGGTGTCGCCGCGACGCCCGAGCGATCTGAGAGTTTGCTCCTGTTAGGGAAGGCGTCGGCGGCAACTGCGGAGCCGGCGCCTTTAGCTCCGTTCAGGGACGGCGGCGGCCGCGGCGGCCGTGCACGTGGCGCGCGTGCGGCTGCAATGCATGTGCATACGGCGATGGCAATGGCTCCCTATCCGCCGGCTCCATCGCCGCCGCTCCAGGGGCGAGTCACCTTCGGCTTGATGCAGCGGGGCGGCGTGAGCCGCTTCGCAGGTCAGCGCGCCGCGCCTGCGCAGCCCCTCGCAGCCCCCTCGAAGCAGACTTAAGCTTCGCTCGCAGACTTCGTCGAGGCGACCCCCGCTGAAGTCGGCGGCACGGCCGGCCACTCCTTCGCCCGGTACTCGCTCCTGACGTGCAGGTGCCCCGGCCCACGCCCCGCCTGCCTCGGCCGGCCGGCCGGCCCCTGCAGCCCCGCGCGCGGTGGCTTAGCCTGAGCACCGCCCCCGCGCGCAGGCAGTACAAGCTCTGCCTGACCGACAGGCGCCCCGAGGCCTTCGACGAGTGGCTCGGCGCCTCCGTTCGCCTCGCGCTGTGCTACGCGGGTACGCCCCGCCCGCCCCTGCTCAGCCAGAGGCCGCCCCTGCTCAGCCGAGGCCAGACGACGGCGCCCCTATCCCGGAGAAGCTGCCGCCGGGGCCGGCCGGCACTGCATCCGCCAACGCAAAGCGCAAGAGGCGCAACGACGGTTCGCGCGCGCGAGGGGGCGCAGCTCGGCATGCTTCCAGACCTTGGTCGGTCCCATAGCTGAGGCACCCGTCCCCCCGCCCCCGCCCGCCCGCAGGCGCCCTCATATACTACGCCCCGGGGGGGAAAGGCTGCTGCAACTCTCTACCCCAGATGCACAGCGCGACGGAGGTGCGCGCACGTACCCCCCTGGGCTGCCCTCTCCTTGGGCGGCGCCGGCCCTCGCTGAGTCACGCCCCGGGGGGTACCGCAGGTGGTGCTGACGATGGGGCCCGACGGCATCTCTGAGGACGCGTTTGGGGTACAGGCGGCGACGGTGCGCGGTCCCCCGCGGCCGGGGAATGAGCTCGGGTACCCTCAAAGCCGCATGCGCATCTCTAGCTATAGGTCTAGCTGGGTTCAGTGGGCAGTGGCAAGGGGCTCAAATATCATTGCCGCTTGTACTAGTATAAGCTTTCGCTCCAACGCATGGGGTTAGCTTTAGCTTTGATTTCGAGGGAGCTTGCGATGGCGTGGCTTGCGGCAAGCTGACTCCGATGCGTCGGATTCGGCAGTACTGCCACAAGTACCGCGTCTTCGCGCTGCGCCTGGAGGTACCCCCGCTCAGATCTGACCTGACCTGATCTGACCTGATCTGACCCTCGTGAAGGCGACGGGGCGCGACGGGGCCTGGATCCCCCTCACGGGTACCATCCAGCTCACCACCCGAGCGCACAAGGGTGAGTCACGCGAGCCGCCCGCGAGCCGCCCGCGAGCAGCGCCGGGCCGGTCGGGCGGGTCCGCGCCGCACCGCGCCGCGCCGCGCCGCGCCCGCTCTCCTCTATCGAACTGGATTCGATTTGACGCGGGGTGCGCGCAGGGCGGCGGTCGAAGGCGGGTCGCGAGGCGGCCGAGGAACCGATGCCCCCTGGGTACGCCCTCAGCTTCCCTTTCCCCCTTCCCCCTTCCCCCCCCCCCCCCGCGCCTCGGGCGCGAGCCCCAACCCGCGCCCCCCCCCCCCCCCCACCTCCGGCCCGCCGGTTGATTCCTGTACCCCGCAGCCCCTTGCAGGATTCCGATGCGGACGCTGAACCCGAACCCGGCGCCGAAGCTGACGCCGGTGCGGGCGCGGCCGCCCCGCTCCGCTCAGATCAAATCTGACCTGATCGTATCTGAGCGCAGAGTCGGACGTCAACATGGGCGCCCCGGGGACCGGGGCGGGGTCCGGCTCGGCCCCGGCCGAACCGTCCCCGGGGGGTACAGAAGCCGACGTCGACCTCCTCGCCCTGATCGACCGGCTTCCACTGTGCGCGTACCCCCTGCCCCTCCCAGAGTTCCCGAACTGCCCCCCCCCCCCTACCGGTCGCTTTTTTTCTGGGTCGATCTGCTCTCCGCCGGCCGCTCAGATCAGAGCTGATCTGATCTGATCTGAACTTTCCGCTGGGCGGCAGGGTGGACCTCCAGGGGCTCCCGCCGCTCGCCGAGTCCGACGAGGAGGCCGACAGGAGATCCGAAAAGGTCAGATCAGATCTGAGCGATCCGCGGCCGAGCGGCCGCGGCCCGGGGGCCGATCTCGCGCTCTGCGCCCCTGTCAGGCCCCCTGCGAAAGGACAGCGCCGCGCCGGCAGCTTAAGATTTAGATATTCAAATCGCGCTCAGGGGCCGCTCGAAATGAGAATCGCGCGGCGCTTGCTCGCTTGGAGAAGAAAGCGATCGATCGATCTGACCCACCGGCCCGGCCCGCGCAGGACTCACCCGAGGCTGAGGTTTTCGGCGACGCGGTACGAGCCCTCGAGCGCGCCTCCGCTGCCGCCCTCTCGTGCGCTGTACCCCCATCCTCCCCGCTCTCCCCGCCCCGTCGATATGTTATTCCACGGTATGTGTACCCACGCGGGATCAATCGCAGGCCCCCCATCTCGCCCCCCGACTCGAACTCCGGCTCCGGTTCCTCCCCCGACGCCCCCGTACCCTCCTCCGCATCCACCCCGTACCCTGGACTCGACGCCTTCGGTGAGACGCGCACCCCTCTCTCCCACCCTCGCCCGCGTGGCCCGACGGGGGCTCCGGGGGGTACAGGCGAGGATGGCACCCGGCGCTGGTCCTCGATCCTCGACGGGGACCCACTCATGCCCGCCGAGGCGAGCGCAGCCGTACCCCCCCCCCGGGGGGTAGGCAACGACTCACCTGAGCTCCGAGCTCTGAGCTTAAGCTTCGTGCGCACGCGCAGGACGCCTCTCCCGACGGCCCATCCGTCTCCCCGTCTCCTTCCTCTTCCTCCGCCTCCGGATCCGCTTCGGGGGCGGCGCCCTTCTTTTCCCTCCAGCCAGTCCCGGAGGACGGCGCGTTCAGGTGACCCTTCCCCTTCCGAGCGTATCTATCTCGCCGTTCTCCCTCCTGTTTCGCCGCCTCTGACGAACGCTCGCTCTAAAATTAGCTTCATGGATCCGGCGACGCTGCGGAGGCCTGCGCCGGTTCGCCCTACGAACGGGCGCGCGCTTCTCCGCTGACGGCGCTGCTCTAACGGACCGACTCCGAACCGCGCAGCAGCCCCCGCCCCCCTCTCCGCCCCTGCCCGCCCTGTGGCCCCCCGAAATCATGTACTCCCTCCACGCCCAGGTGCGCGCCGTACCCTGCCGGTCCGAGCCCGGCGGCCCCGCCGTTTTCCGAACGGGGTACGCAGAATCTGGACCAGGCGGTGGGCTCGGGGGTCCTTCTCATCCCCCCCGACCAGGCGAAGGTCCTCGCGGCCCGGCAAGTCCTCCTCTACCCCCCCCCCATGCCCCCCACCCACCCCCCTCCTTCTCGCTCACCTGAGTCTGGGTCCGGCCCCGGCTCAGGTGCGAGGCGCTGGCAGCTGCGTGCATGCGGACTCTCGGGCAGGAGGCACTAGTACTCCGAGAGCTCACGGAGGTACCCCGCCCAATCTAATTATAGCCCGCCTCTGATATTATCTACCTAGCGGTCCCCCCTCGTATCTACCTATCTCTAATCTTATCTATCATCATACATCTTCCTTCTCGAACCCTCTGGCGGTCCCGCGGCTCCCCTCGACCAAGAAAAATCCCCCCCCCCCCCCCTTCCCCCCTCCCTCTCCTCGTGTGGATGTCACACCTCTCGCCGCCCTCAACGCCCCCGCCCCCCCCCCCTCCCCCCCCCCACCTCCCGCTCGGATCCGGGCCCGAGCGCGGTCTGATTTTTCGGCGCAGGTGCTTCTGGACTTTAGGCTTTTAGCGACCGAGCTATACACGACGCTGTACGGGCAGTTCCGTGCGCGCGCGCCCCCCGCTCGCCTCGGGTCTATCTATCTAGAGCTCTAGTCACTTGCTGCTTGGTCTGGCATCTAGAAGCTCGTGATCGAATCAAAAGACAGTCTGCTCGCTCGCTCTGCTCTCTCTTCTGGAGCTCTGCCGCGCTAAGCCAGCTAACGTCTGTAGAGTCTTTCTGGGGATCTTCAGGGCTAGCTAACGGCGGGCGCCGCGCCGCACCGCGCCGCTCCAGGCTTATACTGCATTCTGTGCGGTCTCTACGAGGCGGGGTGCCAGGACCTGGTGCGCCCGCCCGCCCGCCCGCCCGCCCGCCCGGCCCGGCCCGGCCCCCATCCAAGGAGGAAGAGCTCGAAGGCAGTTAGTTCGAGCAAGCTCGGGCCCGAATCAAATCTGATCCGATCTGATCTGAGCGATCTGAGCGATCTGACGCCGCCGGCGCTCAGGTGGTCTCGTACGTCTCCTCCGTGCACCGGGCCCTCCTGGCCCACTTCCCCCGACCCACCCCGTGCGCTTCCTTCAGCTCATCCTTAAGCTTCGAACCGAGACTTTTAGACGTACACTTTTTAGACGTCAAGGGCGGGGGTCAAGCCCCCCCCACCCCGTCCGCCCGGCCCGGGCCCCCTCCTTATCCACCCTCGAACTTGGGCTAATAGAATCGGCTTATAGATCGCCTTGGGCTCTATAGTAGGGAGGCGGATCTAGAATCTGCGCCCGAACTTGGCCTTCTGAATTCGCCTGCCTCTCTTCGACTTCGACTAGACTTCGACTTTTTAGAGGTCAAGGGCGGGGGGTCACCCACCGCCCCCCCCACCCCTTGCGCCCGGGCCGGGCCCCCTCCTCCTCCTCCTCCTCCTTCGAACTTAAACTTAAAGATTCGCCTCTCTCTTCTTCTTGGGCTCTGAACTCTTCTTAGGGCGGACACGGAGAACACCGTACGATCGATCCTGAACTTCCTCAGGGTGCGGGATCTATATATAAATCTGCCTCGTTGATTAGATGCTGCCCGCGGCCGCCCCGCGCTGTGCGCGCGTGCGTGCATCGCAGCTTATCGGCGTTGCCAGGTCGTCATGGGCCCCGTCAACTCGCTCCCGACCGACTTCTGCATCATACCCGAGGAGAGCATCCGCCAGGCGCGCCGTTTTCCGTTTGCGGGGTCGATATCGATATTGCGGCACGCGCGAGTGCTTATTCGCGTTCCCTCCTTCCGTCCGCCTTCGCGCCCCGCAGCTGCTGAACAAGGCCCACGCGCTGATCCAGTCCACCGCCTCCGGGGACGAGGTACCCCCCCCCCTCCCCCCCCCTTAAGCCTTAAGCTTAAGCGCCACGATAACGATTTCTGTCTGACTCACATCCGCACCGCGCAGCTGCCCTCCATCTACATCGAGTGGCTCATAAGGAAAGGGATCTTCGATTTCATGGTGACTTCTTTCCTTTTCAGTCGAAGCTGCAGCTGTCGCTCCTTTATCGAAGCATAAGCTAGAATAGAATTCCGGTTTGCGTCGTTGCGGGGACGTCTGCTGACGCTCGTCGGCAGTACGGGCGGCACGACGCGGCCATCGAGAGCCTCTGGAACGCGTGGAGCGAGCTCATAAGGCGGTGCGCGCGCGAATAGATAATCCCAAGCTCAAGCGCGCCCAGCCTAAGATAGCGTAGCCTAAAATAGCCTGGAATGCGTGGAGCGAGCTCATAAGGCGGTCCGCGCACGAATTAATATCCCAACCTCAACCGCGCCCAGCCTAAGATAGCCTAGCCTAAGATCTGCCGGAGAGTAAATAGCCCAAGCGGCATGGCTGTAGTTGGGTGGCCCGCTGGTCTTGGCTCTAAACCTTGCGTACCTGTTCGCTGTGCGCGCGCTCGCAGGCAGCTGAGCCCGTGCCGGATGGAAGTTCGGTGCGCGCGCGTGACCGCCTCGTTCTATGGATGGCCTCCTTTTACGTATACCGTATATATATATATTTCAAGCTTCGAATTCGAATTCCATATCTTAGAAACAGCTCGAGCTTCAAAAAGCTTTTTCAATCCTAAAAACGCCATCGATCGAGCGCTCCTTTAAGCGTCCGCGGCTTACGCATTCCCCTCGCGATCGACCCGCGCAGCGTCATCGCGAACCTGCTCTTCTTCGTCGGTCCGCGCCCTCTCCCCTCGATGCCCTTATAATTAAGCCTGCAATCCCCCTTCCCCTTTCGAGCCCGGCCCCCGCCCCGCCCTGCCCCGCCTCCCCCGATCGCCCGCCGGCTCCCTCGCGCAGTGCTCGTCCCGAGCAACATCACGATGCTGCACGACATGAAGAGCAAGGTCTACTGGTGCGCGCGAACTCGAGGCGAAGCGAAGCGGCGTGGGCAGGGCGGGCCGGGGGCGCGGGGCCACTCAACTGATTACAATGCGCGGGGCGGGGCGCGGGAAACGCGCCGCCCGCTTCTCCCCGAACCCCCCCCCCCCCCCCCCCACCCCAGGCCCCCCAAGCCCCCCCCCCCCCTCCCCCCCTCGCCGCCTGTCGCTATCTATCTCGCGCCGTTATCTGCCGCGATTTGATCCGTGGCCAGGTACGAGGACCCGGAGAACTACGACGATTACATGGACGAGGCCGTCTGCTACCAGTGCTTCTGTGCGCCCGCTCGCTCGCCCCGGTCCCGGCCCGACCCCCAAACCCCAACCCCCCCCCCCCCCCCCGCCCCAAAACCGCGCTAGCACTCAAGGATACCATTTAACTCGCCGCGCATCGCGGGCGGGTCGAGCGGCGACTCATGCCGCGCGCCTTAGATCTCGCGCCTCAGTACTCCGTTTTAAGTTTGCCTTCCCCGCCGCCGGCCTTAGAGAGAGAGCGCGGCGATAGGCCCCGCCAGCGCTCGCTAGCGCTGGCGGCTGTCGACCGGTATTATGTATCCATGGTCCCGCCGCGTCGGGCCCGCGCTGACGGCTCCGCTTTCGTCTCCGCTCTTTGCGTCCGCGCGCAGGCGCCCTGGAGCTCCTGCGGCACCGCTTCGCGGCGGCGGCTCAGTACGCAACGCGATCCATCGAGGCCTGGCAGGTGCGCGAGCGCTGCACAGCTTAGGCCTTATCGCAAGTTAGATGGATAATTATATATATGCGTTTAAAGCTTTCCAACCGAGGCCTACTATGTGTTTTAATGTGTGCGCGACCCGATCCATAGAGGCCTCAGAGAGGGCACCTTCACCTCAAGTTAGATCGATAAACAGATATACGTCTTAAAGCTTTCCAATACCTGATTCGCTTCGCGCCGCTGATCACGAGCATCCCCCGCCCCCGCCCGCGCCCCCGGGGTCGCAGCGGGCGTCGACGGGGGGGCGGCCGGCCTACCGCCAGCTCATGGTCCGCTCCCTCCAGTACCGGGTCCGCCCCGCCCCGCCCCGCCCCGCCCCGCTCCGCCTTAGAGAGGGGCGCCTTGGGAAGGCGCTCTTTAAGAGCAACCCGAGGACCCGCCCCGCCCCGCCCCGCCCCGCTCCGCCCCTAAGGCTTCTAAGCCTCCTCGAATCTAAGGCCTTGACGGCTTCTAAGCTTCCAAGCTTCCAAGTGAAGGGCCCGCCCCGCCCCGCCCCGCCCTGCCCCGCCCCGCCCCGCCCCGCCCCGGCCCAGCCTGCTCGAAGCCCTACCCTCCGGAGCCGGGCCTGACCGCCCCCGCCCCCGCCCCCGCCCCGCCCCCGCCCCCGCCCCGCCCCCTTGGCTCGCAGATGTACGCGAACATGCGGATGAACCGGCTCGCTTCCGCCGCACGCGACTGGAAGGAGATCTTCAAGCTCCTCAAGGTCCCCCCCGCCCCACCCGCGCGCTCTGAAAGCTACAAGATCCGCGGCTTACATGTATTTTGCCGGCCGCAGGAGACCTGCAGCGTCAACTCGCACTTCTGGTCCGCACCCCCCCCCCCTCCCCCCCTCCCCCCCCCCCCCCCCCCCCTCCTCCTCCTCTGGCTGGCTGGGGGCGTGCCTGAACGCCGCCGCCCCGCCCCGCCCCGCCCCCGCTCCGCGCCGCGCCGCGCCGCGCAGGGACGTGCTCTTCATCGCGAGGTGCCCCCGGGCCGGACCCTATCGCTAGATATAAACTAGCTTTATATAGGGACCCTATAGCTAGATATAACCTAGCTTCATAACCTAGCTTTATATAGTCGCAACCATTTCATATAGAGGTGCCCCGGGCCGGACCCTAGCTATGTATCGCCTTCCGCCGAACGCGAGCCACCTCTACGCGCCCTTGTATTGTGCTCTTGGACACGTGCCTCGCGTGCTGATCGCGGCGACGACGCTCGGCCGCGACGCCCGTACCCGTCTTACGCGTCCCCCCCCCCCTCCCCGCGCAGCCGGTTCATGCGGGAGAGCATGCCGCAGTACCCGGGGCCCTCCCGCCGTGACGTCATCCGCCTGTTCCGGGCCGTGTTCGTCCTCATCAAGGTGCATGAGAGCAGAATGCAAGAAGATGATGGGATTTCTTGAGCTTCCGATGGGATCTCTCACGAGATCTAGAACATGGCTTACAATATGATCCATACACGGGCGCTACAAGGACACATACGAGACCATGATATTCAGAAGATGATAAGATCCCTCCTAATAGGATCGCCGCCGCAGCTGACCCCAGAAGATAATTAGATCTCTCCTAATAGGATCTCGCAGTGCATACACGCAGCACTAGCGCTCCGCGGCCTCCCGCCCGCCCGCCCGCCGGCCGCGGCGCTTTCATCTGACGGGGGTGGCCATGGGGTTGCAGATCACGGACGGGAACGACGAGACGCCGCTGCGCGGGCACGCCCTCATGCGCCTCGGCGAGTTCTACCTCTCCGGCGGTGCGAGCGAGCGCCACTGTACCCCTTCTCCCCGCCTTCTTCTCCCCGAACGCGCCGGCCCCTCTCGCCCCTAGCTACATACGTATTTCTAGGTTGTCGCGGTTGGATCCCTTAATTTTCCTGACGCGATCTCGCGATCTGGGGCGCGCGCAGGCGACCGGGAGAGGGCGGCGCAGTGCTTCGAGGCCTCCATCTCGCTGCTGCAGGTAGCCCAAGCCCCGGACGTCTCCAGACTTCGAGAACACGGCTCGAAATAACCTGTCAGGATCCTAGTACTCGATGCCGTTTACTACCGAGCTCCTTCTTAAAATTTCTCGCCAGTATCCTAAATTTCTCGCCAGTATCCTAGGCCAGGATCCCGCCCAAAAGCCCTCCTCGGCCCGCCGCGCTAGATCTGACGCCCCGCCCCGCCCCCCGCGCAGGGCCGGTTCCCCCTGTGCTTCTCGGAGGCGCACCCGCGGGTCGCCTCGACGCGGGCCCTGCTCGGGGTCGCCCGGGGCGTCCTGCACCCCTCCCGCCTGCCCTTCGCAGCGCATTAGTCCCAGCCTGTGTGCTTTCCCGAACCTTGAATCGAATCGCGCAAGTAACGTGGTCTGCTTTCAAATTCTATCGATACTCCAGGATCAGCTCTAGTTCTTCATATGTCTAGCCTAGTTCTTCGTATGACTAGCCTATAGCTAGAAGCTGTAAGCTAGCGGTTGCAAATTGTCGGCCTGTTGAACAGGACTTTTCTCTCGATCGCTTAGCCCCGTACATGCATTGATTGTATTAGAGCGTACATGTCTTGATTGTTGGACGATGTTCTCTCTTGAAACAAATCACAAGCGTCTCGAGGTCAGCTCAAATATTCGATCATGATCAGGCTCACTTACAAAAACCAACTCACACTAATATTGCATACGCGGTTTCGGCGCGATGCGCAACAAACGTTAAAATTGATTAAATTTTTAAAATCACTGATTTGATTAAGTGGGAGAAATTGGGGTGCAGCTCGATTTACTCATCTGCCTGCTCACCCCGGCCCGCCTCGTTACTCACTCTCGGGCTGCTTTGAATTCGAACACTAGTATTCACTAGTACTGCAATTGCAAGAGCGCAAAAACATCCAGGGCGGAGATGAAGGCAGAGGAGGAAGAGGGGGGGGGGGGAAGGAAGAAGGGGGGTAGGGGCGCTACGCGGTGCCCGCGGATCGCCGCGCGGGGTGCCCCGGCACGCCCCGGGCGGAGAAGGAGCCACCCCCAAGGTCCGCCGGGTCGTACGCCGTGAAGTTGGATGGCACGTCCCGCGCGGTCAGCGGCACGCCGTTCGGGTCGCGCGGGGGGCCCTTGGGGGGCGCGGGGCGGCCCCTGTGGGCCTTGCCTCCCGTGGGGGGCGTCGGCCCGCCGCTCACGAGGGGCGGCGTGGGAGTTCCGAAGGCCGGAGCGGGGGGCGGCCGGCCCAGGTTCGGCAGGGCGCTCTGCGGGGGACGTGCGTGAGCGGCGCGGTCAAAGATCTGGAACGCACTTTAAGAACTTCGGAAGGCTGTCTAATCTCAATGATGAATAAATCATTCTCTCCTAGCTTCCCTATCGTTGTAATAAGCAGATCTATTCTCTCCTGGCTTCCCTTGACTTCTCTGTCTTTCTAAATCAATTAAAAGCGCACGGCGGCCATGGTGAGGACGTGGAGCTCGGGGACACTCGCCACGACGGGCGCCGACGAGGCCGGCCTGCGCCGGCGGGGGTGAGGGCGCTGCGCTCGGGCGGAGCGGAGCAGCTAGCCTTGGGGCTAGGGGGCGGGCGCAAGCTCTTAGCGTTGGAACGTGGAGGAGATTGAGGAGTTTGAGGAGGGGGCCTGAGCGCCCGAGCAGAGGAGAGCGCGAGCCCCGGGCGCGAGCGCGCTCGTCGTGCAAGCTAGCGATCAGGCCACCAGCTAGCCCTAAAATCCCACGACCTTTTAAAGCTCTAGATCCCTCACCAGATTCGAAGCTGGAGCGCGAATAGAGCAGGGCGCGGCGAAGGAAGGAGCGGACCTGAAGATCTCGGCGGGGGTGCCCCGCTCGCCCTCCGAGCCGCGGGATCCGGCGGCGGCGGCGCGGCGCCGGCGGCCGCTGCGCCCGCCGTCCATGGAGCCCCGCACCGACGCCGAGAGCTCCCCCGTCGACGCCTGCGGGTCCTTGCTTAGCTTCGCTTAGCTTAGCTTAGCTTAGCTTAGCTTAGCTTAGCTTAGCTTAGCTGAGCTTAGCTTAGCTTAGCTTAGCTGAGCTTAGCTTAGCTTAGCTTAGCTTAGCTTGGCTTGGCTTAGCTTGGCTTAGCTTGGCTTAGAGGGGGCTGGGGGGGAAGGCGGTGCCGGGGCCGGGGCGGGCGCACGGCGGTGGGGGCGCCGTACTCGCGGTAGGAGTGCCAGCCCTGGCTGAACCCATTGCGTCTTTTTCCGTCGTCATCTGAGAGGGGGGGGGGTTGGGTGTGTGTGTGGGGGGGGGGGGGGGGGGCGGGGGGCAGGAGGGGGAAGGAGGGGGGGAGGGTGAGGGAAGTCGGGAGGGCGGGAGTCTAGATGCGGGCGGGGCGGGCGGGGCGGGCGGACGGGCGGGGCGGGTGACGAGGGAGGGGGGAGGGGGGGGGGGTAGGGGCGGTGGCTCGAGAGCGGCGGGCGGTCGGGCTCTTCCATAATTAATCTCTATAGAAACGGGGCTCTTCTACAATGAATTTCTTGCGTACTGAGTCGGGCGGAGCGTGGGGGCGGGGTGGGCGAGACGGGGGCGGGGCGGGGAGGGGCGGGCACCTGGAAGGCGCTGGGCGGGGTGGGGAGGGTGCCGGGCCCCCCGGGGGCCTCCTCGCGCCAGGGCGCCGGGGAGGAGAGCGTCGCGATGCGCTTCTCCAGCGTCGCGATGACCTCCTGCGGGGAGGACGATGAGATCGGGGGCGAAAGGGTTGGGGGTGGCAGGCGCGGGGCGGGAGGGAGGGGGGGGAGGGAGGAGACTAGGGTTTGGACTAGTTTGGACTAGTCGGCGGCGGGGGAGGGAGGGGCGATGAGATTAGATGAGATTGATCCAAAGGTCCAGGCGGGAGTTTCGGGAGTTCCAAGATCGAGATCGGCGTCGGGAGTTCGGATTGGGGGTGGGGAAAGGGGCGAGGGGCGCCCGCTCGCCTGCAGGGCAACGTTCTCCTGCGCGAGCTTCTGCATCGCCGCCGCCTGCGGGGAACGCCCGCCTCAGCGAGAGTCCGGCGCGGGGGCAGTGGAGGGGAGAAAGGGGAAGGGAGGGAAAGGGGACCTGGCGGGAGTTGAGGATGTTCTGCAGCGCGCTCTCCCGCGCCGCCTCCGCCGCCTGCCGCTCGTACCTGCGCATGCACGCGCTCAGCCGAGGCTCAGCTGAGAGCGCCTTTCAGCGCCGCTTTCAGATCTTAGCATATGGATTCTTAGCAAATCCCAGCCGCGCAGTTCGCTCAGGTGAGCCCTTGGCGGCGCCCGCACCGCTCGCGCTCGGCGGCCCACGCGCGCTCCGCAGCCTCCATCTGCTGCCGCCCCTCCGCCTGCGTCTTGGCCACCTAAGGGAGGGAGGGCGTGGACGGGGTCAGCGGCGCGGGGGCGGGGAAGTCTTCGTTTCGGGAGGGGGGGTACGCGGCCCGCACCGCCTCGCCGTGCTTCGCCTCCGCGAGGGTCCCTTTCATCTGCGCGGCGGGCCTCGGCGACGGACGAGGGGGAAAAAGAAAGAGGGCCCGGTCGGATTCGAACCCGGAGATCGGTGACCATCCCGTCGTACCGCTGCGCCTGCTCCGCAAGGTTGCGGGCGGCCCGGACCCGCTCCTCCGCAGCCGAGCGCGTCGCCGCCTGCGTCCAATGATTCAGATCAGACCGGAGCCGCGCTCAGATCGGATCTGAGCCGACGGGCGCGCCTCGAGCTTCGCCTGGAGCTCGGCTATGAGCCGCTCCTGAGCTTTCCTCGCCTGCGAGTGCTCCCCCGCCTGCGCGGGGGTACGGCGCCGGCGCGTCAGCAGCGGGGGGCTACGGCGCAGCGTCGTCCGGGGAGGGTACGCCGATTTGCTCGCCTCGATCTCGGATTTGAGAGAGTGGATCAGCGTTGCCTGCGCCGCGACCTTCTCCCGCAGCTGCTCGTCGATCGATTCCGTCTTCCGGAGCTGCGAGGGTACGGCGTTAGAAAACGGTCGGGGGGCAACGCCGTACCCCCCCCCCCCGCTCGAGAGTCTCGCCTGGAAGGTAAGCTCGTCGACCTTGGCCGTAAGCTCTCGCCTGTCCTCCGCGGCCTTCGCCTCCATGTCCTTCTGCAGCCGCTCCTGCGGGGGGGGGGTACAGGGAATCTCAGGGGTACGGCACCACGGAGCGGAGCCCGGGGGGGTACGCCGCGCGCCTGGAAGACGCGCTGCTCGTACTTCATTCGCGCGATGACGTTCGCCATGTGCTGGCGGTACGCCTGCCGAACCTGCGGGGAGTACGAAAGCGGATCGGTTCGGGGCGGGGGGGGGCGGGGCGGGAGGGGGGTACGCGCCTGCTCGAGCTGGCGGAACTGGCGCCCCTCGAGGAACTGAATCCTATCGAGGGCCGTCATGTGCGCCTGCCGGGGTCCGGTGAGCAGCGGAAGCTCAAGATCGAGCGGCGAGCCTTCTGTTTTAGTTATGTTTCGGTTTTAGTTGGTTTAGGCACCTTGTCCAGCTCGTCGTCGAGCTTCT
Source organism: Cyanophora paradoxa (assembly GCA_004431415.1). Classification (NCBI taxonomy): domain Eukaryota; class Glaucocystophyceae; order Cyanophorales; family Cyanophoraceae; genus Cyanophora; species Cyanophora paradoxa. Next base: position 294,503 of record QPMI01000040.1, read on the forward strand.
TAACGAGGTCAACCTTGACTCGGAGCTCGATGTCCTCGACGTCGTTCTGCAGCTTGGAGAGTTCCTGCTCCGGAGAAGTAAGCCCGGTTCCGAATTTGATCCAAGGCGCGCGGGCCGGCACCGCTTGCGTAAAGTCAAGCGTGCCCATCAGAGCCCGCAGGTCGTAGAACTCGGACGAGTCGGTCTGAACTTCGACGTGGTTCCGTACCCTCCGCCGCCCTGCGTGCAGCGTGGCGCGGCGGGCGCGCGTCAGACGCGGGGCTAGCTTTCGATGCGGGGATCGGGCAGAGGCACCGCCGCCGGGCGTTTCCATGCCCGTCGCCGTGGGTCGCGGCGTCGTCGCGGCTGCTTGCGGGGCGGGCGGCTCGGCGGCCCGCACGCTCTTCTGGCTCGCCCGCGTGGGCGAGCGCGGCGACTTCCCGTCCGCTGCGGGGGCCGCCGTAGCGAATCCCTCCGGATAGAGCTGGTCCATGTAGTTCTCGAACTTGTAGGTGGCGAGGATCGCCAGCATGTGCGCCTGCGGGGCGCGCGGGGGTCGGGGAAGGGCGAAGGCGAAGGCAGCAGCGCGGCGCGAGCTGGGCGCGGGAGCGCATGCGGATGCACCTTGTCTGGATCCTCCTTGTAGGGCGAGACCGGCTGCCTCCGCGGGCTCGGCGCAGGCTGTCCTCCGGCCCGCGGGGTCCTCGGCATCTTCACGGGCTCGGCTGCCTCCATCGCTGGTGGGCTACAGATGATCACTAGCTTGGTGCGCCGGCGCCTGCGTGTGCCGCGCCGCCTCCTTGGCTAGGACATCGGCCCGCGGCCGGCTGTGCCGCGCAGGCGCTGGGCTCACGATGGCGCCACGCAGGTGCGGTGCTGATGCCGCGGGCGGTGAGCGTGTCGGCCTTCCTGGGCTGGATCGGGCGGCCGAGAAAATGACCTGGCCGGGATTCGATTCGATTTCCAAAAAAAGACAGCCAAGCAGGCGAGCCACGCAGCTGCAGGCGAGAGCACGCCAGACGACCAGCGCAGCCAGCGCAGCTTAGGAGCGAGCCGTACAGCTGCCAACTACAGCTAACCAGCGCCAGGGGACGCTTTCGGCTGCCAGCTTGTCACTTGGGCAACCTTTCGACGTAGTCGCACGCCTGTCAGACGCGTTGGACGCGCACAGCGGCACCGAAGCATCGCACAATGGGCTGTGGCGCCTCGAAGAACGCGTCGGCCGCGGTGGCGGAGCCGGAGCCGAGCCAGTCCAAGACGGAGCGCAGCCTGAAGGCGGAGTCCAAGGAGGCCTCCAAGGAGACCTCGCGCCCCGCAGAAGACGCGCGGAAGGCGTCGGTCGTCATCGAGCGCTCGGCGCCCGTCGCCGAACCGGAGGCAGACCCGTCTCGGCCGGAGGGCGAGGACGGGGGCGAGGGAGGCGAGCCGCGCGCCGAAGGCGAGCAGGCGATCCCCGACATCGATGAGCACAAAGGTGCAGAGCCGCGCCGCTTGCGCTCTGCGCTCTGCGCCCCGCTCGCCGCCCGCCCACGTCCCGTTCCGCCCAGAGCGCGCCCCGCTGGAGCCCCGCAAGGAGCTCAAGCTGGAGCTGGAGGAGGAGAAGGCGCGTGTACCCCTTGCGCGCTTCCGGCGCAGCGGTTCCGCGGCTCGGACTCAGACGGGGCGCATGCAGGAGGCGCTGGTCGACCTGGAGGGCCGCGCCCTGGCCCGCCCCGAGGGGCCCGGGGTCGAGTTCACGCAGGAGCAGAAGTCCAAGCTCGCCCAGCTCTTCTGTGCGTCGTACCCTTGCGTCCCGTGTACCCCCCGACGCTCATTCCCCCCCGCCCCTCCCAAAACAGCTCTCTACGACACGGACGGATCCAACGAGATCGACATCGCCGAGCTCGAGGCCGCCGTGACGAAGCAGCACGGTACCCCCCGTCCGCGTCGCCCCCGCCCCCCTCCCTCGCTGAACCGGGGGGTGCAGACATGGTCCTGACCAGCGGCAAGGCGCCGAAGTCAATGCACTTCTCCTTCGTGCGTACCCCTCCTCATACCCCCCTGTACCCCCGCCCCCGCCGACCCGCGCCGCACTCAGAACGTGAAGAGCCGCGTGGATGCGCTCCGGAAAGCCCGCGCCCTGCTCCGCGCCATGTGCGTCCCCGCGCGGCGGGGAAGAGTCGCGGCCCGGATTCGAACCCGCGGCTCTGCGCAGGGACTCCGACCACAACTCGCGTGTCTCGATGGACGAGTTCCTGGGTTCGTTCCCCGCCGCGCCCATTTTCGGACGAGCCGCCCCGACTCGAACCCGCGCAGCGTACTTCCAGAGCCTCTGCTCCAGCTTCCAGTACGGCCCCGAGGAGGTGCCGTACCCTCCTTCCCCTCCGAGTCCGTACCCCCGAGTGACCGATTGCGGTACCCCCAGGTGGACGGCTTCCTCGCGGACCTCATATCCAAGTTCGAGAAGAAGCCGGAGGAGGAGCCGGTACCCCCGGCGGCCCCGGTACCCCCCGAGGAGGAGATGCGCGTCGAGGTGAGCGCGGGGTACCCCACTACCGCGCCGTCCCGCCCGCGCGCTGAGCCGCGGGTCGCCCCGCAGGAGTCGAAGGGGGAGGAGGGGGCGCCGCCGCCGCCGCCGCCGCCAGCCGAGGGCGAGGGCGAGGGCGACGCGCAGTCGCAGTCGCAGGCGCAGCCGACGCAGGTCGAGGATGTGAAGGCCGAGACGCCGGCCCCGGGGGAGGACCAGGCTCCCCAGGAGGCGGCGCCGGCGCCGGCCGAGGGCGCGGAGGCGCAGCCAGCGGCGGCCATCGAGGACAAGGAGAACGGCGCGGACGCGCAGCAGCAGCAGGCGGCGGCGGAGGCGGAGCCGTCCGCGCCGTCCGAGGAGCCCGCGGCTGCGCGCGCGGCGGTGCAGGAGCCGGAGGCCGAGGCGGTGGCGGGGGCGAGGCCGCACCGGCTCCGCCGGCCGCACCGGCGCCCGTGGAGGAGGAGGCGCGCGCGCCGGAGCCAGAGGCGCCGGCCCCGGCCCCGGAGGCGGCGGTGGCGGAGGCCGCTCCAGAGGAGGCGGCCCCGGCGGCGGCGGAGGCGGCGCCGGCCCCGGCGGCGGTGGAGGAGGAGGCCCCTGCCGCGTCCGCCGCCGCTGCTGCTGCGCCGCCGCCACCACCAGCGGCGGAGGATGCGTCGCCGGAGGCCGCGGCACCGGCCGCCGCGCCAGAGGCACCGCCGCCGCCGGCCCGGCGGAGGCGCCCGCCCCGGAGCCGGCGGCCCGGAGGAGCCCGCCCCGGCCCCGCCGCGCCGACGGCGGAGCCGGCGGCAGCCGCAGAGTCGGCACCGGCCGCCGCCGCCACGACAGAGGAGACGAGCTGGAAGCGGTGCGCGGCGCGCGCTGCGCCCTCCAGCCGCGCCCGCGCCGCTGACGCTGACGCCCGGCCGCCCGCCCGCCCGCAGATCCGGCGGGCCGAGCGGGAGGAGGAGGAGGCGACCGCTGCCGCGCTGGCCGCCGAGGGCGAGTCCGGCAAGTGGTGACCGGCAAGAGGGCGAGAAAGCGGGGCGGAGCAGCAGCATAGCCCGGCAGGGCAAGCGTGCCGTTGTCGGAGCGGGCAGTGAGTATTATCGATTATGAAACGAACAATATGCCGCGCAGAAGAGTCACTGAGTAGAGCAGATGTGCGCAAATTAAAATAGAACAGAATTCGAATTCTACGCGTGTACAGAATTACGTACACACTCGCTCACAGACTCTCGAAGGCCCTGAGGGAAAGCCGCTGAACCCCCGCCTCGTGCGTGTGACCGAGGATGCGCCACGCTGCTGCGCAGCCCTCACTCTAGATCTGATGCCCAAGCGATAAACCGGCTCTCTAGAAGTGCACCCCTTGCTCGTTCGAGCTCATGATCATGAATTACTTGCAAAAATAAGATTATTTCCAATTGATTCACGTGCACGATACACTATCATGACTAGCATGATCACAAAACGTTCGCGTGATTACAATCAACGCATGCAAGCATCGATGTCGACCTAGCAAAAGTCCACGTCGACATCGATACAAGTAAAAAAATTAAGGATCCCCCCAGAGGAGATCGAAAGCATTACGGATCGAGTGTGACTAAGAAATCGAGCGAGGGGCGAAGTATAGTACATGTACAACGAGAGGCTTGATCGCTACGTTGGCGCCGCGGCCGTCGTCGCTGAACGACCGCGGCTCACTGGCTCGCCGATCGCGAGCCGCGCCGCCGAGTCAATTCCGCCGATCGCGAGGTAATTAATGGGCGCTGGAGCCGGCGCCGAAGGGGTGTCCGTTGTGCGCCGAGGGCGACGTGCCGCGGTAGGTGACCGGTCCCTTGCCGCCGTCCTTGAGGCCGTGCGTGGCGGCCTTGCTGCGGTGGTACTCGATGGCCTGGGCGCGCAGGGCCTCGGCGCCGGCGTGGCCGACGTTGGCGCAGAGCTTGTAGAAGGAGGACTCCGGGTTGTTGAGGAGCGTCACCGGGTTGTCGAACTCCGCGACCTGATCACGATACAAAGGTTAGTTAGAGCTTGGTTATATAACGCGCTCTAGATCTCAAGCTTTTCATTAGAATTCAAATAGGCCGACCTTGCCGGCGTCCATGACCAGGATCTTGTCCGACGTGATGATCGTGTCGAGGCGGTGGGCGATCGTGAGCACCGTCGAGTCGACGAACTCGCCTGCGGCCGCGGGGCAGCCAGCGTAAGAAGAAGAAACTTGAAACCCAACGGGCTCTCGAATCGAATAATTCTCCAACGCACGCTGGATCGCCTGCTGGATCTTGGCGTCCGTCTCGAGGTCCATGGCAGCGGTGGCCTCGTCCAGGCAGAGGATGCGGGGCTGCCGGCGCGAAACTCGTTAAGGCATTTGTTCGATTGTAAGATATGAAATGCGAGAAAGAAATCACCTTCTTGAGAATGGCGCGGGCGAGGCAGAAGAGCTGCTTCTGGCCGAGCGAGAAGTTGGCGCCGCCCTCCTCCACCGGCGTGTCTGCGGTGAAATCATTAAATTTAGACGCAGGAATAATACATGCCGCTTCAACATATATAAGCGATCGCACCGAGCTTGAGGGGAAGGGAGTCGATGGAGTCCTTGAGGTACGACTTCTCGAGGCAGACCCAGAGCTCCTGGTCGTTGTGCTGCTCGAAGGGGTCCAGGTTCGAGCGGATCGTCCCCTTGAACTGTGGCGAGGGCGAGGGCGCGTCAGACGCCGAAGCTTGAGCGAAACGGGTTAAGTCTGGACGCACCATCACGGGCTCCTGAGGCAGGATACCGAAGCGCGCGCGGATGTCGTGAAGACCGAACTGCGAGACTGCGCAGGGCGTGAGCACCAGCGCACAGATGCGCGAAACCAAAGAGGCGCCTCACCGTTCTGGCCGTCGACGATGATGGTCCCCGAGTCGCACTCGTAGAGGCGGAAGAGGGCGAGCAGCGAGGTCGACTTGCCGGCGCCCGTGCGCCCGACGATCCCGACCTGCGCGGAGATCGCCATCAGTCGCGGTCGACTTCGGGTTCGGCTTCGGCTCTCGCGCGAGATTTAATTCCATTCCAATTCCGCTCACCTTTTCGCCGTGCTCGACCTTGAAGGAGACGCCGCGCATGGCGGGGTCCAACTCCTTGGCGTAGCGCTGCGCGGCGAAGTCGAGGTCAGCTTCAAATAGCTGTAGATATATACGAATTCGAAGTTGCAGGGTTCTAGTAAATCAAAGCCTAGACTGCCCTTGTCATTGAACAGCAAAGCTGTAAATAGAAAGTACCGTGGTTCTAGTAAATTAAAGCGCAGCCTAGCCCAATCATACAACGTTAACGGACCATGACGACGTCCTTGAAGTCGATCTCGCCCTTGGCGGGCCACGACTCGGCGGGGCGGCAGTTCGGCAGGACGAGGGGCGCCTCCTCCGGGATGTTGTCCGTGTAGTACCTGAAACAAATATATAAGCTCAAGCTTAAGCTTAGAGAACGGTAAAGGTGGCGCACTTGACGCGCTCGACGGCGCCGAGCATGGACTCGATGTCGGCCGTGCCGCGGACGAAGGCGGTGAAGAAGAGCAGCATCTGGAACGAGTTCGAGACGGCGAAGCCGAAGTTGCCGGCGGTGAAGCCCGTCTGCGCCGGGTCGAAGATGACGGCGAATGCGGCGACGGAGAAGACGAGGAGGGAGCCGAGCCAGTCGAGGCGGTGCGAGGCCCAGAGCTGGCACATCTCCAGGTTGAAGACGGCCTTGTGGTTGCGGTCGATGCGCTTGATGTTGTCAGACTTGAACTGGTCCTGCACGCGGAAGCCGCGGATGACGGCGATGCCGGTGAGGGTCTCCGCCAGGTGGGCGTAGATGGGGCCGGCCGTGTTGCCGGAGATGCCCTTCAGAATGCGGGTCGTCTTCAGGTAGTACGAGTTCAGAAGGAAGAACCCGACGACCAGAATCACGGAGACTGCGAAATATAATAGAGGTCAGCTTAATTAAATATAAGCTAAGCTAAGGTGCACGTGGCATCTTAAGCTTCTTATATACTATATATATATAATTACCGATGGCGAAGTAGTAGAGGACGCCGGTGACGAAGCAGAGCGTGACGAGCAGGATGAACATGTAGATGGTGGAGAGCATGAATGCGTCGGGCAGGGCCTCGTCGATGATGTCCATGTCCTTCGAGACGCAGGCGAGCAGGCGGCCGAGCGGGGTCTTGTTGAAGAACTCCATCGGGGCGCGCAGCACCTGTTCAGCGCGGATAATAAGCTAAGCAAATTCGAGCGAGCAAAGTATGCAGGGCGTATATATCCGGACCTTGCGGAACATGTTGTTGTGGAGGCGGGTGGCGGCGGAGAGGGCGATACGGTAGAACCAGATGCCGCGGAGGTACATGAGGGCCCAGAAGACGACGAGGAAGATCGCGTAGATGATCATGAAAATCTAAGAATATAGGCTTAGTTCCCGAAACGACGAACCAAGAAAGGAAGATAATGCGCACATCCTTCGAGACGTTGTTGTAGTTCATGGTGTAGTTCGGGTCGAGCGGGATTTTGTTCCGCGGGTTGCCGGTGTCGGCGGCCGTCCAAATCGTGAGCCACTGCCCGCCCACAAATCGAGGTCAGTCCATAGGAATATCGGAACCGATTTTTGCAGCGAGAGAGGCCGAGCGCACGTAATCGCCGGCCGTGCGGCTGATCTGCGCCAGGATGAACCAGAGGATCGAGAGGGTGAACGTGCCCTTGCCCATCGCGTTGATCCAGAGGCCGAAAGCCTGCACTCAAAGTTAAATGGAAATGGAATACAGAGACTAAGAAGGACGAGCTAAGTAAGCCAGCATCTAAGTACTGGTAACGCCAGCATCTAAGTAACGCTCAAGCTGCGAGATCTAGATCTAGATCTAGATTAAATCGATATCGGCGAATATATTTACGCGCCTGGAAGAAGTTGAGGCGGCCGCTGGAGGTGTCCTCCTTCACCATCTTGCCAGTGGCGCCGACGCTCTTCTTCCCGGGGACGTGGTCCTTCGGGCGCGCCACGCGCTTCACCTCGACCTCCTTCTTCTCCTCGCCGCCGCCGTGCTGCTGCTTCACCTGGCGACGTCGACGGGTCGATATATAAGCATTCAATTTCCGCGTGTGTGTATGCCAAAACGTTGCACGTGTTCACCTTCTCCTGCTGCTCCGCCCACTGAGGGAAGTGCGACGCGACGACGTCGTAGCGGTACGGCCCGTAGTAGTCCATCAATCCGTCCTTCATGATGCCGACGTCTGCTCGACGCGCGCGCGCGCGTGAGCCTCTAAGAGATTAGACGCCCTTTGCCGGCGCCGCTACGGATATTTACGCACAGTCGCACTGCTCGAGAAGCTCGAGCTGATGGGTGACGAGGATGACTGAGGGCGACGTGTCGTCAGCTTAACAGCGAAAGCGAAGCGAAAAAAATTGAGCATTAATTGGGCACCGGTCTTGCCCGAGGCGACGAGGATGTCCTTGATGCAGTAGCCGAAGATGTGCTTGCAGGTGTGCTGGTCGACGGCCGAGAGCGGGTTGTCGAGGAGCATCACGTCGTGGTCGGAGTAGACGGCGCGCGCGAGGGCGATGCGCTGGCGCTGCCCGCCCGACAGGTTGATGCCGCGCTCACCGATCTCCGTCTCGTCGCCGTCGCCGAGGATCTCCATGTCGCGCTCCAGGGCGCAGGCGTAGACGACGTGGCGGTACTTGTAGTCCTCTGCAAAAGCAGCGGTTATTTTGTATGGAGAAGGCGAGATCGCGAGAATTCGAATGCGGGATCAGGATGCGCACCGAAGGGCTTGCCGAAGAGGATGTTGGAGCGGACGGTGCCGAACTGGATCCAGGGCGCCTGCGGCACGTACGCGAGGGTGCCGCCGACGGAGATGGAGCCCGAGAGCGTCTTGGTCTCGCCGAGGACGGCGTTGAGGAGGGTGGACTTGCCGCAGCCGACGGGGCCCACGAGGCCGAGCAGCTTGCCGCGCGGGAGATCCATCGAAATGTTGCGGATGATGGGCTCGGGCGAGCCGAACGAGAACGCCTGCGCGCGCGCCCAGCTCAGCGGACGCGGCTACGAGGAGCAAGCCAAGTATGGCGAAACGAGCTTAAGCCAAGCATGGTATTAATAAATCCTAATTAAAAGCTGAGGAACAAGCCAACTACATTATTTATTATATATAACGCACCGCGTTGTTCATGGTGATGCCGACGACGCCGCGGTCCTTGAGCGGCTCGACGTCCGGGCGCTTGAGGAAGGATCCGATGCGCTCGAGGGCCTGCGCGAACCGGAAATATGAGCTTTCTAATTTCGAGTGCGAGGGCGGGGGCGCATGCGGCGGCGCATGCGCACGGCAAGAGACTCCGAGAGGCCCTTGATAGCCTTGGGCAGGAACGACATCGGCAGGCGCAGCGTGTTCTGCGCGACGTAAATTTAACGTGTGCTTTAGCTATCGCTATGGAACTGGACGCGTTCAGAGTTGTGAGACGTGCGCACGAAGAGCGTGAGCATGGTGAAGACGTATTCGCCGTTGAACTTGGTGCCCTGCTCCGAGAAGATCCAGGTGGCAAAGACGACGACGGCGATGGTCGGGGGAGTGCCTGCAGGCGCAGACAACGCGCGTCGAATGCGCGTCAAACACACCAACGGGGGGGGCTCCGTATTTACCGAACACGGAAAGGATGTTAATCGACTTGATCGTGCCGTTGACCTTCATGAGCTTCAGCTCGCGCTTGCGGATCTCCGCCACAACTGTTGTCGAATCGCATAAGCTTAGAAAGGCCGCAAAATACAAATTAAAGTCAAGTATACAGAGCGGCGCACGGTCGCCGAACTGCTTCTCCCAGGCGTACATCTTGATGGTCTTGATGGACTGCAGGGCCTCGTTGACGACCTGGACGCGCTGGTCCGTCGTCGCGATGTTCAGCGACCGGTTCTTCACGACCTGCGCCGCGACCGCGGGTTAATTGTAATTGCAAGACGGATCGGAGAAGATATCCACAGTGCGCGCGCGCGTATGTGCGGACCTTGGCGCCGATGCCGAACTGGAGGAGGAAGAGGACCGCGAGGACGCCGATGGAGGGGAGGGCCTTGACGCCGATCATCGTGCACATGCAGACGACGATGGCAATGGCCTCCGCGGGGCCCGCCCACAGGTAGTGGAAGAACGTGCAGCCGTCTGCGCACGGTCCATGGAATAATCAGAGGAGGGGCAGAGATGCGCGTGCACAGCCTCAGAGAGAGGGGGGGACGGAGAACGGACCCATGAGGCGGGCGCAGTCGTTGGAGATGAGAGAGACGACGTCTCCGACCTCGGAGCCGACGTTCGGGATGCGCAGCGACTTGCGGTACACTGGAGGCGACCGCAGGCGGCGTTAACGTTGGATTCGAAAACAAAGAAATACATATATGAAAGAGCGTCACCTGCCGTCATCAGCGCGGCTCGAACCTTGATTCCGACTTGCATAGCTTTGGCTGCGAGCTGTCGAACGTCGAATTCGAAAATATCAAGCGGCTGTAAAATAGAACGACGGCAGGAAGGCGACGTACCTGCTGAAGGCAGCAGCAGAGCATGAAGCAGTTGACGAAGAAGAAGACGGCCAGGGGCCAGCCGGTCTGCTCGAGCATATGCGATCAGCGGCGAACGTCGACGTCGACGCGCCGCATGATGGCGCGCGCGCGTTGAAGCTCGCGCGCGCATGCGCAGGCCTAATCCGAAGGCGAGGCGGGGCCGGGGCCGGGCCGAACGCACGGAGGGCCCGGGCTTGTTGGGGTTCCTCTCGTCTGAGCGGTCGCGCACGTAGACAAAGAGGAAGCGAACCTGAAGTACGAGAGCGAAGTTAAGAGTCGAGATAGAGAAATGACACATCATAATTAACTGAGTTAGAGTGTATATATATATATATGATACGCACGAAATAGAACGCGGCGAGGATGACGAGAGAGGCCCAAGCGCCCTTCCAGCAACCAGCGACGAACATCTCCTTGCTGCGCGTCCAATTCGTTCGATGAGCGCTCGACGAATGCCTGCCCCCGAGAGCTCGAGAGAAATTCAGACTCACCCGAACGACTTCTTCAGAGCACGGAGGAGAGAGGGGCTGTGTGGAGCGGAGCGCGTCAGTCAGTAAATGAATGCGTAAGCGATGTGCTACTAGTTATAGCTTTAGACTGATCACGAGGCGCACTCGCTCGGGTTGCGGGTAATCTCCTCGTTCCAGTTGCGCTCGAAGATGGCGAAGTTGCGCGACGCGCGGTCCGCATCGTTCAGCTCCAGGTAATCCTCGCTCAGGTCGCCTAATTCACGCAGTTAGAGCGGAGCCGGGCTCCGGATTCGCGCGCGCGCGCGCGCGCGCGCCCGCGCGCGAAGGCTGCACGCGCCTTTCGCGCCCTTCGCGAGGATCGGAGAGGCCCAGCGGAACGTGAGCTTGGAGAGGATGCTCGACTTCTCGAACCGGCTCTTCTTCCCCTGGTGGTCGCCCGGATCGACCTCGACCTCGGAAAGAGTCTGCGAAAGAGCGCGAGCGCGAAAGTGAGCTTTCCGATACTACGGCGGGCGCGCGCGCGCGCGCGCATTCTGGCGCGTTCGGGCGCGCTCTAGACCGCACGTGAAAGGGCGCGCGCTCGGCTACAGGCAGCTCCGGATCCGGCCCGGTCGAAGACTCCGGGGAAAGCCCTAAGGGCGCATGCGCACTGCGATCTACGCACCACGATGTGGGGGCGGTCGCTCGGCTTCACCGCCAACTTGCTCTCATGGCCTCCCTGGCCCATGGCGCTAGCTAAGACTTGCTGCACGCGTCTGCAGCTAGCTGGTGGCCGCTGAGGCGGGAGCTGCCTTGACTGCGGAATGCGGCGCTCAAGGCCCTCGGGAGTCTGGGGCTGTATGAATGTATTGCCTGATGATCGCAGCAGTGCAGTAGTGGTCGAAAGTATGAGCTTATTCCGTGGTCGTGCTATCATTGAAGGACATCGTGGGTCGAAAGTATGGAACCATAGTAGGAGTCGATACTGGCTCGAAAGTATGGGTCGATACTGGTTCGTCGCATGATAAGAAAATAAAGGTTGTCGCTGCGACTATCTGCCGCTACTTGATTTTTGCTTCAAATTCTTAAATCGAAAACTTGATAGATATTTATGGTTAATTGCAATAATTAGCCCGTTGCGCCAATCAGATGCGGAGCAAAACAGAGTGAATTCTCGATTTTACGTATAATTATCAATTTAAAAATCAGTTTCCATGGTCATTTACTGAATTATTCAATTTTGACTCATCAGTGGCCCATCACTGCTCGGAGCGTGGTCGAACCGGCGTCCACCAACCATTGAACATTAATGACCATGGGATGCCCGACGGATGGCGATTCGAATGACGATCGGTCGCTATGGCGGCGCTAGCCTTCCCATGATTCTGCGTTGATTGAGTTCATTGACCTGCCTGGCATGTGCCAGGCGCCGCCGGCGCGGGCGGCGGGCGCCAGCCTGGCGCCGGCAGGTATGTGAAATTTTAAATTGTGAATCGTGTCACTATTACTACGTTAGTGTGTGTGCAGCACTCAGTCAGCACGTATTCGTTACAATACTTCTCCGGGATCCCACCATGGGTTTTTGAGAGACCACCACATATAGTTGAGCGTACGTGTGTATTTGCTGGCGAATATTTGCCAATATTCGCACGCCGTGACGATGCTGCCGCATGCAGCGCCGCATGGTGCTTCGCCCGCACAACGATGAGCGTGCACGTATACGTATTCGTATGATGCGTGATAATGTTAAATCCATCTATATAGCGGCATGTACATGCACGTTGCCGCTTCTCCGGTAGCTATAGGAGACCTAGAGCATTCGGAGGCGCGGCGCGGCGGCGAGCGGGAGCAGCGCTAGCGAAAGCGTTAACGTTAGCAGCTGCTGCAGCTGCAGCCTGCAGCTGCCCGGCCCGGCTGCACATGGCGGACGGTGATGAACCCCCTGAGCTTCTGGATCTGCCGGTGCGCGTAGAGCGCCCGCGCGCGTCCGCAAACGCTGTTCGAGCCTTTAGCTCAAGAGCCTTTCGACTTCGCAGTACGACCTCCTGCTCGCAATATTGGGGAAGCTGTCGCCTTCCGACCTGCGCGCGACCGGGGCCGCGTGCAGCCAACTCCGCAGCCTCAGCCGCTCCGCGCCGCTCTGGACATCCCTACTGCAACGGGAGTTCGGGCTCGATGTCGAGTCTGCCCTTTCCGCCGTAGGCCTGGGCCTCGCCCCGGGCGGATCCAGGTCCGAGCGCGGCTCAAGCTCCTGGCGCGCGCGCATGCCGAGACTCCGCCACATTCATCTCTACGAATCGATTGCCTCTGCGATGGAAGAGGCAAGGGCGAGCGACCTTGCGGCTTTGAATTCCAGCCACGAGGTGCAATCTTTTTGTTATTCAACATTTCTCCCGCGTAAATTAAACTGGTTCGTCTCAAATGTTTACTCGTAGACGGCTGGTTCGACGACGGCTGATCGCAACGAGATTCTCGGCTGCCGATCCCCTTACCTTCGCATCGCCGGCCTCTGGTCCGACGGGTGCTTTTTAAATATTCCCATTCGGCTCTGCAAGTTTGCCATCGACGTCGACGGCGCGTGCTGATGCGGAGCAAGCGCAGAGGCTGCGACGGGGGAGACGTGCGCAAGTACAGCCCCTTCCACGTCTTTTCTGACGATCCGTCGCTCGTCTACTGCTCCGAGTCGACCCGCGGAGTGCACATCCTGGGGTCTTTCGATGGCAGCCCCGACGGTGCTATTCTTATTCTGTATCTGCTCCCGCAAATATAAGCCAATATCTGCTCCCGCGAATAAAACCTGAAACGCATTCAACCGTGCCCGGCGCCAGATCGCCTGGACGATGACATTCCGAATCGCGTGGGCACATTTGTTCCGCGATTGCAATTGCAAGGATCGCCTGCGAGATTAATTGGTCCCCTGCCCCTTTACGCAGGCCATTCGCTCGTTCATCCTGGAGCGCATCTCTGGACTGGCCCCTGCGCTCCGCGCCCCTCTTTCCCCTTATTCTCCATCGACGGAGCAACTGTTGGAGGTGAGAAACGCGGACCGCATGTACCAGACCCTTGTGATTTGCGTGAATTTGCTGCGAAAATTGATTTCGAGATTCTTTCGAAGGTTTGGCAAAGCGCGTGGACAGGGCCCCACCACGCTGCATTACTCCGAGGACCGGAGCGCGTAGTGAGCTCCCCATCTCACATCGGTGCGTACACGCGCATTCTTCTTCGTCATTGCCGTTTTAAAAGCGAATCTGATGCGCAACCGGTCATGCTCAGCTCTCGTAAATCGGGTGGACATCATGATTTGGGGCTACCGAAAATGGCGAGCTGCCCGACAAAGGTGCGGGGTGCGGGGATGGGACCTCCCATATATACGCATGCGCACGCGTCATTTCAGACGACTGAAGATCGCGCACGCGCTCGCGGTTCGTTCGCAGCCGCCTGGAATGCCAGCCGGCCGACCCGAGCAACGCGCTCGTCGTAGCGGGGGCCCGCCTCTACGAAGACCTTGATCCCATCGGTGCACGCAGTGGATATTCCTCGCGGGTAGCAAACAAAGTGCGTCCGATCGTCGAGATTAAAAATTGCAGCTGTGTAGACGAGAATGCGATATTAATTGATATTCTTTCCGCCTGCGCAGGAAAACGCGGTCGCAATTGCGGGTCCGCGTGTGCATGCACTCGTACAGTCGCGGTCCGCGGTCCCGGCAGTCGAAAGCCCGCAATCAAAGTCAATCCTTGGAATTCGCTGCCGCTCGCGTATTAGATCTCGGCGAGTCGCTCCGATGGGCTCGAACGATGGCGAGCCTGCTGCTGCCCCTCGAGCTCGAGCTCGGGATCTCCCGCCGGCGTCGACGTCGGCGTGCGCGCCCCGACCCGCGCCCGCGCCCGCGCCCGCCGGGTCCCCCATCGCCCTCCTCCGCTCCGTCACCTTTCGGCGGCCTCCGGGCTACACGTGCCCCCTGCGGACGGCCGCCGTCTTCGCCTCCATGCAGCCCCTCTTCCGCTCGGAGCGCGACGTCCGCCGGCGCACGTGCTGGCCCGCGTGCCGCGCCTTTGACGGCCTGGCCTCCATAGACGACGTGACGTCGGGCCGCGGCGCCGGCGGCTGCGCCCTGCCCTCCGTCCGGAAGCTCTCGGACTGCGCCTCCCATTTCTCCGTCGAGTTCAAGCGGCCGGATCCGGCGAGCTGGTCTGGCGGCCTCTCTCCCGTGCTCTGGTTCCAGGTCCGCGCGCGTTCGATCGGAACTAGGAAATGCCGATTTGTTTCTGACGTTCCTTCGAATTCTTCGCCCGCACGCGCAGTTTCGAGAGTCAGAGTGCAACTCCGCGACAGTGGAACTCGATCAGGTGAGCGCGTATCTAGCGCTAGCTTGAAAAAGCTTGCATATGCTATGATATCGCCTATATATCTATAGCTAAGCATTGATATTGGACTCTGTCCGAGCCCAGGTCTGGAGCGCCCGATACATTCTCGTCAAGTTCATCGACTCCCTGGACCGTATGGCCGAATTGAAGTGCGCGCCTGTGTGTGCTTATAATAATTCTTCGCCATAAACGCGCGCTTCAATGCACTAATCATGAGCTCCGCGCAGCGATGCGCACTCCCGGCCCAACGTCGACGCTGAGGCCGTCCTGTTCCGAGGGGCCGCGCTCCTGTTCCGCCCCGACGGATCCTTCTCCTGCGCCTAGTGGGTGTACTTTAAATAGGCTGCGCACATCTAGCTGTTTGTATATAGATCTAGATAAGATGGTGAAGCTCGCCCCGCCGTAGTCTCTCAAAAACAATACTTGAAATGTACAGATGCCGCTCCGGATCCTTCTACAGATATTCTATATAGATTTAGATACAAAGTGAAGCTTAATGACTTGAGACTCTGCTGAGATGTACAGAGTCCGATCCTTTAAAGGTTACGCGTTCTTCGCGAATCGATGTTCAGCTGCAGCGCGGCGCTAGCATCCGACTCGTATAACTTCATGAATAAGCGGAAGTCTGCAACAGGATCTGGTCCCGGTCCCGGGGGGGGGGGGGGGGGGGGGGGGGGGGGGGGCGTCCCGGTGGGCTGGGTTGGAGCTCCCGGAGGCGGCTCCCCCCCCCCCCCCCCCCCCCCCCCCCCGACCGCATCCCGCGGGACCGGGAGCCCCCCCTCCCCGGCAGGCCTCGAGGAGGAGGGATGCGAAGCGGGCGATTAATATTGCCGCCTGCGCCCTCTTCGAATTCTCCTCCCTCGAGCTCCTCCTCGAGGCCGCCGGGCGCCCCGAGGCCGCCGCCGCCGCCCGCCCGGGACCCCCGCCACGCCGCCCTCCTCGAGGCCGGCCTCGCCGCCGCCGCCGAGGCGCGGGCGCGGGCGCGCTCGCTAGAGGCGGCGGGGCGCGTCGACGTCCCCGGCCCGAGGCGGAGGCTGACGCCATCGCGTGCCCGCCGGGGGGGGCGGGGCTGACCTTGCGGCAGCTAGCTCGAGGCGGTGGACCTCGCGCGCCTCGAGCCCGACGAGCTCGAGCCGGCCGGCACCCCCGCCGCCTCCGCAAGTACGAGGAGGCGGCGGGGCGTTTCCAGGACGCCGTCGTCGGGGGGCGCCCCACCCCGCCCCGCCCGGCCCTGAGGAGAGGGGGAGGGGAGGGGGGGGGGGGGGGCGAGGGGGGAGGGAGTGGGGGCCTGCGGGTGGCGATCTCGGGGGCACAGGCGGCGCCGGACGTGCTGGCCATGGCGGCGCTGGGGCCCGGCGAGTACCTCGACGTCGCCCACTGGGGCCTCGCCAAGGCCGGGGCGCCCCGCCCCCGCCCACGCCCCGGCCCGGCCGCGCGCCCCTCACCGCCCCGCCCCCAGACGAGCAGCGCGGCGCGGCGCGCGGGGCCGGCGAGACGGGGCGACTGCTGGCGGCGCAGCGGGGGCGGAGGCGGCGGAGGGGGCGCTGGTGGCGCTGCGGGAGGCGTGCGCCGGGGGCGGCCCGCGCCCCCCCCCTCCCCCCCCCCCCCCCCCCCCCCCCCCGCGGAGCTCGAGGAGTCCCTGCGCGCCGCCGGCGCCGCCGTGCGCCCCGCCGGCCCCGCCGCACGCCGCCGGCCCCGATGCGGCGGCGCAGGTCGCGGCGCCGCCCGCCCGCATGCGCAGCGGAGGCCCCCGCCAAGCCCGCCAGAGGCCCCAGCCGCTGCCCCCCGGCGAGGCCGGTGGGCGCGAGGAGACGGCGGCCGCCGCCGCCCGCATCGCGATCGTCGCCACGGCAATCGTGCGCGGGTGGGGGCCCCCGGGGCGCGGGGGCGTGACGGGGCGGCAGCTGGCGGAAGAGCCCGAGGTGCTGGGCGGCGTCGTGTGGAGGCGCCCCGCGCCGCCCCCGCCGCCCCGGGGCCCGGGCGCCCCGGCGCGCGCCGCTCGCCACCGGCGCCGCCCGTCGCGCCGCCTTCCTCGAGCCGCTCCTTCCGGGCCGCCCGCCCGCCCCGCCGCCGGCCGGCCGGCCGGCCGGGGCGGAGCGCGACGCGGGCGCGCAGCCCTTCATGCGCCTCTGGAGGGAGCCGTGGCGGCGGGTGCGGCCCGCGGCGCAGGCGGCGGCCCCGCCCTTCGCGCCCCTCGTCTGGCTCCCGACGCCCGCCCTCGATCTCGAGCTCCTGCATCCGCCCCTGGCGAGGCGCGCCGCAGCGTTAGAGGCGGAAGCGGAGCCGCCGGGTCCCGAGGGGCGCCGGCGTGCCCTGCAGCTGCGCGAGGCCCGCCCGCCTCGCCGCCGCCCGCCTCGCCCGTCCCCGAGCCGGCGACGGCAGGCGGAGCGGCTCGGGGGGGGGGGGGGGGGGGGGGGGGGGGGGGGGGGGGCTGCGGGGCGGGGCAGCGCTGCTGCGCGGGGGCGGCGGGGAGGGGCAGCCAGCAGCATGACGAGGGGGCAGCATCTTCCTGCGGAGCAGGAACAAGCTTTTCTCGGGCCGGCATCGTGTCCGGCATTTAATTTCAATATAGAGTTAGGGCACACTCGGCAATCCGGGAGGCGCTGCTGGGCGTCCTCTCCCTCGACCGCGGCCCCGCCCCTCTCGCGCAGGCTCTCGAGCTCGCCAGCACCGTCGCTTCAAGCGGCGGCGAGCAGCTAGCGCTGGCGAGGACGCTGGCGACGAGCTGGGCGTACCCTGTGACGGCGGCGGGGGGGGGGGGGGGGGGTGGGGCGGGCGGAGTCCGGGGCGCCGTCCTCGGCGTGCCACGTGCACACGGGGTCGCCACGTGCACCGGGCGGGCGGGCGCGGGAGGCGGCAGGCGAGGCAGGACGACGGCGCCTGCCGCCCGGTGCCGCCTGCACGCCGCGCCCGGCGAGGGGGGCAGGAGGGGGGGGGGGGGGGTGGGGAGCCCCAGGGGAGCCCGCAGGGGGGGCGGCGAGCCTGCAGGGGCCCATCGGGGGCCCGCCGGGGGCCAGGGGGCCTGCCGGGGGCCGGGGGGCCTGCCGGGACCGACAGGTTGGAGTCAGCTCCGAAGCTCGACGGGTTGCGCACCGCGTGGCCTTTAATTTCGCAGCCCTCTCCAGAGCCTCAGGCCTCACACGCCTCCGAGGCTCCGGTGCGAAATATAACTGTTTCCTTGTGTTGAGCGCTTGAAGGAAACCGAGCGCTTGACGTTCCTTCCAATTCAACCGCGTGATCTGCCTCGCGTGCATCTCTAGATCTCATGCTCATGCCTCAGGATTATATGAGTGATGTAGGATGCGACAACACTTAAAGACAACGATCACATTATCAAGATATATAGATGCGAAACGCACGGAATATGTAGTATGTCTAGCGGTTCGATTCGGCCTAACTCGCAGAGTCTGCGACTGCTCGTAACCTAGCTGAAGGGCGCCGGCCAGAACGATGAAATCCTTGCACTGGATACAAATGCAAAGATATATCGATATCTTTCCAGATGAGACTCGGAGCTTTCCGAAAAGACACAAAACGCACACAGCACACAATATATCGAAAAGTCAAGCGCTAGCTGAAAAAGAGATTGCAAAAGCGCGGAGAACTTGGTTGAATCGAAGGTGCATCAGGGTACACGAGGGACGAGGTCCAGCTCAAGCTCAGCTTGCACACTTGCACAATAATAATAAGGAGTCTTTTTGAGAATTATAAGGAGTCCTACTTGCACACGGCGGAAGCTACACTTGCACAATAAGAAAGTCCCAATTGCACAGGCCTAGGGCGGACGCCTGCTGCAGGCAACACTGACGAAGGAGGCGCCTCATCTAATACAAGCTTAACAGGCATCGGCGTAAGCCTAGCCGCCTAAAAGGCCGCGTCATGATCAGCGGCGAAACAAAAGGGATGCAATGCGAAATACCCATATAGTCTTTGGCAGGCAATGATACATCCAATACAAGAGGCAGCGAAGATCGTTTTGCGACGCTGCGCTAGCATATGCATAGCAACTATTACAGAGACTCGAACACTCTACGCATCCATTGACTGGAGTCACAAAATGGGTTCTCGAACTTCCACCAAGAAGCTACAGAACTGCATAGAAATTGCATGGGAGCGTGAAGTGAAGTTCGAACACTGTTCAGCGTCGAAGATGGGTGATGCGGTGAAGCGCGAGGGCCTTGCCGGCTTCAAAGGCGACCCAGTAGGCAGCCAGAATCCCCAGGTTCGCCCACTGCGCGAGAACGTCAATTTATCCAGGGAAAACAGGTCTTCAAACCAGATGCGGGCGAATAGATAGATACCTGGCGATCAGGGTTGAGGTCGTAGCGCGCCAGAACAGCCGCTCCTGTCGGGAAGCAGAGCTCCGTGGAGGCCATTCTGTCGATAGAGCGAATTGCATGTCGATTGCGGGGCGAAAGGGTGGCGCGGGGTGGGGGAAGGGGGGAGGGGGGGGGGAGAGGGAGGGGGAGGGTGAAAGAGCGGTTGCGCACTGGGGGCTGCAACCCTTAAACACGATGTTGGACAGCTCGTTCGTAGCCAGGCCCTCGAAGGGGTACCTGATTAAACACTTTAGAAGGCGAGATTGCAATGCAGCCGGGTATGAATGGCTTATAGCTGCACCGGAACCAGTGGAGGTAGAAGAACCAAATCCACGCCCGAGGGATGTCTGGGCCCGGAATCTGCGGTGCATCAGGATTATAATTATTTCCGCTGGATGCTGAATCGCTGGAGAAATGTGAGCCCGCACCATGAAGCCCGCGAAGAAAGCGCCACACGCAAGGACGGCAGAGGCAATCGCGAAGACTACCGGTGCAATCTGCACGACGAGCATGACGACGAGTTGAAATGAAGCACCGCGGCGAAGCGGAGGGTCCCGGACCGGCAGGGCAAGAGCGAGGAACTCGATAAATGAGCTGTTCACGAGCGTCCAGACACACGCCATCAGAACCGCGTATCCCATATGACTGCGAACCCGGGGTGAGCCGCGTGACGCGAGATGCGAGACGTACGCGCGAGCCGCACCCCTGAATCCGGAAGCCGCAAAGGGGGTACACAATGGCGATGCAGGCGACGGCGTTGACGATGTGGAAGGCGGACAGCACGACGAGGTTCGAGACCTGAGGAGGCGATCGGGGCCTACACGGAACCTGAAGCAATATATATACGGCACCTGCTGCGCAAGGGGATTGACTAGACCTGTGGGGTGTCACGATCAGCGGCGATCCAAGCTTAGGCGGCCATGGCCACGCGCGCGGTCGAGGTCGGCGGCTCGCGCGCGTGCACGCCTTGGGCCCGCTCGCGGTAGTAGACGTCTCGCAGGCTGCAGTGGCTCGTGATGTCCCCAAGCGCTCTGAAATCAAACAGTTCGCGATCAGTGCGAACCCACGAGCGATGCGATTTGGTAGACCCATGATTAGGGAGCGGACCGGAAGTAGAAGTATAGCGTCATGCAATACATGGCGGAGAGGCGGAGGCGAGCGGATGGCTGGTCCTCCCCCATCTGGAACCTGGATGCACAGCCCCGAGTTCGGAAATTAAAGAAGCCAAGGAGCAGCCCAGATTGCTTGCAAGCGAGCACCAAGTGGTGCCGGCGATGAGAGCGACGA
Source organism: Cyanophora paradoxa (assembly GCA_004431415.1). Classification (NCBI taxonomy): domain Eukaryota; class Glaucocystophyceae; order Cyanophorales; family Cyanophoraceae; genus Cyanophora; species Cyanophora paradoxa. Next base: position 314,924 of record QPMI01000040.1, read on the forward strand.
TTAGGTTGCTGAAGACAGAGGTTAGAGATGGAGGAGCCATTTAAATCCCCAATCAAGGTAGCACGCACCTGGCAACGCTGACCCAGAAGCGCTGCCGCTCGCGCCACAGCCAGCGGGCCTTGCGGTCAATCAGCAGAGCGACCTGAGGTGTGTGTCGACTTCAATGATATGATCATGAACTCTTCAGGAGTCAAGTGTTGGGTCACCTGGCGGCCAAAGCCCGGTCGCTGGGGCACGCGGGGCGCCTCCTTGGCGGATACTGTGCGAGAGCGGGAGTCCTTGAGGGGCAGAGCGTCAAAGGCGCTGGACAAAGCGAAGAGCGCACGGGCGGCCTCTAGCTCCGAAATCTGCTCCTGAAGCGTCCTGGCCAGGGCACTTGCCTGCAAGGGTCGAATTGCACACGTAGCGTCTGAAAGCTCTAGATCTTTCCAAGCCCACCTGGAACTGAGCCGCGATTTCGTCGGCGGCGCGGTTCATGCGCGTACGGGAGAGCACTGCGGTCGTCGGCGCGGGAGCGCCCGCTTCCGAAGCCTCCCGCTCGGACGCGGGCGGCGGGCTCGAGGCCATGCCCAGTTTATTTGTGATGCGCAAAGCAGTCTGGCCCTCTGACCGCCGGGCGGACCGGCCTGCTGCGGTCTGCACATGTACACGCAATCCGATCAGAACCGCACTTGTGCGCAATTTTTCACATTCCGCGCGCGTATTTTATAATCGATATCCCTGTACCTCGATAACGAAATCTGCCGGGTTGCGGAATGGGGGGAGGTCGTAGCCTGGCCACGGAATGATTAATATTGACGAGCGTATGAGTGCGACACCGAACCTGGCAATAACGTCAACGTACCCAGCTCGGAGAAGAAGGCAAGTACTTTCGAGCAGCGCTCCCCAAGCTCTCCTGCATCGGCAGTGAGACGACCTTCGCGCTTTCCGATGGAAACATATTGTGGACCGCAGAATACGGGGAAACCGCCCTTCTTCAGCAGAATCAAGTAGTCGAAGAGGGAGAAAAGCTGTTGCGACGGCTGGCTGCTCGGCGGGGACCATCAGCTGGAGCCACTTTTCAAAAGAAATGTACACGCAGCGTGCTTACTGGATCGTCGCAACAGTGGCCTGCCCTTTGCTGGCAATCCGGCGCAGCAGCTGCAAAGCATTAGCGATAAGAACCAAATCCGAAACGCTATATATGGGAGTCCAGAGCGCTTAAAGCGCTAACCTTGCCGACGCGCAGTGCTGCCATCGAGTCCAGGCCAGTCGTGGGCTGCAAAGGAGGCGGCGTAAGAAGCAGCGGAGTTGAGAAGCCGCGCGTGAGTGCAACGAAGGCACGGGCCTCGTCCAGGAACAGAATCTGGGGGCGCGGAACGAGCTCCATCGCAATGCACGTCCTCTTACGCATCTGGCGGGTCCGGAATCGAATACGTCATTCCCTCGCATATTTCCAGATGCATGTTGCCGTCTACCTACCTCGACAGGAATTCCGCCCCCCGCGAGGGTCCCGATCACGAGGCCTGCAGCTGCCTCCAAATCGAGCTCCCGCAGTGCCCACTCCGCCTAAAGCCGAGCACAATCGATCGAAAGAGTTGAGTTTCAGTAAAGGGCAATTCAACGCCTGCCGCGCACCGCGGCGAGCTTTTCGTGACGGGGCACGCTGTTATCCAGGCGGACCATGGCAGAGAGCACAACCGCTTCCCGAACCGTCTGCGGCGCGTGAGGAGGGGCGGAGCGTGAGTCACGATGAACGCCGCCTCCGATCCGAGAACGAGCGAGAGCGGCAGAAATTACGAAGAGCACCATGGTTGGGAACAGGAGGTCGAACTGTTCGACGTACGAAGAGAAGCGCGCGAAACCGCCGCCGGGAGGCAGAGGTCGCCCGTTCAGTTTGATCTCGCCCGACACGGTCCCGGTAGTCTTCCTCCCCGCCAGAACATCGATCAGAGTAGTCTTTCCCGCTCCCGAGGCGCCCATGAGAATAGTGAGGCTTCCGCCCCGCACGATCCCAGAGACACCGTTGAGGAGCCGCTTCAATTGGCCGCCTGCAGAAAGATAGCGATGAGGGTCCAAGTCCCTTCGACAACATCGATTTCGATCGGGATCGGAGCGCACCGGTCTTCTCGTCAGGAACGTCGTAGCAAAGATTGCGGAACGTGAGCGCCGCAGCGGGTGGCCGCGAAATGTCATGGTATTCGTCCCCGCGCGCTACCGAGACGTTGACCACCAGGACTGAATTGCCTGGCATCTCCGTCTGCTTATAATTGAGACTGGGATCCGATTTTCCTGCAGGACGATGCGTGTCCAGCTCGGCCGGAGCGGGTGCCGAGAACGTCTCCAGTTCGACGCCAGGAAGCTTTTCCTCAGCGACAGCCATCGCAGAAGAGAAGGGACGCCGGGGCCGGGAAAAGCGCGCGCCAAGGGCCGCCACTGTGAGCCACGCAAGCCAGTAGCCCAGCGAAATCAGAACATTGTACCTGCCGAAAAATTGTGTGAACCAAAGGCAAGCGCTAGATCATGTACTTGAAAAGTGGAGCTCACCAGTACCAGGCCGGGTCAGTGTTCATTCCAAAAGTCTCTAGGATGGCCGCGCCGCCGTTCGGCAAACCTTCCACCGACAAGTCCCACAGTTCTGCACAATCGGCGCCATTGATTGACAGATTACACGACGTTGTGCGGCCGTTCGCACCGTTGACGCAGAGCGCCTCGTGGGGGTACGAGAAGTAGGACCAGTAACGGGCCCACTTCCACCAAGAGGGAAGCGACTCTCGCGGGACTACAAATCCGCAAAAGATGAAAGAGAGGGCAGGCAAAATAGGCGCCAGCGAGGAGCAGACCTGACCAACGAAAGGTTGATTTGCTCGCAGCGATTCGGAATTCGCACAGTGTCGAATCGAAATCAAGGCACCTCGGGGACGGCAAAGAGCTGGCACAGAGCCAAAACAGACGCGTCGGCGATCAGTGACATCTGTGCATAGGCGGTGAGACATTTGATTTAGCTCTGACGGGAGAAACGGCATGTAGCGCTGGCGAGCCTGGAACAGAACGAGGAGGAATCTCGCGAATCGCTGGTGCCCGTCGACCACTTGCAGGCCGGCCGCATGGTACGCCACCAACGAAAATAGTACGACCTGGAGAGGGCTTGTTAACAAACGGGCTTCCAACGAGGCGAAAGCTCACTAACCTCGACGAAGAGTCGTGGAATTTCCGATATGACATTCGCGACAACCCACTGCAGATTCACTAAGCCGCCGAGCGCGCACGAGAGGCCAGGCATGAGAGAGAACCAGGCCCGCGCACAAGCTCGGGGCGGTACGTTCCATCCTGCGTCTGCGCGTGCATGACCCGCCGATTTTCGTAGTTGATGTCGATCTGTCATGATATAGAATGTCATGATCGAGATCTGTCTGTCGATTTGATGTAAAGAGAGGGGACCTTCGAGAGAGCCATAAAGGCAAAAACAAGGAGGCAAGCCTGCACGCAAACATTTGTCTCCGAGGCTCAAATTAAACACGCACGCAATTGCAATGTGGCGCTGGCGCAGGCGACGTCAGCATGCGCGCCTGCAGATACGAGACGCGGTTGACGGCCCCGGTCGACGTTGCTGGCATCTAGAAGCAGGTATGTTCGCGGCGACGGCCGCGACGTCATATGTTAGGGACAGAACGAGACGATGAAAGGGGCGACGCGTACAAGGCAGCGTTTACCTGGCAAAAGAGAGTGCCGAGAATGAAAGCGATGACGAGGGACTGAATGATGCGGGAGAAAAGGGGCTCCCGATTCCGGAAGAGGAGGACGTTGAAACGGGCGTACAGAAATTTGAACTGCGTTTGCCTCCAGTTAACTCTCAGATGCAGACTGAGCGATACCTCTTATCTTCACTCTACCTGCTTTGTACCAGGCGCAGCGTACTGGCGCTCGATATTGATCTGCATATCCACGCATCGAAATAAATCCGCCGGATGGAAACCAGCTGCAGGCGGGACTGCTTTCACCTCGGGGACGACGTTTGCAGAAGACAGGCTAGATCCCCCCGTCAACGCTGGGGGAAGCGGCTGACTGCGCGACGGACCGAAAGTCAGAGGCAACGCGTATACGCAGAAAACCCAACGATCATGCTGTAACGCACTTCAGCGCCTTGTTATCGGCGAAGAGGGTAGACGCCGAATCATCGACTTTAACCTGGGCGTGCGATTAATTAAGTACTGTGCGACAAAGCTGCAAACGAAACGCACCTCAAAGTCGGCTTCGCCCGAGGGAATGAACATGGCATTTGTGCCACGTACACGGGACTCCGAATTGGACGCGATCGAGACTAGAAAGTCCTGCGCATATATACGATCGATTCGATCAATGCGCTTAACATATGAAATAGCAGTGCGGCGCACGGGTGGGCTCAGCGCGTCAACATTCTTGATCCCCAGCACATCTTCAAAGTGACGGACGGGAGCGAGGCCGCCGGAACCCTTCGGAACGTTAAAACACGGAAGCTTAGAAGGCACTGGGGGCCCGCGGACCTGGTAGACGCATCGTCCGGGAGCAAGGAGGATCAAGTCGTCAAAGAGGCTGTACACCTCCCTGCGCAAGAACCGCGTTTTGAGTTTCGAAGTGTATCTGTTTGAATTTGTGCAGATGGTTATCAGACCATGAGGGCTGCAGAAGAGAGCAAATGACGGCCACGCCGGACTCGGCAAGGCTGCGGAGCGCGCGGCAGAGGTCGAGCGACGCTGCCGCGTCCAAACCTGCGCAGGGGCCGCTGTCGGCAAGCGAAGGTGAAGGGAAGCGGGTGGTGCAGGATTGCGTGCCGTCTGTGGGCTGGTCCAGAATCACTACGCCCTTGCCTCCCTAAGAGGCCGCCGCCCTTTTAAAGAGAAGATATCGATTAAAAGGCGAGTGGGGGGTCACACCCCCACGAGTTGGCTCGCCACGGTCAGCCGTCGCCGCTCGCCGCCTGAGATACCGCGGACGTTGTGATCCCCGACAGAAGAGTTCATCACCTGCGAAACACACACATTTCAGTAAACCATGGCCAACTGACATCAAAGCTTGAACCCAGCCGGCGCGCCTGGATTAGATTTAGAACCATGCCCGCTGCGAGCGTCATTGCGTGCGCGTCCCGCAGGTCCGTGGCGTCCCGTTCGTCCTTAGTGGACCGCTTCATATGCGCCGCGAACTCCAGCGCTTCCTTGACCGTCAACTGGGCTGCATATATATACGGAATATTATATATCAAAGGCTTAAAGTGGCAGTGTATGGATTCGCACGGTAATGGCACCCGTCGTCTTGTTGGACAATGACCACGCGCCTGCGCATTTTGCGTTGGGATTCGGAGAAGTCTCGATTGCAATTGTCCACGCACCTCGCAAAGGCAGCGCTGTTGCGGGCGAGCTCGCCGTTAAGCTCCACTCTCCCACCCACATGCCCAGCTTGCTTGAGCTCTCCGCAGCGGTTTGCAAGAATTTGCAGCAAAGCACTCTGCACTCAGTGCCGATCCTCAATTCAGAAAGGAGATTCTGAAAGAATTCAATGCTTCTACCTTGCCCGAGAAAGCCGGCCCCAAAACACAAGTCATGGTACCCGGCTGTGAGACAAAAGTGTTTAGAATCAAGACAGAGTTTTACACGCACGTAATTATAAACACGCACGAGAAGCTTGCCCGAGATAGGGGCGAGCACGTAACGCCGGTGCTTGACAAGACCGATGCTCTCGCTGATGCTCCTGCTCCCGACCATCGGTTACGTAGACCACGGGCTACTGGCAGGAATAATTATATAAATGCGGTGGCGCACCTTGCCAGCCTGGCCCCGACTTTGCGCACTTGCGGCCCGGACTGCGACTGGAGCTGCGGCGCGGCCTCCTTGACCGAGAAACTAACATTCTCTGCACAGAAAAACCAAGCTTCAGAAAATTCGAACTGTCTAAAAGTTTGTTAAGAAACCGCGGAACCAAATGTAAGGTGACAAGTGCCGTAAGTCTCGATGTCAGAGAGAATCTAGTCGGCAACATTATGTAGTAGAAAGGACATGAAGAGGAATCATCGCTCTCTTTACCTGCGCTGGCTGGGACCCTACACTGGGCTGCTTCGGAACGACCACGAAGTTCTGCGACGACGTCAATCCCAGTTGCACTTTCCATTTGAATTCAATCAGCGAATTCGAAGCGGAGCAAAGGCACCGGAGGTAGGAGGGAGGCGGAGGGGCGACCCGAGGCCCGGGGGTGGTCCGACGCCGCCACGAGGCGTTCGATGAAAGCGTCGAGCCGGCGCTTCGGCTCCCCTCTCAAGAGCTGCGACCATTGAATGTGAGCGAGCATCTTCACCGGAACTGCTTTTCCTGGATCTACCAGACCTGCTTTTCGACGGTGCGGCAGAGGTTCTCCAGATGCTTGGGGCTCGCATCGATCATGCTGGGGAGGGGCGGCAGACGAGTTAGCTACAGGGCGCCAGGCGTCGCAAAGCGGAAATGTAAATGTCGCGAATGGCAGGGCACTTGTCTAGTCCGGGTGGGAGACGGGGCGACAGGCGAATAAAGTCTTCCCCCCACAGGTTCTCGGCCTGCGCATTCGAATTCGAATTCATGAGGTTACGTCGCGTGGACTCAGAGCAAGAGCCAGTCGACATGTGTACCACGTCCGTTGAGCAGTCTCCGTTGCCTGCGCCGCTGACATCGATACCGATATGAACCGGTCCAGTCTAGACCAGTCTACGGCCAGTCTAGATCTAGTGTTGACAAGTCCGGCGATGCGCACCGTCAAGAAAGCAAATTATAGCAGGGACGAGCCACCTGCGCGGACGTTTTCAGCTCCAGATTCCACCTGCAGAGCGCACAGATATCGATGCAAGCTTGCTGTACGACACGCACTCCAGAGCGTTCCACTTGCTCGCTGCAGAATAGCTGCAATTGCACGAACGTCGCGTATTAATGTTATTACGTTGCATTTTATTGTGTATGGAGCTGAGCACCTCATCGGCACGTCGGACGAGCCAGTTCCCAGTGAAACCATGAGAATCTTTCGCCCTGCAATTGCAAGCAAGGCCCCGATAAATCAGCATGCAAAATGCAGTACCCCGGATGAAGAGCGCTCGCAGTCGGGGGTACCAGGGAACAGGCGCGCGGCTTCCGCGTGGGCGATAAGCGCCGGATTGTTTGAAGCGAAACTGAAGGGGGCGTTAGTTGGTAAAGATAGCCTCGGTCTTCGTACTGCGCACCAGCCGTCGGCAAACGTACTGTAGTCCTTGTGCACGTAGATTCCAGGGCAGTGCAAGCGAACCGGAGCCAGCATACCGGGAGCCGCGACCGCCGCCTGCGCATGCGCGAACCGTTCAACGGTTGAACAGAACTGAACGCCTCGCAAATGTCCAGGCGCGTGGAAGGGTGAAGCATGCACGTGAAGAACGTCGTGGAGCAGCAAGTTGTGGGCGTCGGGGTCGGCGAGCGCCTGGGACTGGAAGACGACACGGCGAGGGCACGCGGCTTGTGATTCAGGATTACGAATTTAAGTAAGATACTGCTCACCGTGGAAAAGTAGACCGGGCATCTCTCCTCGAGATCGTATGTCGGGATCTGCGGAACAGCAGGGACGCATGCCGATTTAGAGAGCGAAAACGAGAATAGGTCGAGGAATAGGCACGACAAGGAAGGCGCTGGTGTCAGAGAATCGGCAGTCTCCGTAGAATTCCTTGAAGACCCCATGGACCTTGTTCTGGGGAATTAGAATAAGCACTTATAGTTAGACACGAAATTTGAATGTCAGAGTGGTGCACGTGATCAAACATCGGGCCGCGGAGGGCGCGAGCGATGGCGACTGGGGGAGAGTAGCTTGGAAAGACATCGATCCAGCGCTTCGTCAATGTAGCGACCTGCAGGTCGCTACGATTAATATTGGCGCGCACGATTGGCTAAAAGGTGGGAGAGGAACTTTACAGGGCCGACTTCAAATAAAACAGACTAGAGTCAAAGACGTCGCTGACCAGATTCTCTGCGGGGACGATGGGCTTCCCGTCGCGAACCCCAAAGCACGACATGGCACACAGCGCTCCGGCGCTCGTCCCTGCGGATCTTACTATCAGCTGCAGCTGCAGCGAACATTCTTCGGATCTTGAATATCTTGAATTCGAATCCGTGTTATCAGCGGCGGATGTTATGAGATCGGCGCACCGGCGACAACATCGAATAGTTCATGGATTGGCTGCATCGATCGCGATTGCCGCGGGTCCGGATTAGCGAGCGCTCGCGCCCCGGCGGCACGTGTGCACTGTGCGCACCCTTCCCGCTCTCGCCGAGATGTACCTGCGTTATTGCGTGGGCGATTGCGTATACAAAGCAAACGCGCGCGCGCGCGCGCGCGCACTCGATAAGCTTCGCCGGAATGATGCCATGGGCTGCGCAAAGGGCTCGCCGCGTAAGCGAGAGCGAATTCGAAGGGCCGGGCTCGAGCTCGGGCGAGAGTTTAGATGAGTGGAGTTCACCTCCTCCGCCATCTGGGGCAGGGGCGACATTGATCAAACTTGAAAATACGCAAGACACGCATGCTCGAAATTAAACGGACCAATGGAGAGAACGCGAACGGGAGGTAACTCCGACGTATCGGCGCCAGCGGCCACATGCGCGGATCCGGAGTCATATCTCTCCGCATCAGTCCGGAGTCCGGGTCGCAGCCTCAGAAGCGGCACGCTCTCATCTCCCATGATCGCGCGCGGCCTCCAAAACACTTTGCGCCCAGCGCGGGGTCCGGGGATAGTTATCGATCCGGTCGGCTGTAGCGGAACAGTCGTAGGCAGGCTCATGCAGCGGCTAGCCTATACTATGATAGCTAGTAGTGCACGTGCGCCAGCGGCCACGCCGGCCAGCTGCAGCCTGCAGCCTGCAGCCTGCAGCCTGGCAGGGCCCACCGGTACCCCGGGCCACCGTGGCACCCGGCCCAGCGCTGCCCGGCGGCAGGCCGTGGCCATGGCAGGCCCTGCAGCTGACTCAGTGAGTCCCCGGGCCCCTGACTCTGCAGGCTGCAGTCTGCAGTGCTCTGCACTGCCAGGCTGACTCAGTGACTCTGCAGCTGCAGCGGCAGTGCAGCCTGCTGCGGCAGTGCTGCAGCTGCCTGCAGGCTGCAGCCTGCAGGCTGCAGGCTGCAGCTGCAGGCCTAGGCTGCCGGAGCTGCCGCGCGCGGCACTGCCGCAGTGCCGCACTGCGGCACTGGCCGCCGGGTGCCGCAGTGCAGTGCCGCGCGCACTGCGCGCGACAGTGCGGCGGCACTGAGCCGGTGCCGCAGTACTAGTCTGCGCGCCATGACTCCGCGGGACTCGGGAGTCGGGACTCGGGAGTCGGGAGTCGGGACTCGGGACCCGGGGAGTCGCGCGCGTGACCCGCAAATTAATATACTAGAGTCGCAATGGCCATGATGACGTCGACGCCGTGACGACGCGCCGCGTCACGCGCGACTAGGGTTGCCGTGTCAATTGACATGTCAGTCTACCCTGTGGACATTGACATCGGACATTTGACATGTCAACCGACATGTCAACTGACATTGATTATTATATTATATTATATTATATTATATTCCAAAAGTGAGGCGGCGGGGCAGCTTGGGCGAGGTCCTCAGCGCCTCCCTGCTGCCCTCTGCCTCCTTCCTAACATCAGAAACGTGCTGCTAACGCTTGCAGAGTGCTGCTTACATGTTTTAATCATGATTTGCAGGCGTTTTAGCTTGTTTGGAGGGGTATCCCCCCCAATGTCAATGGACATGTCAACCCGGACCCGTGGACATTGACATGACTGACATTGACATGTCAATGTCAATTGACATCGGACACGGCAACCCTACGCGCGACGGCCACGCCGCCCTTGAACTTGGCAACTTGCGTGCTGGCAATTGACATCGGACACGGCAAGTAACGGACCTATAGTAGCTACGGCACGCGTGAGCTGGCACTGCCTGGCAGCGCTGCGGTGCCCGGCGGCCGCATGCGCACGTGCACTGCGGCGTCTGCGGCGCACTGCGCTGCCGCGCCTGCGCACTGCGCATGCGCACTCATGCCATGACTCAGTGTGATGATCAGCAGCACAGTGCCAGCACTGCGGCACTGCGGGCCGTCTGCGGCGCCGGCAGTGCCGCAGTGCGCAATGCATGGCATGCGCACATGTACATGCACTGCGGCGCCGGCACGACGCCTACGGGGCCGGATCCGGATCCGGATCCGGACCCGGGACGGCCCCGCCGGGGCCGAATCCCCCGATTCGCGATCGCGATCATATGAACGATCTAGCTATGCCTAGTATAGACGTCGACGACGCGGCCGCGGTGTCTCGACTCCGTACTCTCGACTACTGTAAAACGAGAAATGTCCGGCGTCACTTTATTTCGGCAAAACCTGAAAAATGCGCCGAAACTGTGGTTCATCGGCATCATATTTTCGGCAACACAGCCAGTCCGCCTAGGCGGCGGGTACATCGATCCTGCTTTCGCCATACATTTGCACAATTCTGGCATTTTCAAATATTCGGCACCGCGAGGCTATGCCGAAAAGCGCCGAATATTAAGTGCTGCCGGACATTTCTCGTTTTACAGTAGTACTCTCGACGCGCCGGCGCCCGGCGGCCGATCCGCCGGGCCGATGATCGCGAGTCGACGGACGATGACGTCGACGTCGACGTACTAGTATTTTGTGCCGAATATTTAATGCCGCCGGACGTCGACACAAAATGCCGATGTCGACGCCAAATTCGGCACAAAATTCGGGATTTGCCGAAATAAAGTCACGCCCGACATTTCTCGTTTTACATGTACAGTACTAGTACGTATACTTTGCCTGTCGCGTGCGGGATTAGTGGGGAAGCACGCGGGGAGGCTCCCGGTCGAGCGTGGCTCGACGGGGCTCAGTGGATCACGAGGGATCGCTGTCGCTTCTGTAGTATTGCAAGTAACACTGTATCCCTAATGAATGATGTGTACCCGGACAGGCCCGGCGTACCCGTATTAGCTATAATAAGAGGCGGCCGAGGCGTACTGACGCCGACGTCGGCCCTAGCAGCACGTAGGCTGCACTAGCCACTAGCAGCACGAAGGCTGCACTATCTAGCTCCGCATGCACGATAATCATGCATGCGACAACTCCTCCACTCGGAAGGCCACGTCCTCGTGGGCTAAGTACCACGGAAATCACTACAAGCAAGCATATTTACAAGATTTCGCGGCAGGACACTGCCGGGAATAAAAGACTGGAAGCCGTATTTACAGATCCGCGAATTTCGCGCACGCCGGCGGCTCGACTGCCGGGAATAGAAAATAGACAAATGGCCGGCTACTGCCGGGAATTGAAGAAGACCGCTGGCCGTTAGCTATGAGGGCTATTCACATCGCTAAATCATCGAATCTCTAAATCAAAGCCAAGATCTGATTATATAAATCATTTACCAAATTCTAAATGTAGAACTGAGTCAAGGGGGCGGCAATGGGCCGCAAATAATCGTCCGTCTCCGGCCCAGGGGGCCAAGGTCAAGCTTCGAGCCGGCGGCTCAGGGAGATGAGGAATTGGTTTGTACATTGGATGTCTTTCCACAGCGGGCTTTCGCCCAGATGCCATGCAAGCCCCGCGAGAGCACGCCGCAGATGCGAACGCGAAAGAGCAGCGCGAGGCGACGTGGCGCGCAGGCAGCGCACGGCCCCCTCCGGTGTACCCCCCAACCGCGACGCGGTCGAGTGACCCAAGTGCGAGCTGCGCTGAGCTCCACCCAGGCGAGCACCCCTTAGGCTCTCGCAGTGGTGAAGTACAGGCGATCGGATCGGCGGGGATTCAACCGTGCCGACGAGGGTAGAGCCGGCTTTGGGACCGGGTACCGCTCACAAGAGTGCATTCCGGTTCTGCCGCACGCGGCGCCGAGCACCCCTGCCCGACCCCCGTGACTTCGTTCGATACCAAGGGAGAAGAGCCAGCGTCAGGCGTCCCCGACGTGGATTCTCATGCATGAGAGTCATTGAGCTCTCGTCATCGCGCACGGACCTTGAGCCGGCCGACCGCCCATTCACTGGGACTTCGATTCAGGATAGGGCCCAGGGGTCGTCTAGCCCCGTCGCGCCGTTCTCGTCAGGAACGCGCCGAGATCGGGGTCGTCGAGCCCCGTCGCTCACTATGGGCGGAGGGCAAGTCTGCCCGTCGCGTCGCTCGACGCCGAGTCGAAGCGCGCCGCCTGGATGCCAACTGAACGGGCGTCCCCAGGACTTCATTCGCTCACGATGGGCGGGGCGATAACGCCCGTCACACGCTCGGCTCAGAGCCGCAGCGCGCCGCCTGGATGCCAACTCGGCGGGCGTTACCAGGACTTGAATTCAATTGCAATGAATTCATAATTGCCAGGCTCGCAATAGAGCCATCGCCGAGCCAGGCTTGGAGCCAGTGCTCGCGGCCTGACCGTCTCGCGGAGCGCGCCGCGAGCCAGGACCTTGCTTCAGGCTCGAGCTTTCGAGGGCGCCATGGCCTCAGGCTCGCCCTTCCGTGGAGCTCGGAGGCTCACGAATTTTGCAGGGGCTCGAGAGGCCGCCTGTCAAGCTCACGACGCGTGGCCAAGCGCTGGGCCAGGCGTCTCGCGATCGCCTCGGGCGTCGAGCTTTCTTTGAGAGTGCATTCCGAGCTCGGGGCCCGCGGATCACATCTCGTATCGCGAGGGCATCGGGGCCGCTCGCCTGGAGCGCTTCAGCTCCAGCGCGCGATGGGGCCAAGGGCCGCATCTTTCAGCGCGCTCGTCGTCATGATCAGCTCCCTAGCGCAGGCTGAGAGACTCGCTGGGGCTCGACGGAGCAGCGTGCAGCGGGCACGGGTCTTGGGCCGCGGCCCTTTGCTTTCAGCACGTGCAAAGGCAGCTTCCCGCCGCAGACTCTCGGGCCTTGCGGAATCCGGAGCTCCTTACAATTTCAATTGCATGAGACGGGGCCATGAGGCTCCTCGCCCATCTTCAGCTCTCTTGGGCGGGCCGCGAGTCCGCGACTTGCGGGCCTCGCTGGAGCTTTTATTGCAGCGTGAGGCGGGCTGCAGGACAAGCCCCCTCAGCTCACGTTTGAGCTCGGCAGCTCAGCTCGCCGAAGCTCGCAATCGGCAGCGCTAGCCTGGCATGGGGGCCGTCGGCCTCGCATTCACGCTTGGCTGCCGCTCGCCCGACTGGGTGTGCAAGAACGCATGCCCGCTGCGGCTCGGAGGCCGGTCATGGCGGTCATCAGGGGGTCCGCTAGAGGGACTCCTCCTCTCGGAAGACTGACCCCCGCGGCAGCAACCGGGCTGCATGTTGGGGTGTGCACGTGCACAGGCGCGCCTCAGGGCGGCGGGCCACCTTCCCAGCGAGCTCCAGGGCTCGCTTCGCGAGAGAGGGTGGACTCCTCCTCTCGGAAGACTTGTACCCTCCCGGAGGGGTACGCGACGCTCGGTTTCGCGCAGAGGGCGAACCGGATGCCAATATTTGCAAATATTTACAAATTTACAAGGGGCTCATCACGTGCTCACGCACAGCCGGCTGCGCGAGATGCGCACCGGGGCCCACTCACAGTCCTAATCGCGAGAGGGAGGAGGGACTCCTCCTCTCGGAAAGCGCTGTACCCGTTGCTAGGGTACGGCCGGCCCAGGTCAGGCCTCGGGAGGCGCGAGCTCACGGCTCGTCAGCTCACTCCTCTTCTCGGAAAACGTCGTCCCCGACGTCAAGAGTTTATGTGCAAATGTACAAATGTACAGCCCGCTCGTGGCAGGTATACTGGCCGCTATACTACAGCGACACGCCGGCACTTTCGCAGAAGGCCGGGGGCTTGGCGAAAAATTTTGCGGTGCTTCGCAAAATTTTCAGGGCCTTGCTCTGGCGGCTGCCCAAGCCGGCCAGGCCCAGAGAGAGTTTTACTCGTCCTCGGGGGCAGGCGCCGGCAGGGCCAGAGGGGCCTTGCCCTTGGCACGAGTCGGCGGGTCGGGGCAGGCACTGTGGTGGTGCCCGGCTTCGCCGCAGCGACCGCAGACCTCGTTTGCCGCGTCATCCTCATACTCATTGTCGTATGAGTCGTCGTACGATTCATCGTACGCTGGAGCTGAGGAATCCGCCCGGTCATTCCGCACCCAAGGGTGGTGGGGGGCGTGCGGGGGGCGCTTCGGGCAAAGGAAAGCCCAATGAAGGCGCTTCGAGGCTGGGACACAGGGGTCGCCAGCACAGTTCCAGCACTCAGCCGGAGGGTACTGAGGGTACCCTAGCTCAGCCATGCGCTGCATCACAGCAGCAAGGGCGTCTGGCGAGCTAGACTGCACGGCCCAAGAGGACCCATGTGCAGAAACGAGGGACCGGGCCTCGCGATCAGCTGCAGGAGGGGGGTCACGCCCAGCCTCAGCAGGAGCTGCTGCTGCAGCTGCAGGCTTCACAGCCTTAATGGGCGTGGCATCCACGTCGCCGGCATACGGCGGAGCCTTGAAGCCGGCCGGCCCCTTGGAGCGCTTTGCCGAGGGCTCAGTCTCCTAGGCCTGGGACGGCTCCTGCAGCAGGCACACGGTCCGGCGACCGTGGCGGTCGCACTGCTCCTCGAAAATCTTCTCGACGCGCAGGACAGTGAGCGTGGCCCCATAACGCGCGTGCTCCTCGCGGAGAGCCCGCAGAATGTACGTCATGGTGGTTTCGTTCTGGCGCGCGCAGAGCGCCGCGCGAACGTTGTAATTATCATACTGCGGGTCAAGCCCGGTCTGGCGGCGCGAGAGCGCATTCCCAATCACGGTGATCAGGTGCTCCGAATAGGATTTCCCCAACGGGCACGTGTGGCGCACATGCGGGGCGATCCAGTTCACCCACGTCAGCGGGTCCTCGCCGGTATAGGCGGAATTGATCGCGGCCTCGGCGACGTGGGGCAGGCCCTTTGTCACGCGCGAAATGATATACTTCTCAACGCCGGGAGCGCGCTGGAAGGTATCGCGGCCCTCAGCGATCTCAGCCTCGAGGCGTGCGATCGTGGCCTCGAGCTGGAGGATTTCCATCTCAGTTTCGGGGAGCCGGGCCTCAGCGGGCAGTGCGTCCAGCACAGCGAGACGCGCGCGCTGGGCGGCGAGGGAAGCCTTGGTGTCATTCAGCTGGTCGCGCATGCGCTGCAGCTGAGAGCGCAGCGAGCCCTTGCAGAGCTGCGAGACCATGAATTTCGAAGCCGCCAAGCGCTTCAACTTTGGTCCAGCTGTCACCCTCAGGCTCGTACGCATACTTATGCGCCTGAGTGGAGACGAAAGTGCTGATCTGCTGGCGCCACTCATCGACTTCTTCGATGGTAGGGTTCGCAGACAGCGGAGTGATGGAGGGCAAGCCCTTCGCATCGACTGCGGGCGCCGCAGCAGTCATCTGCTGAACGGACACGCCACTCACAGGCGCGGTCGAGTTGAGTGCGATCATGCGATCGCGCTCACTCGCCGGCAGCTCGACTGGAAGCCGCGACATGGCAGGCTCTCACAGCGGCAAGTACAAGGCAGATCAAATTTGAGCTCGAAGCTCTTTGAGGCCGAGTCGCCGCGTAAAACGCGGGATTTCGACGGCACAGGCGACGATATGCTGCTTACGCAACACACCGGAGCTCGATCCAGGCTCGCAGGCCAGGGATCGGCGATGGCTCAAAGTTGCCCTCTAGGGGAACTTCGGCGGCTCGACGCGCACGAGGGCGGTCGGCTCTAGCGCGGCGCGCGGCCGGCTCTTCAGCACGCAGGGCAAGAGTTCCGGTAAAGAACTCAAGCCAGCCAGTCTCCGGGGTCACCGGAGCGCAGGCTCTCACTTTTCGGCACCCGGGGTAACCGGTTGCGTACTGTGAGCAGACGGCTGGGAATGTCACTACGATGCTACGGTGTGCGTGCGCGGCGCGCGCGAAGGCGGGATCGCGAGCGACCCGACCTGACCCTTAAAGATTCAGCTCCGAGCAGTGGCGCCTGTCGCGTGCGGGATTAGTGGGGAAGCACGCGGGGAGGCTCCCGGTCGAGCGTGGCTCGACGGGGCTCAGTGGATCACGAGGGATCGCTGTCGCTTCTGTAGTATTGCAAGTAACACTGTATCCCTAATGAATGATGTGTACCCGGACAGGCCCGGCGTACCCGTATTAGCTATAATAAGAGGCGGCCGAGGCGTACTGACGCCGACGTCGGCCCTAGCAGCACGTAGGCTGCACTAGCCACTAGCAGCACGAAGGCTGCACTATCTAGCTCCGCATGCACGATAATCATGCATGCGACATTGCCTCAACTGCCAGTCACTGGGGGCCGGGCGCCGGGCGCGGCGCGCGCGAGGGGGTCAGGAGTCAGGACTCTCAGGACTCAGCCTGGCAGGAGTCAGGACTCAGAAGCAGTGCTACGCTTTTGCGCTCTCAATCGCGATCGAGCTCCGAGGCTCTTCGGCGGCCAAAGCCCCCTTTTTCTCAGAGTCTTCCCGTGGAAGGGGTACTTAAAAGAGGCAGATTTGATAGAGCTCGATGTAAAGCTCGAGTTGGCTGCCGGCGGCTTGCCAAGCGCTTGCAATTGCCCTGGCCAGCCGAAAATTTCGGGCGGCCAAGCCGCTAGCTAGGGCGAGCCCCGCCGGCCCCCGGTGCAAGGACTTGAGAGTTTGGGCCAGCCCCGGCCCGGTGCAAGCTCTGAGAACCGACGGCCAGTCCCCTATAGCTACTAGGCTAGCATGCACGGCGGCGGCGCAGCAGGACTAGTGCGCATGCAAAGTATGATATGCGCATACTGGTATGCATTGCGCATTGCGCACTGGAATCGCAGCCGCATGCATATGATGCCATGATGGCCCGCATCCGCGGCCGCCGCCGCCGGGCCGGGCGGCGCGGCGGCGCCGGCCCGCCGGGCGGCTGACTGAGCCTGACTCCCGAGTCCCGACTCGGCCTTGCAATTGGCACTGCGGCAGTTGGCCGACTCGGCAACGAGTAGCTAGTCGACACTGACTCGACAGCGAGCTCAATTGCAATTTGCAGGTCGACGCAACTTCAAACTTGAAATTCGAACTTCGAAGTTCGACGTCCAATCATGGATTGAAGAAGTCAACGTCGACGTCACGTGCACGTTCTTCTTCAAGGAATGTCGGTAAGGTTGCCAAAACCGTTGCATAACTTGCATTGCTTATCCGTTATTCCGAGTTTCCGTCGTTTCAACTTTCCGATCGCGAGGGCCTTCCGAATCTTCCGATTAAGTTCCGAAATTGCTGGCCGATTGGATGACTGGAAGTTGCATGCAGTTATACTTAATTACTGCTGTATATCATAGTATATGAGTCTTTTTAATATGACGTCTAATAATAAAATAGATAATATTAAATATTGTCGAATTCATGCATTTGTCGATCGCGAATGTGTTTTAAAAGTATTTTTTTTTTTTTTGGTGAATTACCGGCCACAGCCTCTAGTCTACTCCAGCACTGTGGGGGCGTGTACAGGCAAGGTGGGGCATGATCGATCGGAATTATGTGGAACGGGCGGGATTTGAAGGCGTGATTCTCATCGCAGGGCGATTCGAACACGGAAGGCATGCATCGGAAAGCGTGTATGATAACCACACCGCTATGAGCGTTTTAAAGTAACTTCATTAAGTAAAGTAATTGTCGAACGTGTACATGTTATGTTTTTTTTTGGTGAATTACCGGCCACAGTCTCTGTTATGTTACTTATGTAACTTATGTTACGTTACTTACGTATAAACGTACTGTAGGATTGCTTTTTTAGCCGATGTTTTAAATTGCCGTATATTGCCGAGAGGCGGATTTCGGCAATTTTAAAGCACGGCAATTCTCAGGGGGTAGGGCTAAACGACCGATTTTGTATGGCGCGGCATTGGCGCCATTGAAGAAATCCAGAGTTTCGGCAATTTATCGTCACGGCAATTCCGGTTTTTGTCGAATTCGGCAATTTAACTACGCGGCAATTTAAGCATTCCTACAGTATTAAAGGAAGTTTTGTCGAATTTGTCGAGCGAAAAGTAACGTTAACTATATAGCTACTAGCTAGTTGAAGTAAATAATTCGTATACGTAGCCTGTTAACTTGATAGTGATTAACTTACCAGTAGTAAGGATAACAACAATTAAGTTACTAGGCAATTAAGTTAGTAGTATAAACAAGCAAATTGAAGCAAGCATAACTTGAAATATTACGGAATCCGCAAGCTAGCGCTTGCCACCGCTTGCATTGCGCATGCTGCGCATGCGGATTGCAATTGCAGGCAATATATTACCGGGGTAATTGGCACCGGCCTGTGGCCACTGGCCACTGGCCACAGTGGCCAGTGGCCAGTGGTAGGCACTGCCACACTGGTAGCTGCCACTGCCTGCCAGGGATGGGAAAATTTTTGGGGGTCCCCCTAGAGTCCAAAAAGTTTTGCAAAAATGTTTGCCTTGTATGTAAAATTTTTGAGAAACTTTTAGAATGTATGGGAAAAATTTAGAAACCGCCAAAAAGAATGCGAATGTTTGCACAAAACGCTACTGCTGCACTCTAAACACGTACCCTGGTAGCTGCCAAGTTGCAAGCTGCAACGTTGACTTCTGCAGCCTGCAGCCTGCGCATGCCAGGGCTGCCGCGGCTGCGCATGCAGCCTGCATGCAGCGGCATTGCAGCCTGCCAGGGCTGCGCATGCAGCTGCAGTCCAGGCCCAGGCTGTGCAGCCTGCAGGCTGCAGCTGCAGGCTGCTCTCAGAGTCTGCGCATGCCGCTGCGCAGTGCAGCCTGCCCCAGTGGATGCAGGCTGATGACTAGTGATGCAGCTGTGCAGCGGCTGCAGCTAGCCTAGTAGCCTGCCAGGTTGGCCGCTGGCAGGCTGCAGCCTGGCAGGCTGCAGGCTGCAGCCTGCAGCCACGGCCCACGTCACACACGGGCCACGTCACGTGCCGCCACGGCCGCCGCGGCCCGCCACTACCGTAAAGCACGTTATTAATGCGCGCACTTAATTAATGCGACACCAAATATTAATTAATGCTTTTTTTTTTTGGTGAATTACCGGCCACAGTCTCTAGACACCAGCACTGCGGGGGCTGCCCAGGGGGCATAAAGACAAAAAAGCAAAATAACTAAGACAAGAGCACGAAGAAAGATAAGACAAAGAGCCAAAATCGACAATAAAAAAGAAAAGACACAGAGCTCGAGACAGATCGAGAAGAGACGAGAAATCGAGCAGATCTAGGGACAGAGGATGACTGACACGAAGAAGAGCCAGAGCTAGAGATACCATCAATATCGGAAGGAATTACATCACTAAGAAGCGGAGGACAAATTTGAGAAAGATAAATAACAGGAAGCAGACAAGTAAGAGGAACAACAAGACGACGCGGAGGCGGAGGCGAAGCAGGACGACGCGAAAGGGCAGAGCTACGGCAGAGCTAATATTAATTAATGCGCTTTCCGGAGGCAAAACGCATTAATTTGGTCCCGCATTAATATTGAAACGCTAAGAAACTGCTGTATATGTACCCCCAGCCGCAGCCAAAAGGCTTCAAAACGCATTAA
The DNA here is from genome assembly GCA_004431415.1 of Cyanophora paradoxa. NCBI lineage: Eukaryota > Glaucocystophyceae > Cyanophorales > Cyanophoraceae > Cyanophora > Cyanophora paradoxa. The sequence continues at coordinate 334,371 of QPMI01000040.1, forward strand.
TTTGGTGCCGCAAATAGCCATTATGTGGGTCCGGGACTCCGGGTCCAAACACGCATGAATATCTGGCGCAATAATTAAGTGCATTACGGTAGTACTCAGGCACTAGTAGTAGTCTAGTACTGGGCCGCCAGTGCACTGCGGCAGCATGATCATGTCATCATGATCGATCATGATGCCATCATTGCCATGTCAGCCATGATGGCTGATGATCATCGGATGCAGGCTGCCAGGCTGAGCTGTCCACTCATTTATATACACATATATATAAGAGAGGCTCAAACAACAAATTTTTTTAACTTAGTAAGCCCGGGGCCTGCGGTAGCAGCGGTAGTACTAGGCTACTACTACTGTAGAACTAGTTTATTTAGTACAGGAAAATAATTAGTACTTTGCGATTTTGGTCATTTTAGTGGGCGGGAAATATTTGGTAGGTCCGGCCAAACCGCTCCCTAGGGGGCGTCAGCGGAGGCCCCCCCCCGGCCCCGCCCTCCCGCCCCGCGCCCCCGCCGCTGCAGGTCGCTGCTGTCACTGCTACTGCACCGTGGCGATCCTTGAAGGACTGGAGCCAGTGGCGGTTGACCAGGCTGAGCTCGAGAAGGTCGTACCGACGGCGCTTCTTCATCAGGATCCCCCTGCGCGCGCGCGGGCCCGGCCTCAGGAACAAGCGAAGAGAAAGCTCTATAAACGCACTTTGCAGCGCCGATGATGGTCTTGCCGCGGATGACGGCGCCGTCGCCGCGCATGCGGTCGAGGTACGCCTTCAGCCAATCCTTAAGCTTGGCCAGGGCGAGCCCGCGCGGGCGACGTCGACCGGGCGCACGCCGCTCGAGGAGCACGGGCCTAACGTTGCCGTCCTTGTACTGCTGCTTCAGCGCCGCCCGGTACTCGTTCCGGAAGCGCTGGATTGTCGAGACGGGGACGTTCAGCTTCGGCAAGCCGTACGACTTCAGCTCGCCGAGTCGCCGGCCGCGAGAAGCCGCTGAGGCGCCCGCCAGCGGCGCCGGCTGCGCCTTCTGATAGACCGTCGTGTCGGGCTCGGGCCAAGGCGTGGCTGCTCGGCTGGCCGGCCTTTCATCACTGGAGCTCGGCGGCGACGCCTGGCGCTTAGCTACGCGCTTGGGCGGCATTGCTTTCCCGCGCCTAAGGCCTTTTCAGCCGGTACCCCCCCTACCTCCCCTCTTTAGTGAGCGATAAAACTTTAGTAGAACGCCCAAAAATTTTTAGTACTATAAATATGCAGCCCACTAAATATTTCTAGTTCTACAGTAGGCTAGGCTACTAGTGCTAGCAGCAGGCTGCCGGTCAGTGCCAGAGCCTGCCACTGCCTGCCAGCAGCGGCAGCGCAGCAGCTGCCAGCGCTAGCTAGCTATAGCTATTGTATACAACTAGCTATAGTGCTGCACTGCCGCAGTGCGCATGCGGCAGCCTGCAGGCTTCAAGGCTTGCAGCGGCACAGGAGATATACGCTGCTCTGTTGCGCACGCGAAGAGAAGCAAGCGCGGCAGGCCTAGCTTTAGAGAGCAAGAAGCTCGGATCTCGCGATCGGATTGCGCCGATCTTCGCTTATATAATTAGTCAGCCACAGCAACTTTGGCAACGCAGCAGCTATATGCACAGGTGCGCATATGCATGCGTGCGCGCACACAACGCACGCGAGCCGGATCATGATCGTTGCATGTGCGCAGATCTATAGCTAGATAGAGCTCAGATGCGTGCGCTTGAGGAGGCTCGTCCTGCGCGCTTGCCAAACAACGGGAAGGCGCAGGGTCTCGCGCCGTGCGTCTCTTTAATATAGCGCCGATGTCGAAACTACGTATACTCGGATAGAACGGCCTCGTGCCCTTCCGAATTCGCTTAGCTCGGCCCGGCGCCGCTCGGAGTGGCGCCTATACGCGTCCGGCGGGTCTTGGCATCCTTGCACCAGCTACAGCCTCCCCGTGAGATTTAGCGCTCCAGTTCCTGTGGCCGGGCCTGGTCCAGAGCCGAAGCCACGCGTCAGGCCCTACGTAACCTCTCCACGCTCATGAATAAGCTTCAACGTATAGGGCGAGTACTAGTGGAAGGCGGGGGCGCGCGCATGCGCAGCACGCATCACTGGCTATGGATCTCCTTCACTGGCTCTGAAACCGGCCCGCGAGACTTTACCTGCGACGAAGACCCTCCTCTGCGAGACATAGAGTCGTCGGCAAGCTTGTTTAACGCCTTTGCATAAACTAGTACTGCCTTTTCCTTCACCGAAACCGGTTCTGGCCGCGGGCCCCAAGCCGCGAGCGAGCCCAGCAGGTTGATTTCGAACTCTCACCGATATATAGTCATGGTCACCCAGAGTACCCTTGCCCGTTCCAGCCCCTCTCGAATTCGCAATCTGGATCCAAAAAGATTTCACTGCGCCTTTCCCTACATATCTAGATATATAGATAAGGGGCCATAGTTTTCAGATCACGGATTTCACCATGTTGCCTCGACGTCTAGATCTAAAGATGCAGCGCAGGTACCGGTGCAAATATTCCAAGCGAGATAAAGGGGCCTCTGATGCTTTGTAAGTTTCCCTCCTCTCATTCTTCCTTTCTGTTCGTCTTATGGGGCTTCTCTCAATTCGCGTTGCCAGTCGACGCGTACGATCGCGAGCTGGATCCGGAGGCTTAGGATTTGATTGCCAGGAGCGTCTTCCCCAGAACCGTCGCCCCTATCTCCCGCCTCCGACGCTCCAAGGACACGCAGCAGGTGCTCCCGTCAGACTTGACTCTGCTTTTCGTAGCAAGATGTAGCTATAGCATGACGCGCACGGCAGCGCTCCTGGCAATACTGGGCGCGCTCCTCCTGGTGCCGGCTCTTTCCCAAGGAGCCACTCCGCCGGACGCCCCCGCATCGGTTTCGGTCAGCAGCATCTTTGGCACTAGAGCGGAGATCGTAGTCACATTTGGGTACAATGGCGGCTCAAATATTACGAGCGCAAGCGCGAGCTGCCAGCTCAGTGCGGGCGGCTCTGCAGTATGGACGGGCAGCGTCGCGGTGGCGGCCGGAGCGGCGAATGCAAGCCTGACAGCCTTGGGACTGCAGCCTCTCACATCGTACGTCTGCAACGCAAACGTCACAAACGCCGCAGGAACCTCTCCTAACTCTTTTTCGTTGCCGTTCAACACCTCCGGTCAGTCATGCGCCTCTATCAAAATAATTCGCTTGCTCGCCCCTATCAACATAAGCTTAAGTGTGAGCAGCTCTGTATACCGTGACGTCGACTACGCTGGCCACGGGGCCAGGCGCCGGCCGAATTCGAGCCGCTGGCGTCATGTTTCGAAACCAGACCGGCAGCCTAAAATTTGCTGCCGTGTGTGGCGCCGAATCCCCACAGAATCCTTATGTTGCGACAACTATGGTTCTCGACGTCGGTGCGCATATATATAGGTTATCATACACATATCCGCCCTGTAGTAACACGCTGACCACACATATGCCATCCAACCTTTCTCGCCAGCCTCAAACACGTGGACGCTGCCGAACTTCACGGCGCCTCTTCCCTTAATGTTAACGGCTTGCAGTTGGGACGGCGCCGGTGCGTTATCTTGTTGTTACGCGCACGCGCCATTTAAATTCCAAGTTCGAATTCTCATTTTGAATTACTCGCGCATGTTGCGTCTGTGTGCACGTCAATCCATGTAGACCTTGTCTACTGTGCCGGTTCGGGATCGCGCACAAACGTTCGCCGGGGAAAAAATCCGAATAACGTTTGCTGCAGGGGGCTATATTTCGACGGGAGAAACCACGGCCTTTTGGAGCTTTCCCGTGAATCTGACCGGGGAAATCGTCGACTACACGGCAGCGTGGCCTCTCCCGGAGTATCGCTCGTCTCACTGTAGCACTTTCTTCAACGGAAGCTTTTACGTGAGCATACAGCTGCAGAACAGAATCAAAATCATTAAGTTTGCGGCTCACGTCAAATTGTGTCGGCGTCTCGCAAATAGCTCGCGGGTGGACATACGGCTTCAGGAACCAACAAGCTGGATTTAATCCGGTGAGCGCTGGCGCCCCCTCGCTGGCAGTTATCTGTTTTTACATGGGACTTCCTTGTTCTTTGCAGCTGGTCGTCTGCCACAGGATGGGTGACTGAGATCTCTCAAGTTGAATCCCCGTACAGCAGCGTTTACTACGGCGGATGCACTCGGCTGGGTCAGTGGTCGTGCTCGCATGATAGAAATTGAAAGAGCGCTGATAACGTCTCCTTGCTGTTTCCAGGGAGCAAGCTCTATGTCCTCGACGGAGATTATCCCTCCAACCCTCCTGTGTCACTTTAGTGAGCTCGATCTCCGCTGACCTGAGCCGCAGCTCAGCTGCTTTCGTCCTTTCCACGCTGAACAATTTATTCCCAGCGAGGTCGAGCTGGCCGGAAGCGGCCCTCGGTCCTGGCGTCGGGTGGACACGCTTGCGTCGAGCGACGTGGCGAAGGATGAGGGCCCCGGATCGCGTCTTATTTTCGGTGGCTGTGGAGCCTTTTTGCTGCATGCGGGATCAAACTCTACCAGCGCCGAAATATTTGAGCCTAGACTGCTCGACCCGACCAGTACGTATACGCAGCTCATGAGCTCGACACGCAATCGTTTTACACAGCTTCGCAGCGGGCGCTGTCGTCTCCTCCAGCACACCCGACGCTGTGCAGGAGTACCCGAACCTGCGCCAAATGGCCTACGGATCGGATCTCGATACCTGCACGGTTGTTGCGGCTACTGGGAAGGACCCTAACACCAACGAGAAAATGAATAAGGCGTACCTCTTCACCGGTGCGTGCGTTGTATGTGAGCTTCGCGAAACACGCGCGCAACTTCTGCTGCAGTAAGGCAGCTGGAGCTCACATCTTCATCTCCTTCCGACACTCTCAGCCCGACGCCGACGCCGCTCCCCACTCCATCACCCATACCCGGATCTCCATCGACGGCCGGAATAACCTACCTGTCGACCTCCAGCGTCCCCTTCAACAGCGGCGTGGCCAGTCTCAGCATCTCCGGGCTGGACCCCGCCGACCATGTGTCGTCGGTCTCCGTGTCGTGCTCCTTCTCTGACCCAACTCTGCCCCCGCCGTTCGCGTCCTCCGTGGCGGGCTACTACGACGCCTCGTCCTGGACGGGATCGCAGTGGAGCGACCTGTCGGGCAACAGCAGGCACGCAACTCAGATCCGCGGGTCCCCCAACGTCACGATGGTCGCCTCAACGAACGTGCTGGGCGGCGGAATGACCGACGGCATCGTCATTCCGGCCTCGGTCATGAACGCTTCGACTACTGCGTATACCTTGGTCCACGGCTGCCGTTACACATCGACGGACTTCAACAACGGTCCGAAATGGGGGCGCATCATCGATGGCACCACTCAAGTTGGCTTTGTATCCGGCTTTTATTCACAATTGCGTGCCGTGTCCTCGCGTATGGGAGGCTGGATCACGCCCTCCGACTCGACTACTAACCCGGGGCAAATAGACGACTGGCTGCTCAGTGTTGATCGTCCCCAGAACTACCGCGGCAACGGCCTCGATCTGACCACCTGTCCGACCTGCAGCAATTCTCCTGCAGACCAGATCGGAGTCAATTACGGATATTACACGTTCAATGGCAATCCCTCCCAGCAGTCGGAGTGGCAATGCTCGTTCGTACTCGTGTATGACCGGGAGCTGTCCGACAGCGAGGTGGAGGAGGTGGAAGTCTGGGCGCGCCTGCGCTACCCCGGAGTCACGTTCCCCGGCGCAACGGACTGGCAATACACGACTCTGGTGCCGCAGTCGGCGAGCTCCGTCATCGCCCTGGTTAGCTGCGCCACGCGCTTGCTCGCTACGTTCCCTTGGCCTCGGATCGTTTGCATTTTCAATGCTAGTACTGATGCGCTGGCCGGGGCTCTAGGTTGGCAAGGCGTATGGATACAGCTTCCCGGTGAACGCAGACATGCGCCAAGCTCTCTGATGCGCTGTCTGTACATATCTGACTGCGCGTTTCCGCAGGGGCCCATTCGTGCCAGCACGACGTACACCAGCTGCGTTGTTCAGCTCGCGAACTCCAACGGGACCGCGACAGCGAGCCCCGTCACGTTCACCACAACCTCCTCAGGGGGGAGCCCCGCGTTGACCAGCCCCCCGTCGGCCGCCGGCATCAGCTACCTGGCCACCTCAAGCGTTCCTTTTAGCAGCGGCGTGGCGAGTCTCAACATTTCGGGGCTGGATCCAGCGGACCAGGTGCACTCGGTGTCGGTGACGTGTCCGCCTGTCGTCAACACAACGCTCGATCCTCCGTTTGCAACCTCCATTGTGGGCTTCTACGACGCTTCGTCGTGGACGGGCTCGCAGTGGAACGACCTCTCGGGCAACGGCCAGCATGCAGCTACGATTCGCGGGGCTCCTAGCGTCGCGACCGTCGGCACCATCGCAACAAATGTGATGACCGGCACCACTGCCGATGGCATAAGCATCCCGAGCACCGTCATGAGCGCTTCAAGAACATCGTACACCGTTGCGCACGCGTGCCGCTACACCGCAACCTCGTTAGGCGCAAACACCAAAGGTATCTTGATGGGTACGAACATGTACAGCACGTGGTTTTCGGGCCACTTGGGGGGTCAGCGCGGTGTGTCAAAGCACGGAGACCGGTACATTACTTCGCAGAAGGGTGTACCATCGGCCATCAACGACTGGATTCTCAGCGTCGATGAACCTATGCAGTACCGCGTCAACGGCCGGGACCGCACTTGCACCGGTACCTTTATGTGCAACCAAAGTCCGAATCAGTCCCCCACGTCGGACACGATTTCTGTTAATTATGGAGCGTCTTCGGGTTATTATTCGGACTGGCAGTGCGCGTTCGTCCTCGTGTACGACCGGGAGCTCTCCGATAGCGAGGCGGAGGAGGTGGAGGCGTGGGCGCGCCTGCGGTACCCTGGAGTCACGTACCCATCGTTTGACTGGACGTTCACGACCCCGGTGGACGCGTCAGCGACCTCCGTCGTCGCTCAGGTATTTGACTCGAAGTTGCGGGCATTATAGTGCGGAGAATTTGGAGTCGTCATTTTTAATTATAACGCCCTTGGAATTAAAGATCTATAACACGCGGTGGCCGACGTCGACGCTCACACTTGCATCGCGCATTTGCGCAGGTCGGCAAGCCTTACAGCTTCCCGGTAAGCTGTTCGAAATGCGTTATGCTTTATGGCAAATGGCAAGCATTATGGCAAATTAAATAGCCGCGAAGTATGCGCACGCAAACCGACTTTCGCGCTTCAAATTCGATTCGTTATTACTTTGTCACAGTGTAATCTGCGCCTGCGCACGCAGGGGCCCATTCGCGCGGGAACGACATACACCAACTGTCAAGTGCAGCTGACAAATGCGGTCGGCAAAACGACAAGCTCTGTCACGTTCACAACAAGCTCCGCTACGTTCACGACGAGCTCTCCGTCGGCCCCATCCGCCTTCATGCTGTCCAGCCCAACGCCGAACCAGAGGAACGTCACTCTTGTCGGCGGAAACGCGCAGTTCGTTCTGGAGGGCCTGAGCCCAGCGGATGGGCTGCAGAGGGCCACAGTGACGTGCGATGCATCGATAGGCGACCCGCTCGCGCAGCCGCCGTACGCCGCGTCCATCGCCGGCTGGTACGACGGGACGTCGTGGACGGGCACCTATTGGGGCGACCTGAGCGGCAACGGGCGAAATGCGACCGACACGAGGGGGAACATTATAGCAACTACTGACTCTTCTGGCGTGCCTGTCCTTGAGGGAGATCAAAACGCAGGTGTCCGCATCCCTACGACTGTCATGAACAGCGCAACCTCCCAGTACACGCTGGCGCACGGCTGCCGGACACGTGATGACGACAGTCGCCTCGTCTACGGTGTGACAAAGAATTGGCTGTCGGGCTTCTGGGGGGACTCTGCGCCTGTCTATGGCGTCGCTTTCCACGAGGGATGGATCACACTCACATCTATGCCGGGCAATGTCCCTTCTCGCATAGATACATGGCTTCTGAGCGTCGACCGTCTTCGTTCATACAGGGCGAACGGCGTTGATCGGACAACGAATCCGTATGCTGGGTCCTCCACAGCCGACCAGATATCCGTTAATTACGGCAAGCATGACTACGATCCAGAATTGTCCTCGTGGTGGCAGTGCTCGTTCCTCATGGTCTACAGTCGGGAGCTATCTGATAGCGAAGTCGCCGAGGTGGAGGCTTGGGCGGTCAAACGGTACGGCTACGCTGGCCAGTTCCCTGGCCTTCCATCTTCCTATCGGTTCTCTGTCAACAAGACGCTCTCGGGATCAGAGACATCTACTGTCGTCCCGGTTCGCATTGCACATATATAACTGTATAAATGCCTAAAGAGAAATTACCTTCCGGGTTCATTGTATCCTTATCTTCTTTTCCGCAGGTTCCTCTTGTCAATGGTGCGATGTACATGTGTTCGCTGGCGCTCGAGAACGGAGGGGGCACCTCGGCGCCGAGCGATATGCGCAATGTCACGTTCTCCACCATGCCTACCGGTCCTCCATCAACAGCGCGTGTCACATACGTCTCGACCTCCAACGTTCCCTTCAGTGGCGGCGTTGCCAATCTCACCATCCTCGGGCTGAATCCGTGGGACCAAGTCTCATCGATCTCCGTGACATGTCCTCAAGTGGGCGAGACCTACACGACATCGGTGCCGCCATTCGCGGGATCCGCGATCGCCCAGGTGATCATGAGCATGCGATCCCAAATTGTATACCAGCGCTAGTACTAATTAAACATAACCTCCTCTGCGCTGCACAGATTGGCACTGCATTCTCTCCACAGGGGCCTATTTTTGCTGGCACAATGTACAGCAACTGTGCGGTGCAGCTGACGAACGCAGTGGGTACCACCGCTGCGAGCCCCGTCACGTTCATAACACGGCCGGCATCTGCCCCCTCGACTGCGGGTGTCACGTACGGATCGACCTCAAGTGTCCCCTTCAGCAACGGCATGGCGAGCCTGAACATCAGTGGCCTCAATCCCACTGATCAGGTCTCCTCGATCTCCGTGACCTGCCCTGTAACAGCGAATACAACGCTGGCGCCGCCGTTCTCTTCGGCTCTTGCGGGCTTCTACGCGGCCTCGTCGTGGACAGGATCGCAGTGGAACGACCTCTCGGGCAACGATCGGCATGCGACTCAGACCCGGGGCACGCCCACCGTAGGCTCGTTCGGTTCGGCAAACGTGCTGCAAGGCAGCATCAACGACGGCGTCATATTTCCGGCTACCGTTATGAGCCCCTCGACGACTTCGTACACTTTTGTGCACTCGTGCCGCTACACTGCAGCATCCTTGGGCCCCACGACGAACCGCATTGTCGAAGGCGTCACCAAAAATTGGCTATCGGGGCATTTCCTCGGCCTGCGAGGTGTTTCTTTTCGGGAACGGTGGATCACCCTCGAAGAGAATGTAGTGCCTTCAAATATGGATGATTGGATCCTGAGCGTAGACCGTCCCCGGAATTACCACGCCAACGGACAAGACCGCACCTACTGCACAACCTGTGACTCTGAGACGTATGGGGATCAGATATCTATCAACTATGGCTTCACAGGCATCAACAACTATCCGTCACCGATACCGGGTTCAACACTTCAGTATTCGGACTGGCAATGTGCGTTCGTTGTTGTATACAACCGAACGCTCTCCGATCTGGAGGTGGAGGAAGTAGAGGCCTGGGCGCGACTGCGCTTCCCTGGGATCACATACCCGGGATTCGGCTTTACATATACGACTTCGGTCCCGCCTTCAGCGAGCTCTGCAGTCGTCCAGGTGCACAGCCGCGAGCGCATCGTAGCCACTGACTGAGCGCTAACGTGTGCATGCAGATTGGCAAGCCTTACGGATTCCCGGTAAGCAATGCCGCTGCGTCTGTCGCCATCAGCCAGTCCCCATTCACGAATCGCGCAAAAAGGAAACTGATTTCACGTGCTCGCTAGGGTCCTATTCGTGCTGGCATGACCTACAACAATTGCGAAGTGAACCTGATGAACGCCGTGGGCTCCGCAACTGCGAGCCCTGTCACGTTTACTACCATGTCGCCAATTCCGCTGGTATCAAATATATCCATAGTCTCTGTAGGGGCGCGAAATGCAACGATGGCAATCACATTCGAGGGAGATGCATCGTCCGTATCGGCCAGCTGCAGTCCTTCGACAGGCGGAGCAGCAGTCTGGGGGCAATCAACAAGCGTGACACAGACTTCGACTACGATCGTTCTCGCGATCCAAGCTCTCGAACCCAACACGACGTACGTGTGCCAGGCCAACGCGACGAGCGCGGCGGGGACCTCGCCCGCGACGCTCTCGACCTCGTTTACCACGGCTGCAGCTGCGGAGGCGCCTTCAACTTCGTTTATCACGTACGTATCGACCTCGAGTGTCCCGTTCAGCAACGGCGTGGCGAGCCTCAACATAAGCGGACTGAACCCCGCCGATCAAGTATCCTCGGTATCCGTGACATGTCCCGGTACAGCGGACACGACGCTGGCCCCGCCTTTCGCGTCATCCGTTGCAGGCTTCTACACTGCATCATCTTGGGAAGGATTCGGGTGGTATGACCTCTCGGGAAAAAATCGTAATGCACATGACATTCGTGGGAATCCCAACGTATCGACAGCTGCAGTGGGATCGACGAGAGTTTTTCAAGGAACAGTCAACGACGGAATCAGACTTCCGACTTCTGTTATGAGCTCGTCGACGCCAGCGTACACGCTCGTGCATTCGTGCCGCTACACTGCCACAGCCTGGGGCTCCACAACGAACCGAATCATTGACGGCGTGAACGGCGGGTATTGGATGTCAGGCTTCCACATGTCTCACAACGGCGTGGCATTCCATGGAGTGTGGATTACAGAGCAGACTGCTGTGGGAAATCCTAACGACTGGATCCTCAGTGTCGATCGTCCCGAGAACTATCGCGCCAACGGTCAAGACCGCACAGCCGCTTGTACTTCATGCACTGGTTCTGTTTCTGTTCCCTCGGACCAAATGTCAATCAACTACGGAGGAGGCGGGCAATATGGCGGCGAATATTCGGACTGGCAGTGCGCGTTCGTCCTCGTCTACGACAGGCTCCTCTCGAATGCCGAGGTGGAGGAGGTGGAGGCCTGGGCGCGTATGCGCTTCCCTGGTATCACCTACCCGAACTACGGGTTCACGTACACAACCTCTGTGCCGCCGTCGGCAAGCTCCGTAGTCGCCCAGGTGAGTGATCGAGGCTATCATCTGCTCTTAATACGCGAAGGGCTAACACTCATGTTCGCAGGTCGGCAAGTCGTACAGCTTCCAGGTAATTTCATTTTAATAGTGCTGCGGATGATTAGAATGCACAATTTTAATCTGCATTCATGCAGGGGCCGATCCGCGCTGGGACGACCTATAGCAATTGTACGGTGCAAGTATCGAACGCTGCGGGGACGATGGCCGCCAGCCCTGTTACGTTCACAACAAGTCTGGCCGGGCTCCCTTCAACTTCAGATATCACGTTCGTATCGACCTCAAGTGTCCCGTTCAGCAACGGCGTAGCGAGCCTCAACATCAGCGGCCTCAATCCTGCGGATCAAGTCTCCTCTGTATCCGTGACATGTACCATTACAGTGAACACGACCTCGGCCCCGCCGTTCTCTTCGTCTGTTGCGGGCTTCTACGCTGCCTCCTCGTGGACAGGATCGCAGTGGAGCGACCTCTCGGGCAACAACCGGCATGCTAGTGAAATTCGCGGGAGCCCCACGCTGGCGGCCGTCGGGTCGACAAACGTGCTGCAAGGCACCATGAACGACGGGATCCGGATTCCGGCTTCCGTGCTCAGCTCTCCGACGACTGCGTACACACTCGTGCATTCGTGCCGCTACAACGCACCCGCTTGGAGCGCCCCTACAAACCGCATCATTGATGGCGTTACCTCCGATTGGGTGTCTGGGTTCTATACTGGCCGGCGCGGTGTCGCGTTCAAAAAGGGTTGGTGGATTGGAGGTGACAACATGATATCCGCCGAGGTAGCTCCGAATATCAACGACTGGGTCCTAAGCGTCGACCGATCCAGGAACTACCGCGCTAATGGCAAGGACCGCACCAATCCATGCCCCTCCTGTGATTCGTACCCCCAATCCGGCGAAGCCGATCAGATCTCCATCAACTACGGCTACTCCGCTATTTACAGATCTCAGTGGGCCTGGGGATTTCCGCCGGGCACGAGCTCTAGCAACGAATACTCGGACTGGCAGTGCGCCTTCATCCTTGTCTACGATAGGCGGCTGTCAGATGCCGAGGTGGAGGAGGTGGAGGCCTGGGCACGGCTGCGCTTCCCGGGTGTCACCTACCACGGCATGCAGTTCACTTACACGACATCTGTGCCGCCGTCGGCGACCTCCGTGATCGCTCAGGTAAGCGACCTAGGCTATAGCTATCATCACCTTTCCACACGCGATGGACGACGTCAACATTAACATTTCCATCGCGCGGTTGCGCAGGTCGGCAAGCCTTACAGCTTCCCGGTAAGCTGTTCGATATGAGTTTTTGCTTTATGTCAAATTAAATAGCCGCGAATTATGCGCACGCAAGCCGACTTTTGCAATTCGAATTCGAGTTCGTTATTACTTCGTAATCCGCGCCTGCACACACAGGGGCCCATCCGCGCGGAAACGACGTACACCAACTGTCAAGTGCAGCTGACAAACGCGGTCGGCAAAACGACAAGCTCTGTCACGTTCACGACGGGGGCTCAGCCGCCTCCACCATCGCCCTTCTCGCTGTCCAGCCCAGTGCAGAACCAGAGGAACGTCACTCTTGTCGGCGGAAACGCGCAGTTCGTTCTGGAGGGCCTGAACCCAGCGGATGGGCTGCAGAGGGCCACAGTGACGTGCGATACGTCTGTAGGCGACCCGCTCGCGCAGCCGCCGTACGCCGCGTCCATCGCCGGCTGGTACGACGGGACGTCGTGGACGGGCACCTATTGGGGTGACCTGAGCGGCAACGGGCGAAATGCGACCGACACGAGGGGGAACATTACAGCAACCAACGACTCCGGCGTGCCTGTTCTGGAGGGCGGCACAAATGAAGGCGCTCGCATCCCTACGTCCGTCATGAACAGCGCGACCTCCCAGTACACGCTGGCGCACGGCTGCAGGACACGTGATGATAATAGTCGCCTCGTCTACGGTGTCACGAAGAATTGGCTCTCGGGCTTTTATGGGCCACTCTACGGCGTCGCTTACCACGAGGGATGGATCACGCCGGAATCTATGCCGGCCAATGTCCCTTCTCGCATAGATAGATGGCTTTTGAGCATCGACCGCCTTCGTTCATATAGGGCGAACGGCGTTGATCGGACTTCGAATCCGTATGCTGGGTCCTACACGGCCGACCAGATATCCGTTAATTACGGAAATCCGGATCCTATATACAATTTAGAACTGTCCTCGTGGTGGCAGTGCTCATTCCTCATGGTCTACAGCCGAGAACTCTCTGATAGCGAAGTCGCCGAGGTGGAGGCTTGGGCGGTCAAACGGTACGGCTACGCTGGCCAGTTCCCTGGCCTTCCTATAACAGCTCGTTACACGTTCAATAAGACACTCTCGGGCTCGGAGACATCGACTGTCGTCCAGGTCCGCATTTAATTTCTAACATTATATATATATGTATAGGTTACAGATCAATGTTATTTCAGCTTTATTGTTTGATGCTTGTTTGACGTGCAGGTGCCGGTGAAACCTGGCGCAGCGTACACATGCTCAGTCACGCTCGAGAACGCAGGAGGCACCTCGGCGCCGAGCGATATGCGCAATGTCACGTTCTCCACCATGCCCACCGGTCCTCCATCAACAGCGCGTGTCACATACGTCTCGACCTCCAACGTTCCTTTCAGCGGCGGCGTTGCCAATCTCACCATCCTCGGGTTGAACCCTTGGGACCAAGTCTCATCGATCTCCGTGACGTGTCCTCAAGTGGGCGAGACCTACACGACATCGGTGCCGCCATTCGCGGGATCCGCGATCGCCCAGGTGATCATGAGCCCACGAACTCAAATTGTGTACCAGCACTAATTATTAATTATATATATTACCTCCTCTGCGATGCACAGATTGGCACTGCATTCTCTCCACAGGGGCCTATTTTTGCTGGCACAATGTACAGCAACTGCGCGGTGCAGCTGACGAACGCAGTGGGCACCACCGCTGCGAGCCTCGTCACGTTCATAACACGGCCGGCATCTGCCCCCTCGACTGCGGGTGTCACGTACGGATCGACCTCAAGTGTCCCCTTCAGCAACGGCATGGCGAGCCTGAACATCAGTGGCCTCAATCCCACTGATCAGGTCTCCTCGATCTCCGTGACCTGCCCTGTAACAGCGAATACAACGCTGGCGCCACCGTTCGCTTCGGCTCTTGCAGGCTTTTACGCTGCCTCATCGTGGACAGGCACCCAGTGGAACGACCTCTCGGGCAACGATCGGCATGCGACTCAGACCCGGGGCACGCCCACCGTAGGCTCGTTCGGTTCGGCAAACGTGCTGCAAGGCAGCATCAACGACGGCGTCATATTTCCGGCTACCGTTATGAGCCCCTCGACGACTTCGTACACTTTTGTGCACTCGTGCCGCTACACTGCAACTTACAGAGACACCACAACAAATCGCATCATCGATGGCGTTACGAGCAACTGGCTTTCTGGGCACTACAATGGCCTACGCGGTGTCTCGTATCGTGAAGGGTGGATTACACCTTTTTCAAATTTTCCGTCAATTCCAAATACAAACGACTGGATTCTGAGCGTTGACCGTCCCCAGAACTACCGTGCCAACGGCCAAGATCGAACCACTTGCCCCGTTTGCGAAGTCCTCCCTGCTGACCAGATATCGATCAACTTCGGGTACTCCCCAATGTTGAACCATAACGTGAATCCCGGGTCCTACTACGAGTACTCGGCCTGGCAGTGTGCATTTGTCATTGTTTACAATCGGACCCTCTCGGACAGCGAGGTGGAGGGGGTGGAGGCCTGGGCGCGAATGCGCTTCCCTGGGGTCACCTATCCGAATTATGCGTTCACGTACACGACTTCCGTTCCGCCTTCGGCGAGCTCTGCAGTCGTCCAGGTAGACAGCCTATAACATATCAACGCATGTCCTATCTCTTTAACACCGACGATTCGCACGCAGATTGGCAAGTCTTACGGTTTCCCGGTATGCTTGTTGAAAGTTTTACGCAAGACTCTGAGACGTGCTAGCATTTTCCATTAACAATATCGCGCTTTGATGCAGGGGCCCATTCGCGCGGAGACGACATACACCAACTGTCAAGTGCAGCTGACAAACGCGGTCGGCATTACGACGAGCTCTTTCACGTTCACGACGAGCTCTCCGCCTGCCACCGCCCCGGACGCACCCTCCTCGGTCTCGATACCGGCGAGCAGCATTCGGGGCACGACCGCGCAAATTGCAGTCTCGTTTGGCTTCAATGGCGGCTCAAACATCACGAGCGTGAACGCAAGCTGCCGGCTCAGCT
Source organism: Cyanophora paradoxa (assembly GCA_004431415.1). Taxonomy (NCBI): domain Eukaryota; class Glaucocystophyceae; order Cyanophorales; family Cyanophoraceae; genus Cyanophora; species Cyanophora paradoxa. The sequence goes on from QPMI01000040.1 coordinate 349,889, forward strand.
CAGGCGGCTCCGCTGTGTGGGCGGGCAGCGTGGCGGTGGTGGCCGGGGCGGCGAACACAACCCTGCTGGCGACTGGGCTGCAGCCAGGCACGTCGTACGTCTGCAGCGCAAGCGTCAGCAACGCTGTGGGAGTCTCCCCGAGCACTTCCTCGGCGCCATTCACAACAACCGGTCAGTGTTGCCCCTGTACTTGTGCCTCTGCCCCTGTAGCAACCCTAGACGTCGACCGTACCCCCGCACCTGTAGCTGATGCATGTGCCCCCCGGCAGCTCTCTACACATTGACGACCGCTTCCATGGCTGCGGGGCCTCGCTACAGCTCCAGGGCTGCTGGCGTCATGTTCCGTAATCGCACTGGAAGCTTGAAGTTTGCCATGGTTGGTGGGAACGTGGCAGATAAAATTGCCAGCGTTTTGGTTCTCGACGTAGGTGAGCAGCTCACATAGCAGCGGATTGGCATACTTTGCAGTCACTGACACCTCTCTGCAGCTTCAGGCATGTGGACAACACCGACGCTCACTGCTCCTGTTCCCGTGATGAACTCGGCTTGCAGTTGGGATGAGGCCGGTTAGTTGTTTCGCAGCTGCAGATCACTAGTACTGTTGGCCTTTCTCATGATGATACCGTCTCTTTTGCGTTTCGCGCAGACACTATTTACTGTTCCGGTCCGCGAGCTCAAGCTGTGATCTGCTTGAACCTTGAAATCTTCCTTAAACCGATACGTATATACATTTGCAGGGGGATATTTTGGTGCTTCCCAAGAACACGCGACTTTCTTTTGGAGTTTTCCAACGTCCATGGCTGGAAACATTGTTGATTACTCTGCCACCTGGCCTGTGCCATCTGGCCGGGCCGGCCATTGTAGTGTGTTTTTTGACGGAAGCTATTATGTGCGTATGAAGCTGCCACTTCCGGTGCGTGAAGCTGAGTGTGTAGCTTTTAACCTCTGCTTTCACATCCCAGGTTGCCGGTGGTGCCGGTCTCCCCAGTTTTATTTTGATACGGTGCGGTTCAATCAGTATAACATGATTCTCCGGATTTCATCCTGATATGCGGGTACAGCTGGTCTCCAGCAACGGGCTGGGTGACTGAAATAGGTTCCTCGGCATTCTCATCTCCTTGGTTGCCCGGCTGCAGTCGCCTGGGTCCGTATTTCGTTGAGCCTGTCTTGTTTGAGGTCGAAAACACGGCTAATATTTCTTCAACGCGCGGATGACAGGCAGCAAGCTCTACGTCCTAGATGGATATAGTACTTATGCGCTCTAGTAAGCTCTTATGCTGCCTTTCCATTTGATTTACGCTCTCGGATAATTTGTTCTGACATTATTTTTCAAGCGAGGTCGAGCTTGCGGGGAGCGGTCCGCGCTCGTGGCGTCGTGTAATTACGTATGCTACAAGCGACGTGGCGGGGCCAAGTCTGATGATCTTCGGTGGATGCGGGAGGTTCTTGTTTCATGCTGGAGCAGGGGCATCATTTCTTCCCCGCCTGATCGACCCCACAAGTGCGCATTGCTATTGCCTTTCACTATTGCAGTGGATAGAGACTCGCTTGTTGTGTTCATGCCTAATCCTTTCACCATTACCAGCGGGCGCAATCGTATTCTACGGCTCGAATTCGTTCACCATCCCTTCGTGGATTGCGCACGGATCGGAGACAGCGACATGTACATTAGTGGCGTCGACCGGAGACACCGCCTTCCGCTTTCCAGGTGACTAGCTATAGTCGCAATCGCGTAACGTTGTTCAGCGCGCGACTTATTAAATTGTGAATCCCGCCACATGTACAGCGACACAGCCCGTCACGGCACCGGAAGCGCCGATAAAGCTGACGACCACCAGCCTTTCCCTCACATCAGCAGTTCTCGCCATCACTCTTGGGTACGATGGAGGCGATGCAATCGTGACCGCGTCATTCGCCTGTACATTTGCAAGCGGGGGGCCCGCTGTATGGGCCGCCTCGGTACCAGTGGATTCGGGGGCAATATCTGTCTCTGTGGTCGCTTCTGGACTGCAAAGACTCACATCATACACGTGCCAGGCGAACGCGACAAATCGTGTCGGAACCTCGAACAGCTCTTTCCCTTTGTCCTTTACAACGACTGGAGAAGCACCGTCGGTGTTGCTTTCTATCTCGGTGCCTGCTTCTCAAATTGTAGGCAACGTCTCAGTCTGCTCTACAGCGCCAGGGCCTCCACGAGGATATGGTAAGCAAACGTGCGCCCTCGTTGCGGCTCTGGGCGCTCACATTTTCGACAGCGGCCTACTTTCCGGGACCAGCTGCGGGTGGCCCATACATGTACTTCGGCTCGACGACGTACGGGAGCACTGCGGCTGGCCTCACCGTAGAGTGCTGGTGGGTAACGAGGGGGTAGAAGATAAGTTTATACAATTCCTTGGCCGCTGACTTGCGATTGACGCTAGGTTCAGACGCTTGTCGAACATCTTACAATGGGCTCGCATTTTCGACCTTCACAACGGAGCTTCAGCGTCTTCCGGTCCGAGTACGGGCAACATAGCTTGGGCTTTTCAGTGGGACAGTGCGACCGCTGGTGCGCCATATATGCGTTCATTTGATTTATCGATCTCCGGGCAAATCCGCTCAACTACTACGCGTTTCAGTTCAGTACACCGCCATCTGGGACGGATGGACAAACGGCCAATTTTCAGAAACTCGTCCCGTGCCTATAACTGAAGGCGCAGTTCCGGTAAGCCATAACCGCAGCGGTCCTCCAGTTCCATGAAGCGTGTTGATGATCGGTATACGTATTAATGCTGTATGCACGTGCATTAGGCCGGGAGCTGGCAGCACTTGGCGATCAGCGTCTCCCAAACGGCATCATTGTCAACCTCGGCCAGCTGCAAGTTTTATATTAATGGCCAGCTGAAGAATACAGTGACGTGCAGATCAGTCGAGGCGTACACCCGCGCGTGGGGCCTTCTGGGGCTTAGCTCATGGCCAGGCGAACCGACGGTCGAAGCCGGACAAATTGCCGAGCTCCGCTTCTGGAATGTCGAGCGCACTGCTGCGCAGATTGCAAGCGCATACCAGACCACTGTTCCCCCGACGTCGCCCGGCCTCTACATGTATTTCCCTTTTGCAGGAGACTTTGTGCGTTCTGCCGCGCCGTGCACGTGCGCGCTTGCTGTAGTCCCGTGCTGCTCTGATGGCTTCTTCCGCGATCGCGACACAGAACGACATCGGCCCCAACGCGCGACACGCAACTGCTGTGCCGACCGGAAGCGTTCAACTTCTGAGCACAGGAACAGGTTCGCGAGAGCTCTTTATGGTTGCATTATTTATATCCAACCTCCACTGAAATCGAACTTGAAGGAACTTCATGTACAACTCGTGGATCCGGCAACGCTACCCTAACGGTCTCATTTGCAAACAGCAATGACTCTGCCGTTGCTTCCGTGACAGCGAGCTGCGCGACAACGAATGGCGGATCGATTGTTTGGACTGGGCAGTCTTCCATCGCGGCAGGCCAGTCGGTCGTGGTGTTCAATGTGACGGGATTAATGAATGGCACTGCATACACGTGCACGGCGACCGCTATAACCGCTGCTCAAGGACGGGCCACGGCGACAACGGAGGCGTTCGACACAACTCCACGGACCCCCGCGGCTCCGTCTCTTGTACTGGTAGGCTCGGTTGGAGCGCGAAACGCTTCCATCGTCGTCAGTATTGAACCGGGATCAACTTCCATCTCTGCGAGCTGTGCTCTTCAGGCGGGTGGCGGACCTGTGTGGGGAGCATCCGTTAACGTGCCAGACGGAACGACGACGATCGCAGTGGCGGCGACAGGCCTGGAGCCGAACACGACGTACGTGTGCCAGGCCAACGCGACAAACGCGGCGGGGACCTCGCCCGCGACGCTCTCGGCCTCGTTCATCACGGCTGTGGAGGCGCCGTGGGCGCCGGCCTCGGTGGCGGTCTCGGCGATCGCGCCGCGCAACGCGACGGTGACGGTGACGCTCGGGTACAACGGCGGCGCGTGGGTGACGTCGGTGGCGGCGAGCTGCGGGCCGGCGGAGGGCGGGGCGGGCGCCTGGGGCGAGGTGCAGGTGGTGAGCCACGGGGCGGCGGGGACGACGGTCAGCTTCTCGGCGGCGGGCCTGGAGCCGAACACGACGTACGTGTGCCAGGCCAACGCAACGAGCGCGGCGGGGACCTCGCCTGCGACGCTCTCGGCCTCGTTCATCACGGCTGCGGAGGCGCCGTGGGCACCGGCCTCGGTGGCGGTCTCGGCGATCGCGCCGCGCAACGTGACGGTGACGGTGATGCTCGGGTACAACGGCGGCGCGTGGGTGACGTCGGTGGCGGCGAGCTGCGGGCCGGCGGAGGGCGGGGCGGCCACCTGGGGCGCGGTGCAGGAGGTAACCCTCGGGGCGGCGGGGACGACGGTCAGCTTCTCGGCGGCGGGCCTGGAGCCGAACACGACGTACGTGTGCCAGGCCAACGCAACGAGCGCGGCGGGGACCTCGCCCGCGACGCTCTCGGCCTCGTTCATCACGGCTGCGGAGGCGCCGTGGGCGCCGGCCTCGGTGGCGGTCTCGGCGATCGCGCCGCGCAACGCGACGGTGACGGTGACGCTCGGGTACAACGGCGGGGCGTGGGTGACGTCGGTGGCGGCGAGCTGCAGGCCGGCGGAGGGCGGGGCGGCCGTCTGGGGCGCGGTGCAGGCGGTGAGCCTCGGGGCGGCGGGGACGACGGTCAGCTTCTCGGCGGCGGGCCTGGAGCCGAACACGACGTACGTGTGCCAGGCCAACGCGACGAGCACGGCGGGGACTTCTCCCGCGACGCTCGCGGCCTCGTTCATCACGGCTGTGGAGGCGCCTTGGGCGCCGGCCTCGGTGGCGGTCTCTGGGATCGCGCCGCGCAACGCGACGGTGACGGTGACGCTCGGGTACAACGGCGGCGCGTGGGTGACGTCGGTGGCGGCGAGCTGCGGGCCGGCGGAGGGCGGGGCGGCCGTCTGGGGCGCGGTGCAGGCGGTGAGCCTCGGGGCGGCGGGGACGACGGTCAGCTTCTCGGCGGCGGGCCTGGAGCCGAACACGACGTACGTGTGCCAGGCCAACGCAACGAGCACGGCGGGGACCTCGCCCGCGACGCTCTCGGCCTCGTTCATCACGGCTGCGGAGGCGCCGTGGGCGCCGGCCTCGGTGGCGGTCTCGGCGATCGCGCCGCGCAACGCGACGGTGACGGTGACGCTCGGGTACAACGGCGGCGCGTGGGTGACGTCGGTGGCGGCGAGCTGCGGGCCGGCGGAGGCCGGGGCGGGCGCCTGGGGCGAGGTGCAGGAGGTGAGCCTCGGGGCGGCTGGGACGACGGTCAGCTTCTCGGCGGCGGGCCTGGAGCCGAACACGACGTACGTGTGCCAGGCCAACGCGACGAGCGCGGCGGGGACCTCGTCCGCAATGCTCTCGGCCTCGTTCATCACGGCTGCGGAGGCGCCGTGGGCGCCGGCCTTGGTGGCGGTCTCGGCGATCGCGCCGCGCAACGCGACGGTGACGGTGACGCTCGGGTACAACGGCGGGGCGTGGGTGACGTCGGTGGCGGCGAGCTGCGGGCCGGCGGAGGGCGGGGCGGCCGCCTGGGGCGAGGTGCAGGCGGTGAGCCTCGGGGCGGCGGGGACGACGGTCAGCTTCTCGGCGGCGGGCCTGGAGCCGAACACGACGTACGTGTGCCAGGCCAACGCGACGAGCGCGGCGGGGACCTCGCCCGCGACGCTCTCGGCCTCGTTCATCACGGCTGCGGAGGCGCCGTGGGCACCGGCCTCGGTGGCGGTCTCGGCGATCGCGCCGCGCAACGCGACGGTGACAGTGACGCTCGGGTACAACGGCGGCGCGTGGGTGACGTCGGTGGCGGCGAGCTGCGGGCCGGCGGAGGCCGGGGCGGGCGCCTGGGGCGCGGTGCAGGCGGTGAGCCTCGGGGCGGCTGGGACGACGGTCAGCTTCTCGGCGGCGGGCCTGGAGCCAAACACAACGTACGTGTGCCTTGCCAACGCGACGAGCGCGGCGGGGACCTCGCCCGCGACACTCTCGGCCTCGTTCATCACGGCTGTGGAGGCGCCGTGGGCGCCGGCCTCGGTGGCGGTCTCGGCGATCGCGCCGCGCAACGCGACGGTGACGGTGACGCTCGGGTACAACGGCGGCGCGTGGGTGACGTCGGTGGCGGCGAGCTGCGGGCCGGCGGAGGGCGGGGCGGCCGTCTGGGGCGCGGTGCAGGCGGTGAGCCTCGGGGCGGCGGGGACGACGGTCAGCTTCTCGGCGGCGGGCCTGGAGCCGAACACGACGTACGTGTGCCAGGCCAACGCAACGAGCGCGGCGGGGACCTCGCCCGCGACGCTCTCGGCCTCGTTCATCACGGCTGCGGAGGCGCCGTGGGCACCGGCCTCGGTGGCGGTCTCGGCGATCGCGCCGCGCAACGCGACGGTGACGGTGACGCTCGGGTACAACGGCGGGGCGTGGGTGACGTCGGTGGCGGCGAGCTGCGGGCCGGCGGAGGGCGGGGCTGCCGCCTGGGGCGAGGTGCAGGCGGTGAGCCTCGGGGCGGCGGGGACGACGGTCAGCTTCTCGGCGGCGGGCCTGGAGCCGAACACGACGTACGTGTGCCGGGCCAACGCGACGAGCGCTGCGGGGACCTCGCCCGCGACGCTCTCGGCCTCGTTCATCATGGCTGCGGAGGCTCCGTGGGCGCCGGCCTCGGTGGCGGTCTCGGCGATCACGCCGCGCAACGCGACGGTGACGGTGACGCTCGGGTACAACGGCGGGGCGTGGGTGACGTCGGTGGCGGCGAGCTGCGGGCCGGCGGAGGGCGGGGCGGCCGCCTGGGGCGCGGTGCAGGCGGTGAGCCTCGGGGCGGCAGGGACGACGGTCAGCTTCTCGGCGGCGGGCCTGGAGCCGAACACGACGTACGTGTGCCAGGCCAACGCAACGAGCGCGGCGGGGACCTCGCCTGCGACGCTCTCGGCCTCGTTCATCACGGCTGCGGAGGCGCCGTGGGCGCCGGCCTCGGTGGCGGTCTCGGCGATCGCGCCGCGCAACGTGACGGTGACGGTGATGCTCGGGTACAACGGCGGCGCGTGGGTGACGTCGGTGTTGGCGAGCTGCGGGCCGGCGGAGGGCGGGGCGGCCACCTGGGGCGCGGTGCAGGAGGTAAGCCTCGGGGCGGCGGGGACGACGGTCAGCTTCTCGGCGGCGGGCCTGGAGCCGAACACGACGTACGTGTGCCAGGCCAACGCAACGAGCGCGGCGGGGACCTCGCCCGCGACGCTCTCGGCCTCGTTCATCACAGCTGCGGAGGCGCCGTGGGCACCGGCCTCGGTGGCGGTCTCGGCGATCGCGCCGCGCAACGCGACGGTGACGGTGACGCTCGGGTACAACGGCGGGGCGTGGGTGACGTCGGTGGCGGCGAGCTGCGGGCCGGCGGAGGCCGGGGCGGGCGCCTGGGGCGAGGTGCAGGCGGTGAGCCTCGGGGCGGCGGGGACGACGGTCAGCTTGTCGGCGGCGGGCCTGGAGCCAAACACAACGTACGTGTGCCTGGCCAACGCGACGAGCGCGGCGGGGACCTCGCCCGCGACACTCTCGGCCTCGTTCATCACGGCTGCGGAGGCGCCGTGGGCGCCGGCCTCGGTGGCGGTCTCGGCGATCGCGCCGCGCAACGCGACGGTGACGGTGACGCTCGGGTACAACGGCGGCGCGTGGGTGACGTCGGTGGCGGCGAGCTGCGGGCCGGCGGAGCGCGGGGCGGCCGTCTGGGGCGAGGTGCAGGCGGTGAGCCTCGGGGCGGCGGGGACGACGGTCAGCTTCTCGGCGGCGGGCCTGGAGCCAAACACGACGTACGTGTGCCAGGCCAACGCGACGAGCACGGCAGGGACCTCGCCCGCGACGCTCTCGGCCTCGTTCATCACGGCTGCGGAGGCGCCGTGGGCACCGGCCTCGGTGGCGGTCTCTGAGATCGCGCCGCGCAACGCGACGGTGACGGTGACGCTCGGGTACAACGGCGGGGCGTGGGTGACGTCGGTGGCGGCGAGCTGCGGGCCGGCGGAAGGCGGGGCAACTGCCTGGGGCGCGGTGCAGGCGGTGAGCCTCGGGGCGGCGGGGACGACGGTCAGCTTCTCGGCGGCGGGCCTGGAGCCGAACACGACGTACGTGTGCCAGGCCAACGCGACGAGCGCGGCGGGGACCTCGCCCGCGACACTCTCGGCCTCGTTCATCACGGCTGCGGAGGCGCCGTGGGCGCCGGCCTCGGTGGCGGTCTCGGCGATCGCGCCGCGCAACGCGACGGTGACGGTGACGCTCGGGTACAACGGCGGCGCGTGGGTGACGTCGGTGGCGGCGAGCTGCGGGCCGGCGGAGCGCGGGGCGGCCGTCTGGGGCGAGGTGCAGGCGGTGAGCCTCGGGCGGCGGGGACGACGGTCAGCTTCTCGGCGGCGGGCCTGGAGCCAAACACGACGTACGTGTGCCAGGCCAACGCGACGAGCACGGCAGGGACCTCGCCCGCGACGCTCTCGGCCTCGTTCATCACGGCTGCGGAGGCGCCGTGGGCACCGGCCTCGGTGGCGGTCTCTGAGATCGCGCCGCGCAACGCGACGGTGACGGTGACGCTCGGGTACAACGGCGGGGCGTGGGTGACGTCGGTGGCGGCGAGCTGCGGGCCGGCGGAAGGCGGGGCAACTGCCTGGGGCGCGGTGCAGGCGGTGAGCCTCGGGGCGGCGGGGACGACGGTCAGCTTCTCGGCGGCGGGCCTGGAGCCGAACACGACGTACGTGTGCCAGGCCAACGCGACGAGCGCGGCGGGGACCTCGCCCGCGAAGCTCTCGGCCTCGTTCATCACGGCTGTGGAGGCGCCTTGGGCGCCGGCCTCGGTGGCGGTCTCTGCGATCGCGCCGCGCAACGCAACGGTGACGGTGACGCTCGGGTACAACGGCGGGGCGTGGGTGACGTCGGTGGCGGCGAGCTGCGGGCCGGCGGAGGGCGGGGCGGCCACCTGGGGCGCGGTGCAGGCGGTGAGCCTCGGGGCGGCGGGGACGACGGTCAGCTTCTCGGCGGCGGGCCTGGAGCCGAACACGACGTACGTGTGCCAGGCCAACGCGACGAGCGCGGCGGGGACCTCGCCCGCGACGCTCTCGGCCTCGTTCATCACGGCTGTGGAGGCGCCGTGGGCGCCGGCCTCGGTGGCGGTCTCTGAGATCGCGCCGCGCAACGCGATGGTGACGGTGACGCTCGGGTACAACGGCGGGGCGTGGGTGACGTCGGTGGCGGCGAGCTGCGGGCCGGCGGAAGGCGGGGCAACTGCCTGGGGCGCGGTGCAGGCGGTGAGCCTCGGGGCGGCGGGGACGACGGTCAGCTTCTCGGCGGCGGGCCTGGAGCCGAACACGACGTACGTGTGCCAGGCCAACGCGACGAGCGCGGCGGGGACCTCGCCCGCGACGCTCTCGGCCTCGTTCATCACGGCTGTGGAGGCGCCTTGGGCGCCGGCCTCGGTGGCGGTCTCTGAGATCGCGCCGCGCAACGCAACGGTGACGGTGACGCTCGGGTACAACGGCGGGGCGTGGGTGACGTCGGTGGCGGCGAGCTGCGGGCCGGCGGAGGGCGGGGCGGCCACCTGGGGCGCGGTGCAGGCGGTGAGCCTCGGGGCGGCGGGACGACGGTCAGCTTCTCGGCGGCGGGCCTGGAGCCGAACACGACGTACGTGTGCCAGGCCAACGCGACGAGCGCGGCGGGGACCTCGCCCGCGACGCTCTCGGCCTCGTTCATCACGGCTGCGGAGGCGCCGTGGGCGCCGGCCTCGGTGGCGGTCTCGGCGATCGCGCCGCGCAACGCGACGGTGACGGTGACGCTCGGGTACAACGGCGGGGCGTGGGTGACGTCGGTGGCGGCGAGCTGCGGGCCGGCGGAGGGCGGGGCGGCCACCTGGGGCGCGGTGCAGGCGGTGAGCCTCGGGCGGCGGGGACGACGGTCAGCTTCTCGGCGGCGGGCCTGGAGCCGAACACGACGTACGTGTGCCAGGCCAACGCGACGAGCGCGGCGGGGACCTCGCCCGCGACGCTCTCGGCCTCGTTCATCACGGCTGTGGAGGCGCCGTGGGCGCCGGCCTCGGTGGCGGTCTCGGCGATCGCGCCGCGCAACGCAACGGTGACGGTGACGCTCGGGTACAACGGCGGGGCGTGGGTGACGTCGGTGGCGGCGAGCTGCGGGCCGGCGGAGGGCGGGGCGGCTGCCTGGGGCGAGGTGCAGGCGGTGAGCCTCGGGGCGGCGGGGACGACGGTCAGCTTCTCGGCGGCGGGCCTGGAGCCGAACACGACGTACATGTGCCGGGCCAACGCAACGAGCGCGGCGGGGACCTCGCCTGTGACGATCTCCGCTTCTTTTATTGCGGCTGTGGAGGCGCCGTGGGCGCCTGCCTTGGTGGCGGTACCGGTTTGGGCGATCGGGCCTCGCGTTGCAACCGTGACGGTGACGCTCGGGTACAACGGCGGGACGTTGGTGACGTCGGTGGCGGCGAGCTGCGGGCCGGCGGAGGGCGGGGCGGCGGTCTGGGGCGCGTTGCAGGCGGTGAGCCTAGGGGCGGCTGGGACGACGGCGAGCTTTTCGGCGGCGGGCCTGGAGCCGAACACGACGTACGTGTGCCGGGCCAACGCAACGAGCGCGGCGGGGACCTCGCCCGCGACGCTCTCGGCCTCGTTCATCACGGCTGCGGAGGCGCCGTGGGCGCCGGCCTCGGTGGCGGTCTCTGAGATCGCGCCGCGCAACGCGACGGTGACGGTGACGCTCGGGTACAACGGCGGGGCGTGGGTGACGTCGGTGGCGGCGAGCTGCGGGCCGGCGGAGGGCGGGGCACCCGTCTGGAGCACGGAGCAAGGCCTCAACTTTGGATCCGCCGGAATTTCAGTCAGCTTCCGGGCAACGGGGTTGGAGCCAGCAAAACCCTACCTGTGCCGGGCTATTGCGAAAAACGCGGCGGGGATCTCGCCCGCGACGCTCTCAACCTCATTTTCCACGGCTGCGGAGGCGCCGGCGATGCCTGCCTCGGTGGCGGTTTCGGCGATCGGGTCTCGTTTCGCGACGGTGACCGTGACGCTCGGGTACAACGGCGGGGCGTGGGTGACGTCGGTGTCGGCGAGCTGCGGGCCGGCGGCGGGCGGGGCAGCGGTCTGGGGTGCTGTGCAGGCTGTGAGCCTCGGGGACGCAGGAAATGCAGTGGCTTTCTCTGCATCGGGCTTCACACCTTCGTCATCGCTTGTGTGCAGCGCATCGGCTTTGAATGCTATTGGAAGCTCGCCAGTGCGAATGGCGGCGTCCTTTATAACTCCAGCCGAGCCTCCCGCCCCTCCTTCCGCTGTAACCGTATCAAACATTGTACCGCGCTCTGCAACGGTCACAGTCGCGCTCGGGTACGATGGAGGAACAGTCATCACCAGCATGGACGTCAGCTGCTCGACAACCACGTCAGGCGCGGTGGTGTGGTCAGGGTCGTCGGCGCCCTCGGCAGGCAGCAGCTCTATCGTACTCCAAGTATCAGCGCTCTTGCCATTAACGCGCTATCGGTGTAGTGCCAGCGCTAAAAATGCAGCTGGCGCGTCGCCCGCTGCTGTATCGCTGGCCTTTACGACTCCACCGGAGCCCGTTATCATCACTCCGAGCCCATCTCCATCCCCAACACCGATCCCAGTCCCTGTTGACAGCACCGTGAAGCCTACCGTTGCTGTGACGGAAGCGATCGAGTACGACCCTGACGTCATCTCCGCTCAGGACCTTGTCAATAGCATTGCATCGCTAAGCTCAGCCGTGTATGATACCCCGCCTGTCATTGTCGGTGACGCGGAAACGCCGGCAAGGCGGCACATGCTGCAGACATCGGGAGCTAGGAGTCGCAGGCGCAAGGCGACTGTAAAGTTCACATTCCCGGCCGCCCTGGCGCCAACCCAGCAAGTGGTCCGCTGCTTCAAATTTCTTCCGCTCTCGCCGCCGATCTGATTTTGGGGTACCGTACCGCAGACATTCTCGTCGGTTCTGCAAAGCTCTTCCACGTCCTCCACTGCCGCTTTGCTGCAGGGCGTGTACTCCGTGGCCGATGCTACCTCGGGCGACTCTGCACCGCCCATCCCCAACCCGCGATACCCGTTTGAAGGTGCGCAATACTTGCCTCTTGCCCTGAGCACTGGCTGACTCGCTTGGCCTGAACAGGGCCGCCTCTGTCATCGGAAGTCATGGGCACGATGGTGTACGACCCCGATCGCGCCTCGTTCAGTTCGATCGCCTCCGCCATCCAGTCTGCCACAGGCCACAGGCCCGGCGCGCTTGGGGGGAAGAAGGCGGCGGTTCGACGGCTGCGCTCCAGGGGGCTGCTCCAGTATTCCGAGTCCTCCATCGTCGTCCTCTTCAAGGCCTCGACCGGAGCATTGGAAGCGGCGAAGAAAGTGCGCCCTCCTCTCAATCTCTTGAAAGATGTAGTGTTTGTATATTTCTGACACGAAAACTTGCTCAGGTCGTGCAGTTTGTTGAAACTGGCTCCTCTGTCGCGAATGCAATCTACTCCTTTACGCTCGAAGCGGAAGGAGAAACGTTTTCCGTACAAAATCCAAAGCTCCAGTACAACCCATCGCAAACCCTGCCATTCCCCGGTGCGCGTGGCACAAAGACAAGCTCAGCTTGAGCCTACTCGATAGCTATAGACTTTCTCTCTGACGCGTTTTGCTACGCTAGGCATTCGGCTATCTGAAGGATCGCCCGTCGAGCTCGACCCAGACGGTATCGGTGCCTCAGACTTCGTTCTTTTTGGTTCTGCTGGGGAAGAATCCATCGGCGTTGCTGTGTCTCGGAGCCCCGTATTTGCAACAACTTTACGCCTCAGTCACACCCAGCCCGACTACATTCTCGACATAAATAAGGTGGCAGAGGCGACCGCCACCTGCGCACTCTCCGACGGTGTTGGCAACATTTTTGTCGCTCTGGAAGGTGCGCAACTGCATGCACAGCTCCCTAGCTTCGAAGCGGTGGATACTAGTTCACACTGACGCATGTCTCCTAACTCCAGGTGCTGCTGGAAATGCCTCCAGCTTGCCTCCAACATTCATGGCAATCGACGCATCTACTCCTGGCATGTGGAATTTTACACGCTCGCTCGACGCCGCGTCGCTGCCACCGCCAGCGTCCTGCACGTATCTGGGCGGCGTCGGCTCCGCGGCTGCCGTCGTGGTCGGGACCCGATCGGGAGCGCTGTACCGAGTTCAAGTCTCTGCCGACACGCTTTCAGCCGAGCCTCTAGTGGCTTCGCAGTCGGGAAACTCCCGCAATGTCAAGCAAAGCTCGATGCCTATCTTACTGAGCGCCACGGCGCCAACGGCGAAACCCACACGCGCCGTCTTTCTACAAGCCGAGACTGCCGTCTGCAAGTCCGACGCGGTTCTGCACATTGTCGATGCGCAGAACGCGTACGCGGTAACGTCTATTAACACCGCGTTTCCATCCGCCGCGTGCCCCAAATCGCTGGCCGTCTCCCTTGATGGAACCTCTTTCTTCGTCCTCGCTACGGATGGACGTATTTTCCGCGCGTTGTTGCGCACTTCCGACAGCAGTTCCAAGGACAGCAAGGAGAACAAGGACAGCAAGGACACCAAAGACAGCATGGAAGATTTCCGCGAAATTCGCGGCGCTCAGACGAATGCCGGCGTGCTCCGCGCAGGCGAGGTCCTCTCCCAGATTATCTCCGTCTCGAGTCGGGCGTACCTTGTTGTCTCGATCACCGGCGGGGAAACCGGTCCTCGCCTCGCACTCATGTCCCCAGACGGAACTATCGAAATGAGCACAGTCAAGCCTCTCTCGGGCCTGCTGCCGTCTGTTGAGGCGGCCAACTCTGCCTCGGCGACCGTCACCATCCATGCCGTGCCCGGCCGCCGCCAGTTCTACGCAGTGATCGGCCGTCATGTGGCGCGGTTCGATGTCATTGCTGGTGCATAGCATCGCCTCTGTTTGCTACTATTTCGCTCGCATTAACAAGGGCTTAGGGGCGCTGCGGCTCTTGAGCGTTCCGCCAAGCGCCACACTCGGCAGCTCGCTGACGGTTAACTTCATGATGAGCGGCATCTCGCCCTCCCTTTCGGTTTGCAATTTCTGCACTCTCTCGCTATCGAAGAGCCGCTCTTGAATCGTTGCAGATATCGATTCTCAGCGCGGCAAACCTGCGGACGATCCAAAGTTCCCCGTTTGCAGACGCCGCTGCCGATCCCGAGGGCCGTCGCGCCACCAGCATTTCCGTCAACAGCCCAGCATTCGCTGTCGGTGGAAGTTACGTACTCCGCATCTGCCTTGTGGATGAGGCGATCTGCTCGGCGGTCAGCTCGTCTTTCGTCGTCCGCGATGCATCGGGTTCTGCGCACTCCCCTCCGCGCACGGTCCTCTTTACGGCGACAAACGCTTCGGATGACTCCTTGTTCATCGGCGGGAAACTGCAGGCGGTGCTCGACGGCGTGAGCGTTGAAAGTCCGCAGCGCGGAAATATTCAGGTCCTCGTGTTTCGTCTTGAGCGTGGTCCTCTGCAGCTCCTGACTCTCAGTACACACAGTCGGCGGTGTTTGCGGACGACGCCGACTCGAAGACACTTGTGGCGAGGGTGGTATGGAACGACCCCGCGCGCAAGTCGAGCGCCAGTGCGCTTGCGCTCTTTTGCAAGCGTGTAGCTCTGCCCGCGGACTCAAATGGGCACTTGCGCAGCCGGTCCAATCCGGTCAATGGTCATCCGTCTCCGGCTCTCGGATACCGCCTCGAGCGCCGCCGCCAGCTGGTCCCTCTCTAGCATCGCAGTCTCCGACGCGACTGGAGTGCGTAAACTATAATATACATACGGCGCTTGCGCGTGGGACTTTTGTGCGCTTGCTGAGTGCGAGCAGGAAATGCTGGAGTGGTCCAATGGAGCAGGCAGCGCGGAAGCTGTGTCAGCTTTGGTTGGGGAGAGCATCGAATGCGGCATGCTCAATCTGACTTTGTCCGGCGGTGGAGTCGCGCGGGGCTGGGTCGCTCTGCAGGACTTCCGCATGTGGGGTTTCGGCCGGCTCAGCCGTGGCGCCCGGTCGTACGACTGCGCGGGCGGCATGACATGCTTCCTCTCCGATGCATATGGTTCCACCGGATCCGTCGTTTCCATGTGCGGCACAGCTGCACCGGTCACTGTGACGCTGCGCGCCAACATCGCATTGTACGGCCTCAAAACGCTCGTCTCCCAAATTGCGGAGGTCACAGGCAGCAACGTCACTATCAACCAAGGCCGTGGGACAAAAACCCGCCGCTCGCTCCTCCAGAAGGTTGCGGACCGCGTGACAATCCTAGTGGGCTATGGCCCCGCTGGTACCGCGGTGCGTGTTCGACAAATTGTGTTTGTTGGAATAGCGGCGCCGGCGCCAGTTGCGCTGAAGCAAATCCGTTTGCGTAGGCTGCCGCAACGCTGTACACAGCAGTCAGTGAGGGCAGTCCGACCGTCTCCATGGTTCAGGGCCTGGCGCTTGAGGGCATGGAAGAGAGCATCAACCCGAAGCCCGTCTCCGCTCCCGGTGCGTTACGTGGATACTTGGCATGTAAGCTCTATTGTTCTTGACACGTTAGCTTTAATTTGCAGCGGGCATTTGGACGGCGGTATCATCGACGATGGGTCATTACGAATTTGCATGCGTTTTCGGCACCAACCTCTTTGCATTCTCCACGGCTGTGGATGAGACGACAATCAGCATGAAGGAATTCAACCTGCGTATGGGCCAGTGGACTGACGGCCAGAGCGGCCCCGGGCCGGCAACGCGCGGGGCCTTCGCCTGCCAGGAGCCCAACGTGTATGTGTTTGGCGGAACGAACGCGGCGGTGCCGACGAAAAACCTCTACATGTACTCAACGCTCTCTTCGCTGTGGTCTTTGATTGCTGTTACGGGCAGCGAACCGCCGCCGCGTTCGGAGGCCGTGCTCATCCCGCTCAGCGGCACCTCAATTCTTCTTGCGTGCGCGCGCACCCTCGTATTTTCTTGAGCAAAGCTTAACGTGCGATGCTGCATGTGCAGGGGAGGGCTTGACGGCGACGGCAAACCGCTGAGCGACGTATGGCGATTTGACGTGACCGAGCTCGCGTGGACGGCAGTCGAAGGCCTCGACGCTGGCATTTCTGCGCTGTTCGCGCGGAGGGGGCGCTCCGTCGTCTCTGCCGCTTCTCTCTCTGACATGTTCGTCTTTGGTGGCTGCACTGCCGAAGCCGCGCCGTCGTTCTTCAACGATCTGTGCGTTTGCGAATGTAAACATTATTCGTGCACAACTTCTCACCGCGAGCACAGGTACCAAGTATCAGTCGCGCAAGGTGAGCACTACTACTTGGACCAATTCGCAGTTTCCTTTCAGCTTGTCCGACTTCGAAGCATGTTGCTAACTTTACCCGTGCCAGCAGATTCATCCAGTACCTTGGCGATGACGAAACTGTCACTGGAGGGGAGTCCGCCCACGCCGCGCGCATTCGCTACAGTCCGGCTGTCATCAAACGGCGCTCAGGTACAATCGCGTTGGCAATTACATTTGCTGCTCACAGCTTCGGTCTAACAAGCCTTGCAGCTGTATGTGACTGGGGGCTTCATATCTGCCACCGAGGCGGCGAACCCAAGGGAGCTGTTTATGTACGACTTCAACGGCGAGACCTGGTTCAAGGTCGTGCCAGTGGGGACGCCGCCGCTGTACCCAGTCCGCAGCGTCGAGCCCATCATGTGGAGCGTGGCTTCTGCAGAGTACGGCGGAAACGCATACATTCTCGGCACGTCGGGCCTCGTTGCGTGGGGCCTCAGCCGGGCACCGTCTTTCGGAGCAAGCAGCGGCACCAGCACGGCCCCTTACATTGCGGCCGCCCCAAAGCCCTCCACAATCGAGCCGCAGGTGATGTATCCGGGCGAGAACACAATTCTGGTAGCTGGCGGCTTTGTGTCAGTCTCGTGGGCATCGAATGTGGACACGCACACGCTCGCGACGGTGACCGCGTTCCCTATTGACCGGTCCAAGACTTTCGTGAGTACTTGGTCTTCGTTCCTTCTGAGGGCTACTCTAATCACACGCTCTCGTACTGCTGGCCATTAGCTTCTCTGCTCCGGCGCAAACAAAGGCGCCTGTCTGTCGTCGCTGCCAGTTTCTGCGCCCGTTGGTTCGTACCAAGTTTCCATAGAGCTGACAGGAACAGCCGGAACGGATCCCATCAGCTTGCTGAGGTAAACACAAATTCGCGCGCTCCTTTTGGATCGTTCTAAACCTAACTGCTTGCATGTTAGCGAGTTCTTCCGCGTTATTTCATGTGCGTCTGAAAATGGCAGGCCACTTCTCTCCAGCTGCGCGCCTCACCCGCCCCGGCTTCGCAGCGTCTGTGACCGAAGTGCTGAACACGATCTCGCCGGGAGTCCTCGTGGTGGCCCCCGGCCTGTCTGCCGACACGCCTGTCGTCTCCGGTGACAGCATTCGCATCGTGCGGATGCTTTGCTTTCATTTTCGAATTTCATTGCGCTCTTCTAAAGAGGGCTATGGCACGCAGCTGTGGTCGACCAAAGGTCTTGCGTTGGGGCAGAACGTCACAGTCGAGCTTGTCGAATCCGAAACGGGCGACGTGATTCAGGTTATCGAGCGCGTACAGTCATCCACATCCTCGAGCTCCATCTCGTGGCTCGCCGACGTCGTCAACCCGGGCACGTTCGCGTTCAGCGTCACGGTTAGCACCGCCGCGGGCTCCTTCACTGGCGTCAGCGACAGCTTTACCATCCAGCGTACGCATGCGTATAACTTCAAATTCGGGTCTAGTTTGCCACTGATAGCACGCAGCGTATTCGGTTGGCGTGGACGGACTAAACGTGAACTCGGATTGGAATCCGGGCATGCTAGTCCCTCTGGTGAGTGCACAGTTGTGTGACTTCAATTTGCGTTTCGATTCGAAGTTCGTTGACCGCGGGCCCTTGTTCGTGAATCCGCGCCAGATCATCTACACTTTGAATCCTCAGAAAACAATCACGACATCCCTCGTTTCTCTGTCCCTGTTGCGGTTCCCGGAGCTTTCGCTGGCTCAGGTGGTTGAGCCTATCATTAAGCTCTCCAAGATTGGCGCAACCACTTCTATTCCAAGCTCGGTTGTTTCAGTCTCGACGGAAAAGTGGACTATGATCGGCGACTACACGTGGAACATATCCTCTAGACTAACACCGGGTCTCTTCTTGTTAAAGGTGCGTTCGGCCTCGCTGAGATGAAAACTGCAGCTTCATCCTATTCACATTCGAGTTCGCGCAGGTGGATGTTCCTTCGGACTCGGCTACGGGGACGACAGTGTTCGTTCTGCTCATATTCAATTAAGTTCTCTCTCTCTCTCTAATGCATTCGTTTTTGTATTGCGCAGTCCATTTTGTATCGGCGGAAGCTGCGAGCGTGCGTCAATTCTGAAGAAGAAGGAAACGTTGTCTGCACATATTCACTAAATTCTGCGCAGCTGGGTTCGTATTCAAGAATCCTTCGGCTACCGGCGCAGTAGAGGTACGCAGCGGTTGTTCGCGGATTGGTACCTGTTGCCCGTTTGATTAGATTGCCCACCCCGTGCAATTTCAGGCGCCCAGGATATCCGTTTCCACCCCGTACACGGTCCGATGGATCTCGGCCGGCGTGCCAGCGGAAACGCTCGTTCAAATCTCGCTGACTAGCCTCTCAACGGGGCGCCCTGTTCCGGTGAGCTCGAGCAACATGGATGCACGACCATGGCCATATGTTGCTATACTCAGCGCGCATCGCAGATTGCTGTGAGGGCGAACACCGGCTCATTCACGTTTGTGCCATCGCCCTCTCTTGGCACGGGCTCGTTCGTCTTCGAACTATCGGCCGTCTACAAGGAGAAGACCGTTCGTTCTGCAAGCACGCAGGTTCGCCTGCCAATCATCTATGCGAGAGCGTACTGGTGCACTTGGGCGACCCAGTTTTCTTGCAGGTCCTCGTGGAGATGCCGGCTGCCTACATCATTGTCCGCCTGCCCGATGGGCGAGCAAGCTTCAGGGCCGGGCAACGCGTGGCGATCCGATGGTGCGTCAGATTGAGATTAAAAACTTGCAATTGGTCTGTTTTGCGAAATGCTGACGGGATCGCGCAGGGATCAGGCGAGTCTTTGTTCATTGCCATTGTAACATTTGCGCTCTTGCTGACGTTCCGGTATCGCTTCACAGAACAACGTCGGGTCGCTCGACGCGTCTCTACGCGCAGTCACCAGCGACGGGTCGATTTTGGTGCGTTACAGCTTCATGATATTCCGGCCTCGCCGGCCTTAGCTAAAGATGCACATGCTCTGACGCTTTCCTTGCACCTGCAAGACTATTGCGCTCGGCGTCCCCAACACAGGTGAGCCTACCATGGCCTGGCCATATGCATGGCCATGCCATCACTGAAGAATCTCGGTCGGAACTCACGCTGATGCGTATGCAGGCTCGTACACGTGGCAAATAAATGACCAGGTTCCTCCGGGGACGTACGCGATCGAGGTTGGCGTGAGCGACTTCAAAGTCAGCAGCACGAGCGCGCTCTTCACCATCGCGGCCACCGCGAGCTCGATGCCCTCCGTCCGCGTCGCCGACGTCCCGCCCCTTATCGCCACGCAGAGCTACACGTGCGCATGCGCCCATGATCGATGCCCCCACGGATACGTACGCGCCCGGTGCTGATTGTAATTGGTGCCGCAGCATCAAGTGGACTTCGACGGGCGTTCTGCCTGACGAAGAATGCACCGTCGCAATTGTGTCCTTGCCTGCAGGCAACGTTGTTGAGGTGCACGAACGAGATTTGATTTGTCTAGCTTGCATGCGCACTGCTTAATTGCCACGGCTCTCGCAGAGTCTGGTGGCAAGCATCGCGCAGCAGAGTGTCGAGTGGACGGCCCCGTCGACGCCGGGCGAGTACCGCGTCGATGTGCGGGCGCGCAACGTGACGGGCGAGAGCAAGAAATTCGAGATCAAACCGAGTGCGCTCGTACATTGTATTACTGTTTGTCGACTTGCTGAATATGCGTGAGCTTGAGCTTAACGCACGCGCTTCTACAGTCCCTCCCGTCCCCGACCCCTGCCTCGGCAACCCGCCGTCAGCAGTGGCCACAATCAAGGAGACGGGATCCAAAGCAGGTCCGCCCGAGCCTACAATCACGTTTATTGAATTCCGGGTCCTCACGACATTATAAATTATCCGATGATCAGATGCCGGCACGGAGCTTGTGATGGAGGTGGGGCGCGGGATCGTGGACCTGGACGCGTCGCAGTCGAAGTCGTGTGATGGGAAGCCGGTCGACGCGTACCTCTGGACCGAGGTCGAGCTCAGCGACCCGAAGCGGCCCGCTCTCCTCCAGGACAACACGACTGCGAGCACCACCGCCACCCGTCTGCGCGTGGGCAAGACTACGTGAGCGGCGCCAGAGGCGGCGCTAACGCTAGCGTGCACCTGCAGCTGCGACTAATTATTGCTGTTGTACAGATTCCAGCTGAAGGTGACGGACCGCGTGGGCCAGTCCAGCACAGCGGAGGTTGTCGTCACCGTGCTTAATCGAAAGAGTGCGCGATTTTTTCATCTCGGTTTCGCATCGATATCGGCGCGGCGCTTTACAGTCGCTGTTCGCGCGCAGACGTCGTGGCGCTTGTTTGCGTTGATGAGGATGAAAAGACGTTTGCAGATTCGTTTAATGGAACGGTTGTAGCGAGCACGCTTGCCAGTGCCTTCGGGGCCTTCTTGGAGTCAACCATCGACCCGGCAACATTCGGCGACCTACGCGCGTCGGTCTGTGACGACGAGAGCGGGAAGGCCGCCGTCTCCGTCATGATTCCGGCCATTCCAGGTTCGCCCCTTTAGCTTTTTGTTCTTCGCTGCCTTCTTAGGTCTCTTAAGCTTGAAGTCTTGCCACTCAATAAGTGACTCACTCGAGCGCTTTTAACCACGACGAAATGCAGGCATGACGGGAACTGAGGTCGGCGAGAAGCTCAAAACGATGACGCCGGCGGATTTCGGGCCCAGAGGGGTGCTGCGGCGCCTTTTCGCATCCTCGAGCTCCCTTACCGTCACGCGGCTCTCCGTCCAACTTTTGACCTCTTCAAGTGCGATTCGCAAATTTAATATGGTTTGATCTGGCGTATACGGCCTCTCACTCCGACCGCGGTTGCAGACAACGAGCCACCGAGCACACCTGTTCTATCAATTTACCCACAATCACGATACAGCTACGTTGTCGTCGACAGGGCGACAAAGGCGCGCTTTAATTTCGGTTGCACGCATTTCATGAACACAGCTTGATCGGACTTGCGTGTCGCAGCTTGGAGACGTGCAGCTCATTGCGCAGTCCATTGACAAGGCCCCAGGCGTGGTTGTCTCGTACGAATGGTGCGATGGCACGAATGTTTTCAAGGCACGTGCACCTTAGACCGTTCAACCAGGTATCTCGACGGAGTGATGCTCAAGTCGAAAACGAACACAGTGAAACTGAGCCTGCGTGCCGCAAACTACACCGTCCGCGCAATAGGCTCGCTCATTACTCCTTCAGACAGTATTTATGCCTTTATGCCCTTTCTGACTATCCGCAATGCTCTCCAGCTCTCGACGATGAGTCGTCGTACGCCGAATCCGATGTGATGAAGCTTCAGGCCCGTTCAACGCCGAATCGCCTGCACGTCATTTTCAATGGCGCCCTCTCACGTCCTCGGGGCGCAGGTGACCGACGAATACAGCTGCAACGTTGCGAAGGTTTGCCCTACGTTTCATTTCCCTTGGCCGGCGCCAGCGCTGGCGTCTTATTTGCCGTCGCGCAGGATCTCGTCTTCGTGCTCGACGCCTCGACATCGCCAGCGTGCGACCATGCGCCCGCCGCCTCGCGCGTGCTGCGCAGCCGACGCGAGCGCAGGTCGTACAAGATTGCGCAAGAGTTTGTGGCAAAGATCCTGCGTCCCTTCTTCCTGCAGGGCCCGGACTCGTACGCTACCATCGTCCGGTACGGTCTGCCGCCCGACGGCAATGCGACGGTCATCTTTGAGCGGAGCGGTGCGCTGTTTGTTCGCTCTGCCACGTGCACACGACACATGCGCGCGCTCTTAAACACGTTTCTGCAGAGGTGAAAGTGGTCCACGACGCCCTTCTCGCCAACAAGATGCCGAATGTGCGGCTTGCACTGCGCATGCGTTACTTGCAGAGCTCTTGACTCACGTGCGAGGGCAGGACGTCGATCCATCCATGCCTCGGCTCCTCGGCAAGGGCTTGGAGGTCGCTCGGACGACAATCGAGGCCTCTGCGCGCAAAGGCATCGTCCGCTCCATCGTTTTCGTCGCTTTTGACGAGCCGCTCGACGGGACGCAAGCCCGAAACGCCAGCCTTCAAGCACTCGCTCGGAGCAACGTGCGACCGCTCTCTTCAGCTTTGATTGTGCCACTGCTTTTAATCGATTCACGGCACTACCTGCAGGTGTACGCAGTCCCAGCGTTGGCCGACCCGTACAGCTTCACCAACGGTTTCGACTCCATGCGCCAGCTCGTGTACGCGTATACTCCTCAACGATCCGCAAATCAAAGCCGTCAGCGTCCACCCTCTGCTTATAAAGCGCGCGATCGGCAGGCGGAACAACGTCAGCGACGTGCTGCCCGTCACGCTGGAGCTGCAGGAGGAGGTGCAGCAGGCCGCCGTCGACCTGGCGACCATGGTCTGCGAAGGTGCGCTCCGGGTTTCGGCAGTCTTCCCATGCGACAGAAAGAGGAATCTTGGCTTTTCATTGCTCATCTGCGGGGGACACGTAGGATTGGCGCCGCCGGGGGCGGATGACGCGCAGGCGGGGCAGACGATCGGAAGGACGCTCACCGTGCGCGATTGAGCACTTTGTCTCCGTTGCAGTGCGCGTGCCTCTGCAATAACGGTAAAACAGGTCGCGATCGCCGCCAGTATCGGCGCGACGATCGCTTCGGGATCGATCGGCGGCTCTGCGGGCGTGATTGATCAAGCGCAGTTCATTGCACAGACATCCTTCCTTAGCATGAACCAGTGCGCCGTGCCCCGTGCTAGCCCGGCGCTGATCGCACACTGCTGACCCCTGGTTCGCCAGGCCGCAGCCTTACAACGCAACGGCCTCGTCAACTCGCTGGACGATGCTTTACTTGGGCGCGGTCCGTCTCTCCGTCTCTGCAAGCCGCGCTGCTCTAGATCTGAAGCAGCCGATGTGCTGATATGGACGTCGATATCTTGCAGCCGTGGAAGCGTTCGAACACGTCGACCAGTGCTACTGGCTCAAGCTCGGGCGAGAGCGTCGTAGGCCGGCGGCGGCTGCTCGGCGGAAATTCCTTTGCTCGCGAAATCGGCGGTGAAGTCGGCACAGACTTCCTCTCCGAGAGCGTCACGTGGACGGTCATCATTCTGCTCGGCGTCTCTATTCTACAGGGCCTCCTCCGGCTCTTTATCGCGTACGTGCTCAAGCGCAAGAAGGCGCCCGAAGTTCTCTGGTAATTTGGACCCCTTTTCCCAACCTCTCGCTTGGAGGTTCTGATCCCTCCGGCAGGTTCCCCAAGCCACAAATCACGGTGATGGTTATGGCGTACGAGGGCTTTGTGATGGCCTCGGCCGCAACGGCGCGGGCAAACGATGGGGCGAGGCCGTGGGCTGCAGTCGTGCTGGTACGCCGGGAAGTATTTCCGCGTCGATCTTGCCGTGCTCATCGGTTTCGGGCGTAGCTGCTCGGCGCCGTGGGCTTCTGCTTAATTGTCGTGGTGAGCTGTGGAATTGCAGGGCCGTGTGCTTAAAAGTACTCATACGGATGCATGCGCAGGCGGCGGTAATCTGGCGCCTCCGGCACGAGAAGCACATCATATGGTACAATTTCAAAGAGCCGGACTGGCGCCGTCTGTGGCGGGGCGAGGACCGGCCGGCGTGCCTGCGCGAGCTAAAGGAAATCCGGCACCTGCTCGCCATACCCGACACGATCGACAAGTTCGAGGACGCCACGCACGCGTACCTTGCCAAAGACTTCAGGAAGTTCTTCAAGAAGGGCACGCTGAATGCCTTGAAGGCACTCGGCCGCGCAAAGCAGGCGGCCAAAGAGGGCAGCGTGCACAAGAAGATCGCGCTGACGCTCTCGAGGTCGTTCTCGCGCAAGGCCGCCGGCGAGGACGCCGACTCCGCGAAAGAGGTCAAGGAAATCCAGGTCGAGGTGGGCGAGCACGAGCCCAAGGCGGCGCCCGACGTGCCGGTCGTAGATGATCTCTCCGACACCGAATCGGACTCGTCCGAGTCGTCCGCGGCCGACCTCCCCCCCGAGGAGCCGACGGCCGACGAGTACGAGAAGGCCCACGGTCGCCTGCGGCGCAAGTGGCACTACTCTCTCTTCCGGCTGCGCATGCGCGTGATCGGCACGTGGCTCAACTGGGAGAAGGGATGCTGGATTATGGACCCCTCGAAGAACAACGAAGCCAAGGGGCGGATAAGTCGCTGGTGGCCGGCGATAAATTTCCGCTTGTAGGCAACCCTGGTTCTCTCGAAACTTCATTCATCTGATCCAGCCACGCAGCACATTTGACGCATTCTTTGGGGATAACCGAGGCGACAACGTGGGTCGATGGTGCGAGCCTTTAACCATTTTATGACGAAACTCCCTGAGCGCTGCATCAGGTACGGAGTGTTCGACATCATAAAAAAGCTCCTGTCTTGTCTCGCTGTAGGTGGGTTGTGTAGTCGAATTAAAGAGCACATTTCAGGCGCGACCTGATAACATACGCGAATGCAGCCATGATTCAACCGCCGAACGACGACTCCAGCATTGACGGTTCCAGAAGGGGCACCTCTGCCGATGCGTCCTCGGGTGACGCGAATAACACTGCGATCATATACGCGGCAATCCAACTAGGCATTCTGATCGGCCTCTGCGGTTTAGAGTTGCTCTACATCGTACTGTTTACTCCGTTCCGGTGCGCGGTTCATGATCACGCCTTCGACGAAATTCGATCTCCTCCGAAGTAAACGCCTCGGCGCAGGGAGCGAATCGAGAACGGCGTCGAGTTCACGTGTGTGTCGGCTCAGGTGCGTTTTCCTCCCATTCCACTGCTTTCCAGCTTCTGAGATGAAAGCCGCAGATCACTATCCTTGGCCTCCTTGTGCATGTGCGTTTGAACGCCGTGGCACCGAATTTCGCATCGGCGCCTATAGCTACAGCTGATCACGAGGCCTATATAATTATCATAATCGTGACCTCGCGCGCCGTGCGCAGATTGCGGCACATCCAAACGCCGAGAACGCCGGGGAGCTCGCATGGGTGGCCACTGTGCTCCAGGTGCGTCATGCTCGCCTGCTGGTGTCTGTGACTACTGCTTCGACGCCTCATGATCGCGATCTCTTCGAAGCTTGTCACGATGGGGATCCGTATCGCGAACCAAGTGCGGGCGGAGCGGCACATGCTTCGCCGCCTCGTTCGCGAGTTGGTGTTCCTGTGCTGCCCCTTCGTGCGGCGGAAGAAGGCCAAGAAGCTGCTCAAGCAGCACCCGAAACCGCTTCGGGGGGACGTCGACGGCCTCGCGATCGGGGAGTGTATGCCGCCCCTGCCCGGCAGCGATCATGTACACGTCGAGGTGCGGGCGGCGCCCGCCGCGTGCTCGCGCTCGCCTCTTTCGCATCTGATTCCAACGTCAACGCACTGCGGCAGGGCATCAACCTGCACGTCGACGAGGGTTACAGCAGCGACTCCGTGTCCGCGCCGGGGTCTGCGCACGCGCACGCCAGGCGTCTCGGGAACGTCCATGTCGTCAGCATCAGCGGCCCGCCGACGCCGACCGGCCTGGCCCGGACGAGCGACGGCAGCCCCTCTTACAAGAAATTCGTGGCCCGGGCGAGCGACGGCAGCCCCTCTTACGAGAAATTCGTAGCGCGCGGCTCGGCGTACTCGCCGCCGCGGGCGGCAAGTAGTACACAAGCGCGGCGGAACACGCACGCGGACCTCTTGTTGCGCTTCGCCAGGGCGCCGGCGACAGGCGACCTCGTCCGTCCGATCGCCAGCGCTGGAAGCGCTCCGAGCTCACCATGGACATCCGCACCCAACGAAACTGGCCGCATTGGCGCCGACGACGCGCACGGCGCCGGTCTGCAGCAGAGCTCGAGCCGTTACACGCGCTTCGCACCGCCTCGCCGCTTGTCGCTGCAACCGGTACCGATCACATCTCGAGCTCGCGGCGGCATCACGTCGACGTCGGGGGGCGATATCGATCCGAACGAAATGCTACGCGCGCGGCCCGCGCCTCCCGTCGACGCCAGCCTGCCGGCCTCGAGATCCCTCAGCGCATCTGCTTCCGTCTCGGACGCCGCGCGGGCGGCCAGCCCCCACGAAGCGGAATTCGAAACAACGTCAACGGCGAAGTCGGGCCCGGTGCTCCCACCGGTACCGGTGCCTGTGGTCGAGTTGATTGGGGACATGGCCGCGGACGGCTCCGACCGATCGCACGCCAAGCCGCCAAAGCAAGAGGCCAAAGCGGCCGAAGCGCCAGAGCCGCAGCCGAATAAGCTCGCCGATGGTCGCAACGTCATTTTCCTTTGATTTGAGAAAATACACGCAATTTTGTGTTTAAGGCTGTAGATTGAAAGGCTACTTCGAGGGAGATGTTACAATACCTATCGCTAGCTATATAGGTTTTAGCAGGTAGCTACAAGCTCTCATGTTTTGCGCAAGCCATTGAAGCCCTTAAGAGACCACGTGACTTCAGCCTAAGATAAGATTGAATCGATTTTTGAACGCATTGCAATTGCAATCGATATCCGCATAACATGACCTTAGCTTATTGAGTTAGCCTAGGAGACTCTAAGATCAATACAAGCAGGTCTCGATCGAGTCCTGTAGATTCAATGTTGTTAGAAAGAAGCGCGAAGAAATTGTGCCAGCTACGGCTTCTCATTTTGTAAAGCCGAGCAAGCCCTCTATATCCAGCTGTATAGATATTAGAATGTTGCAGAAGTTTTCGCAATGCCTGAATAGCTGCTCGTTTTGTAAAGACTGAGCTCGGTTTGTCCACGTCCTTCGTGATATTATATGATACAGCTTTAGCTATGGTAGAGGCAGCACAAAAGAGCCGATAGTCAACAGTCAGCACACAAAGTACTAAGCTGAAGAGCCAAAAAGCGACAACAAATGAAGAGAGACAGAGAACGAGACGAGATCGCTATATAGATGATATACTAAGTTATAACTTATTACTTATGACGCATGCGGACACCCGTAAAAAAACTCAGTCTTCACGGGACGGCCGAGCCAAAAATCCTCGGTAGTTTGATTGAGGTCAGAAAACTTACCTTAGGGTTGTGTCAACGCATATGAGAACACAGTGTGGCATAACGTAAATTACATCGATATCAGAATCACAAATTAAATTTTGACTTCAGATTTACAGTTAGGTACCGCGCTTATTCTCGAAAATCTGCTGCGATAACGCCAGAGTCCAGACACATTACCCCAAGTGAAACTAAACTCAAAATGTCAGCACGTTAATTTAATTAAAAACCGCAATTTTAATTTTGCCCAGCCGCGCGCGGATCGAAATCGATCGATCGAAAACCGGTTCCAGTTTGGGTTTTAAAGAAATTTAATGCATGCCACATGGATTCGCAGTCGTAGTGCGCGCCAAATGCGTGCGGAGTCCGACGGTCAACTGCGGACGCGATCGTAGTACTACGGTACGTGCACGTGCTCGCAAATTCAAATGATTGAGCCGATCGCGACGTCGCAATCGCGATTCGCGAGCCCGGGCCGCGACGTCGACGTCGACTTTGACTAGGACTCTTTCAGTGAGCTGTCGGGCAACTTCTATAAAACAAATTAAAATCGAATCGATCCGATCGACGATCCGGTACCCCTCGGCCTTCGCCAGTACCAGAGTAACCAGACTACTACTACCAGTTCGATCCGATCGGACGTACCGGATTTTCCTTCACTCAGGTTGACGTGTCACAGTGTGTCACCGCGGGTACCGGACCTACTACCGGCAGCGCCGCGCGCGCAGCGGCGCGCTGCGGCGCGCGCTGGCCCGGCCGTGGCCGCCGCCACGCGCGGCGCCGTCGACGTCACGGCGTGGCGCGAGCCGCGCGACTAGTACTGTCGCGTGAGTCGAGTTTTTCCCAGCAGTTTAAGCTGGCCAGTGGCGTGCATGGAAAGTGGCAGATAACGGAAGTAACGGAAAGTGGCGGATCCGGGATAATTATAACGGACGTTTCCGGAAAGTAACGGACAGCTAAAGTGGCGGATAGCGAAAAGAAACGGAAAGTAACCGAAACACACTGCAGTCGACGTCTATAGCTAGCTGCAGGCCCGCTGATCATGATTCATGAGCAGCAGCAGCAGCTGTCGTTGCTGCAGTTGCGCTTATATTAGCAACCGCGTACATACTAGTGCTGCTGCGCATGTAGCTAGCGCTGCTGCGCATACTTGTGCAGACGGAGCACTGCGGCGCATCAGCAGGTGAATTCGAAGTCAACGCAGCGATTGCGATCGCGAAAGCAGTGATCCTGATTTTGTCGAAGCCGCTGCTTATAAGCACCCGCTCCGGATCGTGAAGTGCCCGGCGGCCGCGAAGATTATTCGAATTCTTTTGTCCTGAAAACGTCCGTCGTTCTGGCAAACTGCGCAAGATTCGAAATATATAATAGCTAATTGTAACAGTTCCGATCTATCGCTAGATCTTATAGCTCCGCTTCCGAAGCTCAAGATCTGAGAGTCTAGATCGAGGTCGGCGCGGCCGACGCGACGCGTATGGCGCTGACGTCAACGCTGCGCGTTTCTCGATTGGATTGAAGTTCATGATCAGCTGCAGATCTAGATCTACGTATACATGCTTCGAATTCCAGATCGCGAAAAAATTCATTTCTGCGTGTAAGTTTCTTTCGAATTCGCGTGCGATCGCTATAGCTATGTCCGACGGTCATGATATCCGATGATCGATCATCAGTTAATGGGGGGGTGCGGGGGGGCTTGCCCCCCTGCTTGTGCATGATATCGATACTAAAAAGATGTGAACGTGTGCGAAAATGGCGAGCTGCCAGGCGAAGGAGCGGGGATGGGGCTACGCATGTGCACGCGTCATTTAATTTCAGAGTGCTGAAGATTGCGCTCGGGGCGGGCGCGCGGATCGTTCACAGCCGCCTGAAATGCCAGTCAGCAGCTCGCGCAGACCCGAGCAACGCGCTCGTCGTGGCAGGGGCCCGCCTCTACGAAGAGCGCGACCCCATTGAGGCGCCCAGATCTAGAGGCCAGCACCCTCGTATCTGTCGGTCTTGTCGTAGACCTAAGCTTCTTTGGGAGCTCTGCGAATGCCTACGGAAGGCCCAACGAGATCCCAGCTGTGAAACGGGGCCCGGGGAGCCCGGGGGGGGGGGGGGGGGGGGGGGGGGGGGGGCCATGGGGCCCGCCGGGGGCGACTGGTTGAGCCCCGCTGTGAAGGTCGACGGGTTGCGCACCGAGTAGCCTTTCGCAGCTCCCTGATTGATCATGTACAGACATCCAATTTGTATTCATGATCATTCATGATCAGAGTGTACAGCCGGCAGTATATTCGGGATCATGATCAGATATCTCTTGCATATATATGATCATTTCGAATTCGAATTTCTTTTTTCGCATGCACATGAGACATAAGCCAAGCGAGTTAGTCTGCGAAAGCTAGCATGAGGTACGTATACACATAAAGAGCTTGTGCTTGAAAAAAGCCTAGGCGTCTGAATTATAAATGATTATAAAGCCTGTGCATACTCGAAAAGCTTAAACTAAGCGAAGCCTGTGAAATATAAACATAAACCAATCAATCAAGGACGCGTCTGCGACTCAGTCATAAAATGAGCACTAATATGTTAGGCTAGGACCGCGCTAAGCGCAAATAAATATAAGGACCGACGGTTGGCCATGTCCCAGTGGGTCGACCGCCCGCGGCGCGGCGTACAGAATTACTGGCGACATACCTATGGTAGACAGTGCAGCTACGGGCGACGCGGAAGCCTATAGCTACAGCCAGCCGAATGCCTGCAGGATATAGGCTGCTAGGGGCACCAATACATGGAAATTACTGTTAACTCTTAAAATTAAGTGTCTGTCGCACACTAACGACAGGAGATCGAGCCAAGCTCATATAGCTAGGTTCAAGGTGAACAATCGCTGGCTCGAGGCATTATGAGCACCCGATCGCGAAACAGGAGCTATATATAATATATATGAATTATAGAACGATCATGGGCATCGAGGACCGTCCGACGGTCGCCTTAGCATAAATAAATGAAAGGAATGTCGGGGCTTGAAATGGAAACGCCCAAGAGCATGCGCAGCTGTACATGCGGGCGACTAGAAAAGCTAAAAGCATTCATGATCAGGACCAGCCCGAGGGCAGGCGCGTGCTGTGCTTCAGAAGGGCCGCCCGCAGCTCTGCCAGCAGCAGCGGCTGCGCGAAAAACGGTCGACGTCAGCCGCAGCCGCGAAACTCGAAACTTTAATTTCGCGGTTAATTGTAAAGGCAGAGGCCGGGCGCGGTCTCGCCTTGGATAGGACGTCGCGCATGCCCGAGCGGAGGCAGCGCTCCACTTCGGGGCCCGTGACGCCCGCCGTGAGGGCCAGCACGGGCGCGTCGGGGCCGGCGGCGGGCCCGGGCCCGCCGGCCGCCACCTCCCGCGCGATCTCCTCGGACGCTGTCCAGCCATCCACCTCCGGCATCTGGCCGTGGCGCGAGTTCGAATGCACACGTCAGCCGCCGGCACGCAATTGCAAGCCGCGATGCAATTCAAGAGCAAGAACGAATCAAACGAGCCTGGCAGTCCATCAGCACGCAGGCGAGGTGCCGCCGGTGCTGCCGCCAGAGGCCGACGCCCTCGCGCCCGTTGCGGGCGTGCACGGTGCGGAACCCGAGCTTGGTCAGGAAGCGCGTTGCCACGAGCGCATTCGTCGGCTGGTCCTCGCAGAGCAGCACCAGCGGCCGCTCGTCGACGGTCTCGAGCTCGCCATCGTCCACGTCGGCTAGCACCAACGCCGGCGCGGCCGGCGCCGGCGCCGGCGCCGCCGGCTCTGCAACCGAGGCGCGGCGGGACAAGATGGGCGAGGCCAGGTCGGCGTCGGCGTCGGAGCGGGGCATGGATGCGACGGACGCGCGGTGGGCGCGCGGGGCGTCGGGGCGCGCGAGGGAGAGAAGCAGGTCGGCCAGCTCGGCGCGCCGGAGGGGCCGCCGGATGCGGCCGGCGAGTTCGACGGGGCACTCCCGCGCCGCCCGCTGCAGGGCGGCCTTGCTCGCCGCGGGCGGCGCGACGAGCACCGAGCAGAGCCGTGCCGACCGTCCCGTGAGGGCGGCGTCGAGTGCGGACAGGGCTGCGTCGGCCGCCGCCGCCGCGTCGATGAGGAGGAGGGCGGGGCCCGCCGTTGGGGTGGCCTCGCGCGCGGCGGCCTCGGCGGCGGTGCCGGAGGGGAAGCAGCGGACGTCGGCGCCGTGGGCGAGCTGCGCGAGCCGGCGGGCGGCGAGGGCGGGGCGCCCACGAGCAGCACCCGCGCGTCTGGGGCCGCCTCCCGCAACAGCGCGCCGAGCGCCGGCGGCTGCGACGCCGCCGGGGACGGCGCCACGCGGATTGTGAACCTGGATGGTCGCGTGCATGTGGGCGGCCGCGAGATCTTAGGCGGGCAGCGTAGATCAAAGCGCGCACCAGAAGACGGAGCCGGCCCCCGGAGTGCTCTGCGCGCCGACGGAGCCGCCCATGCGCGTCGCGAGCTGCTTGACGATGGCGAGGCCGAGCCCAGTGCCGCCGTGCTGCCGCGCGACCGAGCTGCTCGCCTGCACGTAGGGCTGGAAGAGCGTCGGGAGGGCGGCCGCGTCGATGCCGGGGCCCGTGTCCTCCGCCTCGAAGCGCAGGAGGAGCTCGCCGGAGGCCTCCGCGGGGCCCTCCGCCACGGAGCAGCGCAGCAGCACGTGCCCCTGCTTCGTGAACCTGGCCACGCGCACGGCTTAAGCTGTGGGCAGCAGCTGTGGCTCTGCTCAGAGTGAGTCCCCGCGCACTTGACGGCGTTGGAGGTGATGTTGAGGAGGCACTGGCGGACGCGGGTCGGGTCGAGGGCGAGGAGCCGCGGCACGTCGGGCTCCACGATGCACGCGGCCTGCCGGAGCGGGGCCGAGATCAGGTTGGTTTTCGTGCGCGGGCGGGGCGGGGGTCGCGCCGCTGCGCGCATGCGTGCGGTGTGCGGCGCGCAAAATCGGCGGTCACCTCCACGCCGGGGGCCACGCGGGAGGAGAGCAGCGCCAGCACGTCCTCGCACTGCGGCGGACCGGACCGGAGTCAGGGGCGCAGCTGCGGGGCCCGCGTCAGACGAGAGCAGAGCGGCGCGCGCCATGAGCTCGATGTCGGTGTCGATCTGCTCGAGCGCGACGGCGGCGCTCTCGGCCTGCGCTCCCTCGAGCTCCGCTGAGCGGGCCGGGCCATCGCATTCTACCGATTTCGCGCACCTTGGAGAAATCGAGGAGGTCGGAGAGGATCTTCAGGAGGCCGGCGCCGCTGGCGCGGATGGTGGCGACGAACTGCCTCTGCTCCTCGTCGAGCGTCGTGTCCGCGAGCAGCTCGGCGATCCCGCAGATCCCGTTCATCGGCGTCCGGATCTGCTCGAATGCGAGGCTTTTACATCAGTGGCGCCGGCAGTCTGGACAGATTTATCGTTGTGGCTGAATAAATATATCTTATATCGTAGGGCCCTGACAGAGGAGGTCAAATTAAAGCTAACGCGCCTCGTGGGACATGGCGGCGAAGAAGGCGCGCTGCATGTCGGCGTAGCGGAGGGCGCCCTGCGCCTCGGCGGCCTCGCGCACAAGGCGGGCGTGCTCGATGGAGACCTGCGCGGCCGGGGGCGCGGCGCGTCGGGATCGAAGCGCGGCGTCGGGATCGAAGCGCGAGGCGGAGGCGGGCGTGCTCGAATTCGAAGGAGATCGGCACCTGCAGCAGCGCCGCCAGCGCGCAGAGGACGCGTGAGTCCGCCTCCGTGAAGACGCCCCGCGCCAGGCGGCTGTCCACGTACAGCACGCCGATCTGCGCACGCGCGCGCGCAGTCGGGATCGACGCACGGCGTCGGGATCGAAGGACAGCCCGGGCGCACGGCGCGGGGCGGGGAGGACGCGGAGAGGAGCGGCGCGGCAATGACGGAGCGGACGTCCGACGCCACGATCGAGTGCGTCGACACGAGCCCGCCCTCCCCTGCGCGCAGGCGCAGGCGCAGGCGCCCCCATTCGAAACCGAAGCCTCTGCCATTTCCGGGCGCGCGCTCTCGAACCGGGGAAGCCGTCGGAGCGGACGAGTGGGCGCCCCGTGCGGTGGACCGCGTCGACGGTGCTGCGGCTGTAGCGGCCGACGCTGGCGGCGTCCAGGGCCGCCCCTTCTACGTCCTGGGCCGCGCGCAGCTCGAGCTGCGCGGGGACCGAGCCGGCGGCGATGCCGGCGGCGCCGGCGGTCGCCTCCATGAAGAGGAGGGCCCGTTCGCCCCCCAGGGTGTTCAAGACCTCCCCCAGCGCCCTAGCCACCTTTGGGAGACCGTGAACTTAAGCTTCAAGGCGGCGAGCGGGAGGGGGCGGGCGCCGGCGGCAGACCTGCTCGGAGGGGTCCACGGCGCCAGCGGCGGCGGTGGCGACGCGGACGAGGGCGGCGTGGCCCGCCTCCAGCTTGGCCAGGCGGGCGAGGGAGCCCGGCAGCTGCAGGCTCGGCGCGCTGCGGGCCGCGGACGCTGACAGCGAGCTGCGCGGCCCCTGCCCAAGCTGTACAAGGCTGGACGTCACCGACGAGACACGCGGGATTCCCGACGCCGATGCCGCGAGGGTGGCTGCGGCGCCGGACAACCGACTGGCGGGGGAAGGCGCGATGGCGCCGGCGGCGGCCGCAGCCCCGGACGGCACGACGATGACGGAGGATTGGGCGGAGAGCGGGGCGGAGGCGGGCCCGCCGAAAGCGGAGGCGCGGCGCCCGGCGGAGCCGAACTCGCTCGCCTCCCCTAGCTCGTCCGTGTCTGCCTGGCTCCGCTCGCGATCGCGATCGCGATCGCGGGCCCCGGATCCCGAGCCCTTCGAGTCCTCGCGATCGTGCGACGGCGACGGCAGCTGGAGCTCCTCGGCGATGTCGCCCGCGAGGCGCCGCAGGCCCCCGCCCGCGCGATCTCGACCGCGCTGCGCCCGAGGCGCGCGGCGAGGGGGCCGCAGCCCTGGGCCCCCGCCAGCAGCGCCCGCTCGCGGTACACTTCGGCGAGCGCCCACGCGTTCCGCATCTTGGAGGCCTCCAGCTCTGCCGGCCCGAGGAGGCTGGCCGCGCCGGCGACGTCCCCCTTGAGGCGCCGCTCGGCTGCCCGCAGGACGGCCAGGTGCGGCCGCATCTGCGACTGCGGCGGCGTGGTCATGAGCTGCGCGCGCGCACATGCACACACACAACGCTCGATTCGATGTCGCACCAGCCGCCCGCGGACGACGTTGCGCAAGGCGCGCATGGCGGCCGCGAAGTGCTGGCCGCCCTCCTCGCCGGGGATGCCGGCGCTGGCCACGGCAGCCTCGGCGTAGGCGACGTGCGCGAAGGAGAGGTGGAGGGCCAAGGCCCGCATCATGGGCGGGAAGCGCGGCCCCGACGCGAGGCGGGCGCAGGCCCGCAGCTGCTCCAGCCAGGCGCGCGTGCAGACGAAGCCCGTGCGGGTGCCGCGGAGGAGCTCCGATTCGTTCTGACCGCGCGGCGAGTCCAGCGAGGTGGCGAGCTCGGGGAGGCCCAGGGCCCGCAGGGCGGCGGCGACCTCGGGCGGCGGGGGGTCGCGCCGGTGGCCCATCAGGAGGGCGACGGAGGACGAGAGGAGGTGCGCCTGCGCGAGGTGCGCCTGGGGGAAGAGGGGCTGCCGAGAGACGACGTGCGAGACCCGGCGGGCGTACTCGGCGAGCGACGCCGCAGCGCGCGCCGGCTGGCCGCCCTCCGCGGCGGCCGCGACTGCGAAGACGCGGACGAGGGCGCCAACGAAGGGCACCTCCTCCAGGTGGGGCGGCGCCACCACAGGATACATCCGCCAGAACTGCCCGCAGAGGTGAGCTCGAGCGACGACATGCATGACGCAATATTAACGGAATGAAGTGCTAATGTGCAGCTTACGCGGGAAATGCGGCCGAGGCGAAGGGGGATGTCGAGGGCGTCGAAGACAAGGGCGCCCAGTGCCGTGTAGTCCAGAATGCGGGCGCACTGGTCGAACACGGCGACGAATGTGCGGTCTGCGCGGTCGGCGCCCGGCCCGCCGGCTGTGTACCACTCGACGCTCGCCTCCGCGAGCTGCACGAGGGCGGCGCCCTCCGCCTCGCCCCGCGTGGCCGCCGCGTCGTTCTTCATGAGGCGGATGCCTCGGCGGGCCACCTTGGGGAACCCCATCTTGGCAGAGAACGTTGTCATCATAAGGCGGCCGATGAGCCTCTCGCGGGAGGGACCCGCGGCAAACGTGTACTGGGTGGCGGCGTTAGGGAGTTGGAAGGCAGGGGCTGTACGTATACTGCGGAAGATGGGCCAACGCGTGCGCACCCGAAGCATGAGGGGTATGCAGACAGCAAAGTCCGCCTTGCGCTGGCCCAAGACGTAGAGGAGGGTGAGGTGCAGGGCCAGGCGCGCGCGGAGCCGCGCCCGGAACCTCGCCTCGGCGCTCGGGAAGTGGGGCACCCAGGACTCGGGCAGGAACAGGTGCAGGATGTGCGAGATCAAGATGACGATGTTGACGAGTGCGCCGAGGGCGCCGCGGCGGAAGGGCGGCAGGCGCGCGGCGCGGAGCGAGGCGTCGATGTGCTCCAGGCACTCGGCAGACCGGTACGACGCCAGGGCGACCAGGGCGAGGCGCTGCGCGCGGCGGGGAGGGGCGCGCGCGCGTCGTGGTCAGGGACGATCAGCGCGCGCCGGCGTACAAGAGAGGCCACTCGCCTCGTGCATGGCGGCGGTGCGGAGGGACGCGGGGATGCCGAGGGCGTCGCCTTCGCCTTCGCCTTCGCCTCCGGATCCGGCCGGGTCGCCCGCGCCCGATCGCGAGGCGTGCTCCGCGGCGAGGAAGGCGGACCGCGCCTCATCGAAGCGGCGCGCGGCGTAGAAGCAGTCGCCCAGCGCCGCTGCACGAAGGGACTTTAGGCGAGGGCCCGGGCGGCGCGGGGCGGGGCGGGCGGGGCGGGCGGGGCGGGCAGGCACCAAGCAGAGGGAAGTCGGCAGCGGCGGCGTCGGGCGGGCCCGCGGGCGGCCTCGAGGAGCGGGAGGGCCTCGTCGGGGCGGCCGCGCGCAGCAGCGCCAGACCCGCGGCGCGCGCCGCCTCGCAGCCCTCGGCGACCTCGACCGCCGAGTTCGGGCCCCCCGCGCCGGTCGCCTCGCGATCCACGTCGGGCTGGAGGGCGCCGGAGAGGGCGAAATGGTGGGCCGCGCCCCGCAGGTCCTCCCAGCGCCCGCTCTTCTTCCAGCGACCGAAGAGGTGCCGCGCGTAGCGGGCGTGGACCGCAGCCGCCGCGTCGGGGCCGGCGACGGGAGTGCCCTCCAAAAGCGCCGCCCGTGTCCCCGCGTGCACGAACCTGTACAGCCTGTCTGCCGGCGGCGGGGCCGGCCGCGGCGGCGGGGCGCCGGCTCCGGCGGCGGCGTGCGTGTGCGCGCCAAGCTCAATGATGGGCAGGGCGGAGGGCCTACGACCGAACTCGGTGTCCGGCGCGACGCGCACCGCCCTGCGCGCGCACGCACAGCACGTGAGGGCGCGCCGGCGCCGGCGCCGGCGCCGCACAGGCAGGCGGAGAAGCGCACCTGGCGCCCAGGAGGGCCGGCGCGGGCGCCGGGCCGGCCGGCGGCGCGCGCGCGCGATCGGCCGCCCCGGATCCGGCCGAGGTGGCGGACGAGAAGGAGGAGCGCTCGAAAGGCAGGGCCTCCAAAAGCCCGTCGCGGGTCGCAGCCTCCAGCGCGTGTTCGACGGCTGGCGAGGGGCCGGCCAGGGCTGCCCGCAGCGCAGCCGGCGAGAAGGGCTCCCCGACGAGGGCGGCCGCCCGCAGAACCCGCCAGTCGCCGTCCTCGAGGGCCTGCGAAAACCGGTCCCGCCCGCCCGCGAAAGCGCGCGAAATCGGGCCGGAAAAGTCGCGCGCACCTTGAGTCGCGCCATCGCGCGCTCCTCGAGCTCTGCAGAGGCGGGCGTCTCCCACGCGGCCCTCGCGTCGAGGCGCCACGCGCCGCGGCAGAACGCGAGCGCCCCCTCGTCGATGAGCCGCAGCAGGAGCGTGAGGGCGGGGCCCGCCGCCCCGCCGCCCTTGGCCGCCGCTGCCGCCACGAGCTCCGGCGGGGGCTGGCGCCCGCCGAGCGCGGCCGACAGCAGCGCGGCGATCTGCGGCCCTTCCAGCGGCGCCAGGCGGTGCACGCAGTCCGAGGCGACGGCGGGCAGGGTTGAGATCGCGTCGCCAACGAGGCGGTGCCGCGTGGCAAGGACGGCGAGCAGCGGCACCGGCCGCCCCTGCGCGTCGGCCACGTCGCACGCGGCGCGCAGCTCGTGCAGCGCCTCGTGCATGCGCACCGTCGCCCTGCGCGAGAGTGAGCTTCGATCCCGAAATGATTTCGCTCGATCCCGAAGCGATTTCGTTCGATCCCGAAATGATTTCGTCCGATCCCGAAGCGAAATAAACCGGCGCACCGCTCAGCGTCGTCGAGGAGGAGGAGCACGCCGCCGAACTGCTCGGCCAGGCCCACCAGCAGCTGCCCGGCCGCGAAGGCAGCCGCCGCCACGCTCGCCGGGCCCTCCGGCGCACCCGCCGCGGCTTTGTCCTCCGCGCCCACGCCCCGCCCGTCGTCCCCGGCCCATGGCCAGAAGGCCTCCAGCTCCTGGGGGCGGTCAAAGAGGCCGAGGCATTTGTCGGCGGGGTCGTGCGGACGGGGAGTGCGAGGCGAAGGGTGGCGCGGCACGGGTCCGCGGCGCGCTGGACCCGCTCCTCGACGGCGGTGCGGGCGGCCGGCGGCAGGCGGCGGGTCTGCCGCGCGAGCCGCCGCAGCGCCTCGCGCAGCTCGCGCAGGGGCGCCGCGTGCGGGCCGGCCGCCTCCGCGCCGGCGCCCCTGCAGAGCAGAACGAGGGGCCCGGGGCCCTCGCGGCCGCGGTCGGAGGCTGGCGCGGCGCCCGCCTCGAGGGCGAGGAGGCGCAGGAGGCGGCTCTTGCCCGAGCCGGCGTCGCCCTCCACCAGGTGTAGCGCCGGCTTCCCGTGCTCCCTGCACGCGCGTGCGCCGGCTCACGCCAGGCGCGGCGCCCCAAGGCGGACGGGCCGGGGCGCACCGGGCCGAGCGCCAAGCGGCGTTAAGGGCGGCCCGTGGCGCGTCGCGCGCGATGAACGCGGGGCACAGCGAGGCCGTGGCGTGCGGGCCGGCGGGGGCCCCCAGGGGCGGGGTGGCCGGCTCGAGGCTGAGGTTCTCCAGGCCTCCCTCGGACCAGTCCTCCGGGTTAATGCGGCCCTATTTGTAAGACGCGGTCAAAGCTAAGAACGTCAACGGCAAATCGCAACGGCGCCGGCCCTATTTGTAAGCCGCGGTCAAACTTTGAAAATTTAAAGATCGTCAACGGCAACTCGCAACGGCGCCGGCGACCGCCGGGGCTGCGTGCGTGCGCGCACGGGTCGGTCGTCCGGGTCTTTGGAGAGAAGGGAGAGGATGACGCGGGCGACCCCGGGCGGGACCGCGGGGTTCACCTCCCGCGCTGCGCGGCGCGGCGCGGCGCGGCGTCGGCGTCGGCATCGGCGTCGGTGGCGAGGGGATGGGACGGACGGTCGGGGACGGGGGCGGAGCGGTGGAGGAGGAGCAGGTCCAGCGGGGAGTCCGCGAGGAAAGGCGGGCGGCCGACCGCACACTCAAACAGGACGGCGCCAAGCTGTGCACGGTGTGGAGGACAGAAGTGACGGCGTCAGCCCCGGAAGGGTGAGACGATAAGTGCACCGCGCAGATTACAAGCCAGCTATTATTGTATCTACTTTGTCTTTTGCAATAACTTATAATTATATAAACCCTCTGGAATATGTCGTTATATTTTTGGAAGGGAATAAAACCACGCCGCACAGAGTATATGTCCGCCCGGCCGTCGACGGGGCGATCCAGCATGCCCGCCTGCATTGTTAGAATAAATTCGAAAACGGTTTGATCATGAGGGCCGCGGCCGCGGCAGACGCTGAAGGCCTAGGCGAGAAATCTTAGAGCCTCGGAGGGCGGCGCGCGCGCGCGCCTGCTCGGGGCTGCAGTACTGGAGGGTGCCAGCGAAGACGGCGCCGGCGCCCTGGTGGGCCTCGCGGCACATGCCGAAGTCGATGAGGTGCAGGCGCAGGCCGGCCGCGTCGCGATCGCGCTCGCGATCGCCCCCCGGGCCCCACGAGACCAGCAGGTTCTCCGGTTTCACGTCCCTGCGAACGAAGCCAGGTCAGAGCGCAGCTGCAGCGAGCTTAAGGGGAACCCGACGGCGGAGCCCCGGCCCGGAGCCCGCGCGCGCGCCTGTGGACGAGGCCGCGGGCGTGGAGTGCTTCGAGGGCGGCGCCTGCCTGCAGGGCAACCGCCCGGACGGCGGCGTCGGGGAGTGGCGCCCCGCCCCGCCCGAGGAGGAGGGCCCGCAGGGATCCCGCGGCGCAGTGCGGCGTCACCATGAAGGACGACCCGCCCGCCGTGCAGCCACTGTCCACGACCGGCAGCACGCTGCGGCCGCGCGCGGGGCCGGGGGCCTCGATTTTAGGTCGGGGAAGGATCCGGAGGGGCAGCCGCGCCGCGGCGGATTCGAAGCCAATTTAAACTCTCGCACGCGGGATGATCGATGGCCGCTTGCAGGCCAGCCTCCCGTCGTGCTTCCGCCGAGGCCGCCCCGTCCGGCCCTGCCCGGCCGACGCCGCTTACCATTAGGAGGGCGGGCGGGGCGGGGCGCGGCACAGTCGGACCGCTGTGCCGCCTGATCTTGAGGACGAAGTCAGCAGAGGAGGGGGGAGGCTCCCCCGCCCACGCCGCGGCGGCGGGGAGCCTGCGCCGGCTCGTGGCAGGCCTCGGCGAGTCGAGGCCGTGCGCTATCACGAGGTCTGTGTCGCCGGCCAGCCCTGCGCATGCGCGCCGGGGTCTCGCTTCTAGATATGCGCCGCCGCGGCGCGCGCCGCGCGCTCAGCCGCTGATCATGAGCTGCAGGCTCACCGCTCAGGCTGGGGATCTTCAGCGCCGCGCGCTCCGCCTTCACCGATCGGTTAAGGTGAACGTTGTCATCTTCGCCCTCCCACCGCGCAATGTACAGCCTGCCGGAGTGATGATCGTGAGACGACCGCGCCCGCGCGCGCGCGTACGTCACAAGTAGCTCCCCCGCTCAAGCTTGCCATTGGGCCCGGCCCAGCTGCAGGCGGGATGCCTATCCAAGGCCAAACGTATATATATATATATACTATGATACGGCAACTTAAGCTTAAGAGCTGCGCATGCAGGCGCACGCGTACGCACACTGAGGAGGGGGTCTCAGCGAGCAGGGAGCGTATACGCCAGCCGGCCACGTTATCCTCTGGGCCCAACAGCCCATGGCCAGGGCCCGCCGGCGCCTGCAGCTGCTGATCATGATCAGGAGGCTCGACCTCGGCCGCGGCTTCCATGCATGCGCGCGTGCAATGAAGCCGAGGCCCGCGGCCGACCCAGCCTGCAGCTGACAGCTGCAGGCCTAGGGCTCGAGCTCGGGGTTAACGTGCACTGCCAGGGTCAATCTGCCAGGCCGCCGGGCTGCTCCGGGATCCGAGCTCGAGGCCCGAGGGTCCAGAATCCGGTGCACGTGCCACGGTGGTCCGCGCGCGGCGGCGCGCGCGCGCTGGCCCAGCTGCAGTGGAGATACTATGATATACGATCCTACGGACCGCGCGGCCGGCCCGGCGGTACAGCTGCGCGGCGGCAGTCCGGACTAGTACTGGTACGTATACTCCGGACTCCGGACCGCGGTCGTCGGACTCCGGTCCAGTCTCCGGATACCGGTATCGATCCCAGGACCGCGGGGATTGCTCAGTACTGCAATTTCAGTCCAGAGTCCCGGAGTCCAGACTCCATGAGTCTCCATCATGGCATGGCCAGACTCCGCGGCCGGGATCCGGATTCCGGATCCACTGGCCAGAATCCCGCCCGGCGGCCGCCAGTCTGGCGCCAGATCATGATCATGAGATCTGCAAAGTTGTGCAAACCTGATAAGGGGGATCGAAGCGCGTTTTGACGTACCCGGGGCGCCGTCGCGGGTCGACGTCGAGTCGCGTCGGCAACGCCGGGCCGGCGCCGGGCGCCGCCGGCGCCCGGCGCCGCGAATCCCGCCGCGGCGCGATCATGAATCGGATCTTCAAGGCTTGCGGCGGATCCCCGGTCAGCCTGAGTGCGGCGGTCACCCGGCCGGGGGCGGTAATATGCCGCGGTAATAGCGGCGGACCGCCGGCGGTATACGTATACCGTATACGTATTTCTCCGGCCCGCCGCCGGCGCGGCGGGATCCCCGCATGCGCAGCCGCCCGGCCGGCGCCGATTCCCCGGGCCCCGCGGCCGGCCGGCCCGGCCCGCGGGCCGCGGCCCGGCCGCGGCGGGCCCGCCGCCGGCGCACCGGGCCACCGGCCCGCGGGCCACCGCGCGCGGCCGGCCGGCCGCCGGGCCGCGCCCCGGCGGCCCGGGGCGGGCCCCGGCGGCCCGGCGCCGCGGCGGCGGGGGCCGGGGCCCGGGCCCGGGGCCTGGGGTGGCGCGGCGGCCCGCCGGCGGGGCCTGCCGGGCCCGGCGCGCGCCCGCGCGCGGGCGGGCCCTCGGCGCGGCGGCGCCCGCCGCCCGGGCCCCGGCCCCGCGCGCCGCCCCGGGCCCGGGCCCCGGCCCCGGCCCCCAGGGGCCAGGGCCCAGGGCCCCATGGCCAGCCCCGGCCGCGGCCGGGCGCCGGCGCCCGGCGGCCGGGCCGGGCGGGCGCGCGCCGGGCCGCCGGGCCGGGCCGGGCCGGCCCGCCGCCGGCGCCGCGGGCCCCAGGCCCCCAGGCCCCCAGTGGCCCCCACTGGCCCCCAGTGCCCCCACTGCCGCAGTGCCCCCAGTGCCCCCGGGCCCCGGCCCCGGCCCCCGGGCCCGGGCCGGGCGGGCCCCAGCTGCAGTACAGCCT
This sequence comes from Cyanophora paradoxa, assembly GCA_004431415.1. NCBI lineage: Eukaryota > Glaucocystophyceae > Cyanophorales > Cyanophoraceae > Cyanophora > Cyanophora paradoxa. The sequence goes on from QPMI01000040.1 coordinate 392,003, forward strand.
GGCAGGCTGCACCGCTGCAGCCGGCGCCGCGCACAGTGGCGCACTGACTCGCGAGTCCGACCGTCTCCGACTCGGACGGTCGCGAGACTCGCGAGACTCGCCGCTCGCGATCGGCGTTCAACGGTACCGGTTCGCGGCTGATCATGAGCGCCGTGAGCGGCCAGCCCCGGCGCGGCGGCCGGGCCCGGCCCCGGGCCCCGGCCCCGGCCCGGCCCGGCCGGGCCGGCCCCCGCCACCAAGCCGCCGGGCCCCGGCCCGCCGCGGGCCGCCGGGCGGCGCCGGCCCCGCGCCGGGCCGCCGCCGGCCCCCGGCCCCGGGGGCCGGGGCCCGGGCCCAGCGCCGGGCCAGCGGGCCACTGGGCGGGAGTCTCAGAGTCTCAGAGTCTGGGCCAGGGGCCCCCGGCCCCCGGGCCGGCGGGCGGCCCGCGGGCCCGGCCCGGCCGCGGGTTCCGGCCGCGCGCGGGCCCCGGCCCCGGCCCCCGGGGCCCGGCCGCCCGGGCCCCGGCCCGCCCGCCCGGCGAATCGGAGGCGAGTTCAAAGCCTGAGCCTATACTTAGTACTAAGTTAGTAGGCTATACCTATAGCTACCGTCGGGCACTAAATTACTGCGGCGTTAATTAACGCGGTTTCAAAAATGGCCCTCCTCTGAGCGAAATACCGCGGTACCAAATTAACGCGGTTTTAACAATTTGAGGCTTGTATGGGACAGTAATTTCAGGGGGTACTGTATGGGGCGACTTCTCAGCAGCAAATTACCGCGGCACCAAATTACCGCGTTTTAACAAACTTTTGGCGCGTTAATTTGGTACCGCGTTAGTTTAGTGCCCGCAGTACTTAAGTGCCCTACCGTACGCGTAGTACGCCGTGACGGCAGGACTCTGAGGAGTCTGAGCCTAGGACCTCCCGGAGTCCCGGAGTCCCGGCCCTCCGGCCGCGGGCCGGGAGTCCGGGGGGACGGTGGCCGGGGACCCCGGGGGCCGCCGGAATATTCCAGCCTAGGCCTGGAACGTTCCCGGAATATTAGAAAATTTTGGGAAAATTTTCGGGTCCCGTTTCAAGGCCCGTTTGCAGGGGGGAAATTTTAGGAAATTGAATATAATTTAATGATTATTGTATTCGTTTTCGATCGCGATCATCCCAATTTTCTGCGCCCCCTCCCCCCCATGATGGGCCCCATCTGACCCCACCAAGCCTTGAAGGGCCTTGCATTTCGGTTTCAGGCGAAGCCTCTTTCTCAAACCCAAAAACCGCCGACCGAAATTCCTTTTTTAACCTTTTTTTCCACTCCAGATCCCCCCTGCTAAATAATTCCCGTGTCACACTCCCTCGAGGCAGAATTATTAATTCTGCCTCGACACGGACGCGATTGATAGACATTACACGGCTGCCCGAACCCCCACAGACCTCTCTAGATCCATTTTTAGCGTCGTGACTCCCCTAAGACGACCGCTCGCCCGTGGGCGTCGCGCGAAAATCGAATTTCCCTGATCCCCCCTGCTAAATAATTCCCGTGTCACACTCCCTCGAGGCAGAATTATTAATTCTGCCTCGACACGGACGCGATTGATAGACATTACACGGCTGCCCGAACCCCCACAGACCTCTCTAGATCCATTTTTAGCGTCGTGACTCCCCTAAGACGACCGCTCGCCCGTGGGCGTCGCGCGAAAATCGAATTTCCCTCTGGATCAATTCCGGTACTTAACCTCCGACAAATGCAGTCCGAGTCAGAAGGTGGGACCCGGTCCCGCCCGGTCCCGCGACGAAATCGCGCCAGGGACGCCCCAGAACGATACAGAATGACGCGCGAGGGCGAGCGCATCGCCGCAAACTCGATTTCGGGCGCCGTCGACGCTCCAGTGCGAAGAGTCGGCCGAAAATTTGATCCGGCCGGTTCCGGCCGGTCCCGCGACGCGCGCAATCCATGCGTACTGGCGCGCATAGACATAGCACGGCCTGCCCACCCCCGAAATCCACTTTTCGGAGGCCGAACAGTGCAGGAAGGCTCCCGGCAGCAAAAATTCGAACCTGCACGGTCCCGGGCACCTTTCCGCGCGCCCACGCCGCGGCGCATGCGCGGAACGATAGCATACGCATTTGAGATGTAGAAGAAGCCTTCCGCACGCTTTACAGATGCGCGGGGCCGCGGGGACCCAGCCCACCCCGAAAATTCGATCCTCTACAGACCTGCACATCTTTCCGCGCGCCCTCGCATCCTCGCGCATGCGCATCGCTACAATATTCATTTGAGATTTTATCAAAGCCTTCGACAAGCTTCGAACACGCCGAAGACCACGAGAACCCAGCCGACGGCAAAAATTCGATCCTGCACGGACCTGGACATCTTTCTGCGCGCCCACGCCGCGGCACATGCGCGGGACAATAGCATATGCATGTGAGATGTAGACAAAGCCTTCCGCATGCTTTACAGATGCGCCGGGCCGCGAGAACCCAGCCAACCCCGAAAGTTCGATCTTGCACGGACCTGCACAGCTTTCCGCACGCCCTCGCATGCTCACGCATGGGCATCGCTACGGTACTCAGCTCCACCCTTTAATTATTTCCCGTAGCTCTTTGAAGAGAATGGGGCTCAATCTAGATCGATCTGCTCCACCCTCTTTGAAGAGAATGGGGCTCAATCTAGATCGATCTGCTCCACCCTTTAGCGAAAGTTCGATAATTAAGAGCTCAAATGAATACTCTCATGGGGCTCAATCTAGATCGATCTGCTCCACCCTTTAATTATTTCCTCGCTCAGTACATCATGGCATTAATATTCCTCTAGCCGACCAGCGCTAGCTGGACTGGCCGTCAGCCAGCCAGCTTCTAGCCAGAAAGCTGTTCGCGATCGGCCAGGCCGCTGGCCAGTGCCCTATAGGCCTACTGTGACAGCCGCGAGGGCGTCCGCGAGGCTTCGCCGTACTTAGTGCTCCGCAGGAGCACGGATCTTGTCCGAGCTCCACACAGCTCGCGAAAAAAAGTCGGTCCCCGCAATTCGACTTGGCTGGGACTCGACTTGGGACTCGAATAATTCTGGCCTACAAAAGTTTAAACACCCGGGGTAGACGTACTCGACTCGGCGAAGCGCGCGACCAGCACGCGCGGCAGCTCCCGCGCGCAGCAGAGAGCGCCGCAGCTAGCCTCCTGGTCGCATATGGAGCAGGAACGGGTGCTTTCGGGCACTGCCGCGACGAAAAGTAGCCCTACGATCGCCTTCAAGGAAAGCGTGCGCGAAAACGAGCCCGACGATTTCCAAAGCGCTTCCGCCAAAGTTTAGACATTCAAGCGAGCTATCTCTGTGCTTGATGGCAGCCCGAAATCTGGCAGCGTCGCTGAAAGACTGACAAGTTCGTGCAGGGCCCCCCATCGGAGAAGGTGTCCGGGACCGAGCGCGGGCGACCTCTAGAAGCTCCAATTCGTCTCACAACAAGCTTCTAATGCGCTAGGTGTGATCGTTCTCGCATCTGGGCTAGCCCCCCAACCGCGCGCGCTGACTATTGATCATGACCGCAGCCCGCGGCCGGACGAGCTCAAGAGCCGGTTCGCCAAGATGGCGCCGGATCGCTCATAGCTAAGCTATACATCACGAATAGGTGCGTGGCGAAGCATCACGCCGCCGCGCCCGCGAGCTCCGCCCTAATCGGATCCGGATCCGCCTCTCGCAGGCCCCGAGGCGTGGAGACATCTTTCGCCGCCTCCAAGGTCGCGCACCGCTCGCTCGAATGCCGTGGGCTCCGCTCTGGCTCGGCTTCGTGTCCTGCCGCGCCTCAGGCAGATGCGCGCTCGTGTGCAATCAAGCATGTCATGCGGTTCCAGATGGCATGGCTGCGACGGCGGGGCGGTGCGGGCTGAGATGTCTAGGGCCATGAGGGACATCTAGAGCACGCGCAGAGCATTCGTGCGGGCGGCGGCACGCACCCCCGCCGCCAGCGGCACCTGCTCCAGTGGGGGGGTGGCACCTGGCAGATTCGATTTCGCTGCTTACTGCGAGGGCTGCCGGGCCGACGCTAACGCAGATCGATGCACAATTTAAAAGAGCATGCGCAGCTGGAGCGCGGCCCCGCTGCTTCGCCTGCTTCCGCAGCGGAGATCGCCTGCTTCTCCAGAAGGCTTGGGGTGGGGGCACCTGCGCGATTTGATTTCGCTCCACACGGCAAGGGTTCGCTGGGTCGCCGCTAGCGCAGATCGATGCACACCTTGATAGAGCATGTGCGTATGCATCGCGGCCCGGAGGGGTGCATCCTTAGCGGAGATCGCTTGATCACAGTCAGTGAGCTAGTGAGAGCTAGTGAGTTTCTGGGCGACGGGCTGGCCCCAGCGGCCCGCTCTTTGAGCCACAATCATTATCACATGTATTTATATCACTGCTCCAAGATACAGGGTGATCCGAAGTGTTTTTGGGCCTCACCGGTGTTTCGAGCTTTACTCGTAGGACCCTCTCTGGAACTTTTCAGTTTTCAAGTTTCAAGATGCCACCCCGACCTGCTCATGATGCCTTATTGAAGCATCGACTCACTCAGTAGTGGCGATTTCACGCCCCCGGGGGTTTTCGAGGGTGCTGAAGACGGTGGTGGTGGTACCGAAGGCCGCCGATTAAAGCCTGGACCGGCATTCAAGATCCGCTGCAATCTGCGGCCCCACCTGGCCCCAGGACGATTCTCGCCCGCCGGTCGCATCTAGCGCCTGGGACGCGAGATATACATCATTTAGATGCATTAACAGCTTCATACATGCTTAACAAAGCGCTCGCCGGCCCAGACGGCGCAGCGGGGCCGGCGGTTTCTCGAGAATTACGAACTCACTATCAAGATCTCAGAACGCTGGCGAGCTACTGGCGCTCTACGTCGGAGCGTTGAACAGAGAGAGCAGGCGGGACGGAGAGGCCCTGAGAAGAAGGCGCCCGGCGCGCCCGCGGCCCTGCTCGCGCCCGAGACCGCGCCGCGCATCGGCTGGCCTCCGCCGCCCCAGGCCGCCCGCCGCCCGAAGCCGCAGGCCTGCGCCCCGTCGTCCGCAGCGCCCCGGCGCCGCCCGCGGCCCCTGCTCGCGCCCCGAGACCCGCCGCCGCGCGTCGGCCTGGCTCCGCCGCCCGCCGGGCCCGCCCCGCCGCCCCGAAGCCGCAGGCCTGCGCCCCGTCGTCCGCAGCGCCCCGGCGTCGCCCGCGGCCCCTGCTCGCGCACCGAGACCCGCCGCCGCGCGTCGGCCTGGCCTCCGCCGCCCGCCGGGGCCCGCCCCGCCGCCCCCGAAGCCGCAGGCCTGCGCCCCGTCGTCCGCAGCGCCCCGGCGCCGCCCGCGGCCCCTGCTCGCGCCCCGAGACCCGCCGCCGCGCGTCGGCCTGGCCTCCGCCGCCCGCCGGGGCCCGCCCCGCCGCCCCCGAAGCCGCAGGCCTGCGCCCCGTCGTCCGCAGCGCCCCGGCGTCGCCCGCGGCCCCTGCTCGCGCACCGAGACCCGCCGCCGCGCGTCGGCCTGGCCTCCGCCGCCCGCTGTGGCCCGCCCCGCCGCCCCCGAAGCCGCAGGCCTGCGCCCCGTCGTCCGCAGCGCCCCGGCGTCGCCCGCGGCCCCTGCTCGCGCACCGAGACCCGCCGCCGCGCGTCGGCCTGGCCTCCGCCGCCCGCCAGGGCCCGCCCCGCCGCCCCCGAAGCCGCAGGCCTGCGCCCCGTCGTCCGCAGCGCCCCGGCGCCGCCCGCGGCCCCTGCTCGCGCCCCGAGACCCGCCGCCGCGCGTCGGCCTGGCCTCCGCCGCCCGCCGGGGCCCGCCCCGCCGCCCCCGAAGCCGCAGGCCTGCGCCCCGTCGTCCGCAGCGCCCCGGCGTCGCCCGCGGCCCCTGCTCGCGCACGTGCACCGAGACCCGCCGCCGCGCGTCGGCCTGGCCTACGCCGCCCGCCAGGGCTCGTCCCGTCGCGCCCGAAGCCGCAGGCCTGCGCACAGTCGTCCGCAGCGCCCCGGCGTTGCCCGTGTCCGTCGCGCCCTGCTCGAACACCGAGACACGCCGCCACGCGTCGGCCCCGGCTCGGACGCGCGGACCGCAGATCTAGAGCCGCATGGTGGCTACTACAGGTGCATGCAGTGGCTACTACGGGAGTGTCAGCCTGCGTGTTTGTCAGCGACAGGCGCGCAACGGGCCCGGGCGCAGGGCGTTATCCGGGACCGCACCACGCACTTCGCACCACGAGCGCACCACGAGCCGTAGCTGATCATGCATATGAGTGCGTCGTGCTCGCTGCAGCTGCGGGCGTCGTGCGTCGGCCGCTCTGCGGCAGAACAGTACGCCCGGACGCATCCAAACTATACTGCCTGGCTGTCTTCGATCCTCGGGCCTACGCAATGCTGATGTGGGCGCTGGTGTCAAGAGGCGTGCTGTGTGTTGAACTTCTCCTCTCTGCCAGCGACCGGCATTTCTCCTCGATCTCGTTAAAACTACTGATAGAAAGAAATAAGCTCTATAAGAATGCATATATATGCCATATATATGAAAAGGTTTAATTGACTGGCGTAGGGATTTTCCAAGTCGACTTGCCCCCCCCCCCTGTCATACAAACCGAGTTGTGGGGACCGACTTTTTTTCGCGAGCTGTGCAAACGACTATATGCCGTCTCTCCACAGCTCGTTGTTTTTCCTAATCGACTCGACATGCCCGTTGTATGGGCAAGGGTAGCCGGCGATCGCGATAACTTTTCACCCGTCGCAGAACGGCTAGTCTCCTCGCAACAGCTTGTAGCCGGCAAGCTAGCGGGTAGATTGCACTAGCTAAAGCCGGGGAATTCCAAACACCCGCGGGGAATTTTAAGGAAAACCGGATACTCGCCGTGTTGGGTCGACCGGTAAAAAAAACGAGCTGTGTCAGAATGCTCATTGTGATGTTATCTTAGTACTTCGCAGCTTTGAACGTGTGTCTACGGCGCGCAACGCATTGTATTGAGAATTTTCCAGGATTTTGTATGGTGGAATATTCCGGGCCCGGGGAACGTTCCCGGAATATTCCTCAAAATTTTCTGGTCCATTTTGGGGGGGTAAAATTTTGACAGCCCTGCCCCCGGGCCCCAATGCCGCCCCATGCCTCCAGGGCGGCCTAGGGGTCCGGCCGGTCAGTCAAAATTGGGCATTATGCATATGCCATAGTCCAAGCCGCAAAAGTCGGCATTATGCCATGACCATGCCGGCATGGCTAGCCGCCAAGCTGCCGGCATACCTGCCGGCATGAAGGCATAGCCTGTACTACGGTACCCGGCTGGTGTTCGGCTTGCAGACAAGCCGGCGCCCGGAGTGAGACAAGCCCTCGAGCTCCTCCCCGCGCCGGCGGCCGGCCGCCGGCGGCTGGGCCCAGGGCCGGGGGCCGGGGGGATACCGGTCGGGCATAGTCGGCATGAAGGCTTTGGCTGAAGCCGGCAAAGCCGGCGGCCGGCATGTCAAGCCAAAAGTCGGCATTATGGCATGAGGGTCCAAGCCAAAGCATGACGGCCGGCCGGCCGGCATGGCCTACGGCCGGAGCCGCCGGACCCCTACTCCAGCCTCCAGGCCCCCAGCCCGAGCCGCCCGATCGCGATTCGCGAGTCGCGACTCCCCGGCCGAGTCCCGGCCGCGCGCGGCGCCGGCCCGGCGGGCCCGCAGACTGGGGCCGCACTGCGGCAGACTCGCCGGCAGTGCCCCGCTCTGCCAGTGCGGCAGGCCGCAGGCGCCGCCGGCCCGGCGGCTGATCATGAGTATCGATACGCATATCATAGTATATACCGGAGCGCCCGGCCCGCGGCCCGGCGGCCGCACGCAGCTGCAGCTCAGCAGCCTCAGCGCTCCTAATGATCAGCTGCAGCAGCGGCTGACCAACTTGCAATTAGCCATTGCAATTGATCAAGAGCCCGCGCGCCGGCGGCCCGCCGCGGCGCCTGCCTCGGCCCGCTTGCACAGCGCGCGCGCGCGCCTTAAGCTTCTCGCGCGCGCGCGCTCCGCCGTGCACGTGTAGACCTAGCTATATCCTCGCCCTGCTTGGATCATCGGATCAGCTGGCCATTTCAAGTTGGCTTGCAGCATTACCAGTGACTGAGTGCGGCGGATCCACATCTGCAGCTGCCCGCCGGCACCGGCGGGCCGGTCGCCGCGGCGCGGCCGACCTGTAATCTGGACGTCGCCTAGCGCCCGGAGGCCCGGCCCGCGGCGCCGGCCGGTAGTGTGAGGCGATGAGCGGCCGATTCTGGCCATGGCGGAGGCCTAGGCCGCAGATTCGCGCCGCGCCAAGCCCCGCGGAGCAGGGGGAGGGGCAACTGCAGGACAACTGCAACAGCAGCGACACTGCTAAGGAGTCCTCCGTTCGAGCGCCCTCCCCTAAAACCAGGCCCAGGCCGGCCGACGCCCCTGCAGCTACGGCCATGGCCGATCCACATATACATCGAATCGGCTCGAGCTCGTTAGCGCAGCAATGGACCTCAGCCGAGTCGACGCCCTTAACCGATGTCCCTCCGCCCGGCGTCGACGTCGCTGGCGCCACAGCTGCAGCAGCGTTCAGAGCAGCAGCGACCGTCGCTTGGGACGTCGACGTCCGCGGCGGCGTCGACGTCCCTGCCCCCCCGATTGCCAGCCCCTCGAGCTCCGGATCCCCGCCAGCTGCAGCTGCAGCAGCCGGCGAGGTGCGCGTGCAGATGCAGCCGGTTGCGTCGTCCTCGAGCTCCCAGCTGCGCCGAGACCCACCGGAGCTGCTCTTTGCTTGGCTGAAGCAAGAGTATGCGGCCTTCGAGCGCTTCGCCCTGGTCCCCCGCCGTTTCTCGAACGCGGAGATCGAAGAGGATTTCCAACAGCAGTGGAGCCACGATACCGACATGAATACCCGCTCGCTGCTGGGGGCTCGCGGCTCTATATTGTACGCCTTCGTCAGTTTTGTGGCCTTCAGTGCGCTCTGCCACCCGCCACGCGGCCCCTTATCTCCCTTTGCATTCTTGTTCGGCGCGTGCTAATTTTGCCGCAGCATCGCTGTTCCTTGCGGGATACTACAGAGGGACTTTATCGCTGGCCCGGGGTGGCGGGGCGGGTCCGACCGCCCACCTGATTGCCATCATCGTGTCGGCCGGCTTTCCGCCACTCATTGCGGCTTTCTCGAGCTGGCTATCCCTCTCCCGCGAAAACCGGCGATTGAGCTTTTCCTTCGCCCTCCTGGCGATCTACGGGAACACCTATTACACGGCTCGCGTGCGCTGCTGCGTGTACCCGTTTTCCATCTACGTTGTTAATTTGATTCAGTCTTACACATCGACCCCTCGACTTTCCCCAGACCGCCGCCACGATTGGTTTCTTTCTCACCCGCGTCTGCGTCCATTCCACCATCGGTCCCCTTTTCCTCGGCCTGCCGTACACCCACGCTCTCCTGCTGAACGGCTGTGGTGCCCTTCTTTCCGTCGGTGCCCAAATCGCGTGCATCTCTAGGGCGGCTTAAAAAATGTTTTGCTCGGATAGGTCCGGCCAGGCAGTAAGGGGGTTGCCCGGGAACTTGCCCTCCACCCCACGCGCCGCTGTTTCCAGCGGCTCGGCCTGACCATTCTAGGGCGGCTTAAACTTTTCCGTGCTGATTTCAGCATTTCCGCTCAGCATTTCTGATGGAGTTCGCGCTGGAGCCGCACGACGGGAACGATGCGTGGGACGCCGCCCTCTCTCTCCCGTCCTGTATCGCCTCTGCGCTCTTCGGCATCCTCGCCGCGCTCCGTGCAGAGCACTCTGCCAGAAAAGTGCGCCCGCTGCTTACTCGAGCGAGTGGTATACATAGTGCTTACGTCTCCTACAACAGTCCTTCCTCTCAAAGCTGCTGGTCAAGACGGAGAGCGACCTTCTGCGCAACCGCTCCTCCTCTTTTGTCGATGAGCTGGCGATTTTCAGGTGCAGGCCGCCGCGGTCTTACACAGATCGAGCTACATCGTAGTCACCGTTAATACAACGCTTATGCCTCCTTTCGCCAATCTACGACGTGAAAATACCTAAATTTCAAATCTCGCGCATCTCACTCGCGCCCCGCTTCCTCAATTAAAATATATTATTCGCGTCTCTGGACCTAACTCACAGTACCAGTGCCCCGGAGCCCGCACTTTAACCTCCATCCTCTTTTGCCTTTAGTTCAGTTCGTTCGACCTCCGCCCACGTACATGTACCATTGCATATGTTCTGCCGGATCCACCTCAAACGCTTTAATTGAATTTCGACTCGCCCCCGAACCTCACTTTGATTTACCTTCCCCGCAGATCCGTCTCGGAGGCCCTGGACCTCTCCTCCCCGACTTCGTTCGCGGTCAATGTCCTTGGAGAGGTGTTCGACGGGCTCGTCCAGGGTGCGGCGCGACGGGGCCGGCGCGGCGCCGCCCGCGCGCCGAGCTTCTCTCGCACCCTCTAACCTTGGAGGCCCTGCCGATCCGCAGAGGGCAACGCGAAGCACGCCGAAATGGTATCGGTTGCCGTCCGCTGCATCCTCTCCAGCGCCCGCACCGGAAGCGTGCGTTTCTCGTTAAGAAGTTAATCCGAGCACAATAATCTGTTCGGCCGTCATTTTGGCGCGCGCAGACTCTGGCAGACTCGGATCCAGCGGAAGCAAAGATGCAGAACAAAGAGGATGTTGCGGCGCTCCAGGATTTCAAAGGTACGCAACGCTCTCAGACGAAGCTGAACGGGCCGTTAATCTCCAGCCAATCGGCAGAATGGACGTCCGCGTTCACTGGCCAGAAGTCCCCTCCGGCCTCCGAGTCAGTCCAGTCCAAGGTATGCCGGACTCTAGATCTCGAAGCGATTCGGAGTCAAAATGAGTAACGCTCGGTCTCACATCGCCGCCGCGATCGCGAAGTCGTTGAGGAGCGCGACCTTGGCCTCGCTGGTGGCGCCGGCCTTGGGCTCGAATTCCCTTAGGGGCCCGCGCCCCTCCAGTGGCCGCGGCAGCGGCCAAGGCCAAGGGCTCGCCGGCGCCTCTGGCCATGGAAGCTCGAGCTCTCCCGTGACCGCGGCGGCGCCCTCGGCTGCACCCATGGAGACGATCTCAACGGAGCTTGCGGGGGTGAGCGAACGAACCCCGCGCTCGAACTCTGCTTTGTTTTCATCTGACTTCGAATCTGACTTCGTTCGCACCGCCCCTCCAGATTGCCCAGGCTGCCGTTTCCGACCGCTGGGACGACTTCGGTGCGCGCCCATGATCACGCGCAGCCCTCGGACCCAGATTCGCAGCCTTGGCTGAATCTCGGTTTGCAGACGCCATCTCGCTCGAACAGAGCTCGCTGGGACGGCCCCTAGAAATCCTAGCGTGCGAAGCCCCCTTCCATCCTCGCCCCCTGCATACGTTTTTAGGACGAATTCGGCGCCCAGGACGGAGATCGGGCGCCATTCGGGCATCCTGGCCGAGAACAACGTCGACGTTGCTAGATTCCAGGCCTTCGTCGCCAACATCGAGGCGGGGTACAGGAGGGTGCCGTGTGAGCTCGTACCCCCCGCCGCTCCCGCGAATTCGAATTTCCATTGATTTCAGAGACCAGACCACTCTTCAACACACGCCGCGGATGTGGTGCAGGTCTGACCGTTCCCCCCCCCTCTTTTCGGCCTCGTGCTCGTTTCCTCGTTCTTCTCCTTTGATTTGTTTTGTATACGTAGGCGCTGTCCTGGCTGCTCAACACGGGCGGCCTCCGCGCCCATCTTCGCCCCATCGACGCTCTCGCCGCCCTGGTCAGCTCGTGTGATTTGCAGCCATGACTGCCTTGTCTGATTGTTGTGATTTTCGCAGACTGCCGCTGTCATTCACGACGTTGCACACGAGGGCCGCAACAAGTGCGGGGGGCCCATGTACCCTGAATTAACAAATTAAAGAGATTCAATCCTGAGTTGCACCGACTGAAATCGGTCCGCAGCGGATTCGAAATCGCGACTCAGTCGGAGCTCGCGATTCTGTACAATGACCAGAGTGTGTTAGAGAACTACAGCCTCAACCTTGCCTTTGGGGCTCTGAGAGACCCCGCGACCAACTTTCTGTCCCACTTGCCCAAGATTCAGGTACCCCCTGCCAGAACCCTAACACCCCCCCCCCCCCCCCCTCCGTCCCGCTTCTTTACCTTCTCCTTCTCCTGCAGAGGGCCGAATTCCGGAAGACCGTGATCGCGGCGGTGCTGGCGACTGATATGGCGAGGCAAGCTTAAGCTTAAGCCCCCGGCCCGATATCGATTCCCTGACCTTGGCTGATCTTGGATGATCTTGGGGCACGTACGCGCCCTTAGGCACTTCGAAAAAGTGGGGGAATTCAAGGCCCGCATCGTGGCTTCGACGCTGCATGCGCAGGCTCCGGCGCAGGACGGCTTGCGGGTCGAGGGCGGCGCGGGCGGCGTTGGCAGCTCGAGATCTGAGCCTCGGCATGCGTCGTGCGTATATATATCCAGCGATGAGCAGTGCGCATTCTGTGCTCGGTCGCTGACTTGCCTCCCTCGGCGTGTCTGTCCAGCGCAATCACCGATCGCGAGGAGTCCCTAAGCCCTAGGCGAAGGTCCGCGGGCAGAGCGAGTCTCTTGCATCCGTCCGCTAGACACTTCTCACCCCAATGCAGGGGCAGCGGGGGTACCGGTTCGCTGGCCGTCCAGTTCGCACCTCCGACGGACGCGGATCGCGCCCTCTTCATCGCTCTCTGCCTGAAGGTCGACTTCCCCCCTTCCCCCCCCCCTCCCCCCTCTCCGCCCCCCCTATCAACCCTCCCCCCCACCCCCTTCCCCCCCCACCTCCCTCCGCCACCTCCTCATTCGCCTCCCCTTCTCCGCCCCCCCCCCCCCCCCTTCTTCCTCCCACCCTCCTCCCCCTCCCCCGACCCTGCCTTCAAGCCTGCTGACAGAGTTGGGATCAGGTCGCCGACATCTCCAACGCCGGACGGCCCCGCTACCAGGTTCGATTCCGCGTGGGCCTTTTTGCCGAAAAAAGCCCAAATAATTCGCATGCACCTCAGCACGTGGAGTGGACGGCCCGCGTCAGCGAGGAGTTCTTCCTGCAGGTTCGAGTCTCGCGGGGGATTGTTTTATTTTCTCGAGTCCGACAAGGCACGAACTCGGAACTCGGGACGCAGGGCGACGAGGAGCGAAAGCTCGGCATACCCATCTCGCCGTACTGCGACCGGCTCACAACGATGCCCTCCGCCGCCACGGTAGACCGCGCCCCCCCCGCGGTTTCGTCTGCTGCAGAAGCTGAGGGGGTACTCCGAATCCGCTACCGGTACCGCAGGCCGGCTTCATCGGCTTCCTGGCCCTACCCCTGCTCGAGGCCTGGAGCTCGCGGTTTCCGGCCGCCAAGGCGCTTGTCAAGCACGCGCAGTCCAACCTGGCACACTGGAAGGGGGGTACCAAGAAACCTTCCTGAAGAGGGTACGGAGAAGTTGCGAATGACGGGTGCAACCCGCGTACAACCTTGTCACGGGACTGGCGCTGCTTGCTCGTGTCGGTGCACGTAGGCGTTGCAGCTGCCACTGGGCCACAGTGGGCGCTAAATATATGGAAATATATATCAGGCTCAGAATATCTGATAATATGATTTCTCATGTACATGTGTGTTTTTACCCTGAGAGAGTTTTTTAAATATTATGATTTCGCACGTACATGTACATTTACGCATGATATATATTTATGAGATTTTACTCTGTATTCGAATTCGACTGATTATATATGACTGAAGTCGAGAGATCTAGATCTAGATGGCTAGTGCGCGGCAGCGATGTATGATCAAGAGCCCTGAGCCCCCCAGCTGAATTCGAAGCCCCCCGCATCCAGGTGGAGTCCCAGCCAGCCCTGGCCTGCTTAAGCCATGGGATCCTGCTGTTGGTTTCCGGAAGAATGATTGAACTTGTCGGATGAGAAGATTCCCACCCGGTGCAGCGTCCGTGCGGTCACGCACGGGCTGTGGCTGTAGCTGGGAGCACAAGTGGTCTATTCACAAGTGTACCCATCCAGGGATCGCGTACCCCCAAACGGAGTCGCGCCCGGCGCTAAGTCAGAATACAGAGAGTGCTAGAGCTAGCTGCTCGATAGCACTAGACTAGGGCTAGCGGCTACGCATAGACTACCGACTAGCCTAATCCGAGGGAATCGCGGCATGCGACAACTCCTCACTCTGCATACGGTGCGTCCTCGCACCGGACCGCGCCAAGCCAGACGTCGAGTCAGCATGCTCGACGGGGGCGTCCACCCCACCGCCGGGGCGTGCACCAACCGCGGCAGCGACAGGGCGGCGGCGAGTGAACTCCTCTCGAAGTAGAATGTCCGTCATCAACAACCAGATACGCCAGGTAGCATAGCCCAAATTAGGAGCCGATACCAGCAGAGTGCATGTACCTAGGCAACCCAGGCCAAGCTCGAAAGATAGAAAAGCATAGAACTCGAAACCCCCCAAAAGCTGGCCCAAACTCGCTCCAACGGCGAGAGCCGAGGGAGAGTGGCACGGATGGGAAGGTTCACCGCCTCGCGAAAGAAACAAGCGAGGAGGTATCCGGGCTGCCCATCAAGCCCAACGAAAGAGCAGGGCACGGCCTGAGCGGACCGCCCGACGGCACCCGCTTCTCGGGGCCAGGTGCGACAGCAAAGCTCCACGCTCAGCCACTCTTTTTCAAGCACGTGGGCCCATACTCCAGAAAAGGGAACGAAAGGCCTTGGACGGCGCCCGCTACTGATCGTCTCACCCGACAAGACGGTGGCCCGACCAATAGCGACCCGCCCCTCAGCCCAGGTCGAGGCAAAGCTGGCAAAGAAATCTGCCCTACAACGCGTCCCTCGAGGCAGCACTCTCACAACTCATCCACCAAGATAGCGTCCTCCGCTCCCGTCGCGTCGTCCGCCCCAACCCACTCAGGGTCCTCAGCACCGACGTCGGGGGCAAAATTCGGATTTGGGTTCGGCTCCGGCAGGTCCGCGGGAGCGGAACCAGCCGCTGGCTCGCCAGCATCCGCAGCGGTCCTCCGAGGCCGGCCGACACGAGGGCGGGCCTGAGACTCGGAGAGACGGGTACGGAAAGGGAGCATGCAGTCAATATGGGCGATGGTCTCGCGCAAAGGACGGGTCCGGGCGTCGTCCTTAGCGGAGTAGGGCTTAGCCGATCCCTTGACCATGTAGGTGTAACCGCCAGGGTTGACACCAGTCACGGTGTAGGGCCCGACCCACGAATTGTACAGCCCCTTGTTGTGTTCACCCATCCAGCACAACACCTTGTCTCCCACTGCGAAGCGGCGACGATGGGGAGGGTTGCCAGTACGAGCTACCATGCGGTTCCTATAGAACCGCCGGTACTCGCGCGAGGCAGCATCGACACTTGCAGCGGCACGCGTCATCGCGTAAAGGTAGTCGGCAGGATGCGTGTGGTCGGGATTCACGAAGCGGACCCCAGCGCCGAAGCGCACTTCACAGGGGAGGTGCACTTCAGAGCCGCGGTGCAGGACCATCGGGGAGAACCCGGTAGCTGAATGCACCGTGGTCCGCAACGCGAGAACAATATCGGCGTTGTACAGGGGCCAGTCAGAAAGCGGCCGCTTGTGCTCACGGCACATAGCGTAGGCCAGCGTCTTGTAGACGCCGCCCAGGCGCTCGGCGCCGCCGTTCGTGGCGTGATGGTACGCAGCCGTGTGCACGAATCGGGTGCCCTTCTCTTTGAAGAACGCGTTCCACGTGCCTCCAACGAGTTGGGAACCGCGATCTGTAAGGATGCGCGCGGGCACGCCCTCATGCATGTAGAAGTCGATCGCGGTGGCGAGCAAGGCCTCGCCCGAGATTCGGGAGAGGGGGTAAATGTAGCAGAACTTGGTATACGCGTCGACGTACGCAATGATGTATCGCGAGCCGTCTTCGTGCATATCCAAGTGGAAGATATCCACCTGCCAAAGATCCCCTTTTCCCGAAGGCTGTATCACCTGAATGGCGGTACGGCGGGGCTTCGCAGCCTTCGCGAACTGGCAGTGCGGGCACGACCGCACGAAGCGCGCGATGGAGGCATACATGCCAGGCCACCAGAAGCGCAGGGCGATCCGGCGGGCTATCACGGAAGCGCCTCGATGCGCCCAACCCTCGTGGTAGGCGTAGAGCACCCGGTCGATCCAGGCGTCGGGCAGCACCGGGAGGAACCGCCCGGAGGGGACCAACGGGTTCCGCTCAATGACGCCGTCCTCGGCGAGGCTGAACTCGCCAGCCATGCGCTCAAAGCGCTCCTTGGCCCGCAGGCAGTGAGCACAGTTGAGTGAGCACTGGTCGGCATCTCGTTTCATGCCGCGCGAGCATACTGTCGCATTCTCGCCTTTTTCATGGAAGGCGAGGAGCTTTTTGCAGAAGGAATCCTCCTTCTGGGCGGCGAGTAGCCGCTCGCGCCTCTCGACCGGGAACATGCGGCGCAGCGCGTCGGGGAGCGTCCCGTCGATCGCCGGGGAGGGGCCGCAGGCCCAGGCATCGAGGACGGTGTCCACAAAGACAGGCTTGCACGGTGGGCGGACGCCCCGGCCCTTCGGGTCGAGTTCCACCCACCGCTGCGGCGCGACGGTCTCGGCGGCAACAGTCTCTGGGGTCTGCCCGGCGGGCCCTGAGGCTTCTGCCGTCGGCGCCCGCGCGGCAGCCCGTCCCCTGACCCGCGGCGTCGGCTTCGGGTCGGGAGGTAGAGGCTGCACGCGCATCTGGTGACGCGCTGCCTCCGGGGAGAGAGAGCGCCGGCGCGGGGGCCCCGGTGGCGGCTCGCCCTCGGGGTCCTCCCGCTCCCATTCCAAATGAACGGGGACCGGGCCCCCTTCGGGATCAGTCGGGGAAAGGCGCCAGTGGCGCGTGTTGTGCTCATCACGTGGCTGTCGTCGCGACGCGGGGCCCCGCGGGAAGAGCGCCGCCGGGTGCCATTGCCGCGGCTCGGCGAACCCCTTGGGGCCCCATCTGCGGGGTCCGGTCGCCGAGCGTTCGGGTACCCGCCCGGCGAGCTCGAGCGGGAAGCCATCAGCGTCGCAGGCGTCCAAGGAGCCATCATTGTCGAGCGGCTCGGCCTCGGCTGCGGGCTCCACGTCCCGCGGGGAGGACGCGGCCTCGGCATGCGCACTCTCGAACAAGGAGTCCGGGGCCCCAGGGCCCTCGGCACCCTCGCCTGCGTCGGGCATGTCCTCGTCGGAAGAGGGAGGGCCGGCGCCCAAGTTGGCCGCAGGATCTGGCCCTCGTCGCTTCGGAGGCGGCGACACTGACTCAGGGGCCGGGGGCGCGAAGCGCTCGGGGGCCGCCCGAGTACGCTTGCGCGAATCGGCTTCGGCGCCTGATGCCGAGGCCTTGGCCTCGGCAAACCCAGTAGATGGCGCGAGCTTTGCGAGCTCGCGGGGGCGTCGCCGAGGGGCCTCACGCCCAGGAGCCACGGGTCCCAAATCTGACTGGGGAGCGGCCACAGGGGCGTCGGCCGAGGCGTCGTTCCCTACGGGGGGCCGCGACTCCTCCTCTGCATAAGAGGGGGAGCCCGTCGGCGGGCCCGAGGGGGGCGCAGCGCTCGGCCCCGGTGCCGGCGAGCGCACACGGCGGCGACCCGCCCGCTCGCTGTCGGCCGGCGCGCCCGCTCGGAAGCCGGCGGAGTTCGCGAGTTTGCGTAGGGCGCGCTCGGAGGGGCCCAGTTGCACGCGGAAGATACCCAGGGGAACGTCCGGGTCTTCGGGCTCAGCGCCGACGGCGTGCTGCGGAACCCCGAAGCCCTCAGCGCCCTTGTAAGCCGCCGGCTTCGAGGAGGAACCGTCGGCGCCGCCCGGTTGCCAGACGGGGTGGTCCCGCGGGAGGCGCGAGCAAGCGTCTGGGCCGCCGTTCTGCTTGCCCGGGCGGTACACTATCTCGAAGTCGTAGGCCTGCAAGAGCAGGGACCAGCGACCGAGCCGGCCCGTGGTCGGGTCCAGTGTCTTCAGCCACTGGAGCGCGTGGTGGTCGGTCCGCACCAGGAACTGGGGCCCGCCCAGGAGGTAGTGGCGCCAGTACTTGATGGCCCACACCACCGCGAGACACTCCAGCTCCGTGGCGGAGTAGTTCATCTCGGCCGGCAGCAGCGTGCGGCTGATGAACGCGAGCGGCCGCTCGACGCCCTTGTCGTCGGCCTGGCTCAGAATCGCGCCGATAGCGTAAGTGCTGGCGTCCGTCTGGAGAATGAAGGGCTTAGAGAAGTCCGGGAACCGCAGAATGATGTCGCGGCCCAAGAGTTCCTTCAGCTCCTTAAAGGCGCGGTCGGCCGGGCCGCCCTCTGGCCAACTCCAGACGGCGTCCTTCAATAGAAGGCGCTGCATGGCGTGCACCACTTTGGAGAAGTTCTCGACAAAGCGGCGGTAGTAGCCGGCTAGGCCAAGGAACGAGCGGAGCTCGTCCGCGTTCTTCGGCGTCTGCCAGTCCGTGATAACCTTGGTCTTCGCAGGGTCCTGACGGATCCCTTCGGCGGAGATGCGGTGGCCGAGAAGGTCGATTTCAGGCACGCAGAAGCGGCATTTCGACGGCTTCAGGCGTAGGTTCGCCTTAGAGATCGTCTCGAAGAGCGCCTTCAGGTCTAGAAGGTGCTGATCGATGGACGGCGAGAAGACCGTGATATCGTCGATGTACGCGACGACGCAGGTGGTCAGCAAGGGGCCCAGGATCGCTGTGATCGCGCGGGAGAATGCCGCAGGCCCGTTCGTGACCCCAAACGGCGTAACCTTCCACTGAAAGTGACCCCAAGGGACCACGAATGCAGTGTAGGCTCGGGAGCCGGGATGCAGAGGCAGCTGCCAGAAGCCGGCAGTCGCGTCAGCAGTTGAGAAGACCATCGAGCCGCGGAGGCGCTCGAGCTGGTCGTCGATGCGAGGCAGGGGAAACACGTCCCGCTCGGTGATCTGATTCAGCCTCCGATAGTCGACACAGAAACGCCAAGTGCCGTCCTTTTTAGGGGCCAACACTACCGGCGAGCCATATGCCGCTTGGGAGGGCTCGATCAGCCCGAGCTCAAGGAGTTTCTGAATCTCCTTGCGGGCGTGTTCCTCGGCGTGTGGGTTCATACGCCGCGGAGGCGTGAACACCGGTAGGCGGGTCGTGAGTTTGATCACGTGCTCGTAATAGAGCAGGTTGCTGGTGCCCTCTTTGGCCTCAACCTTGTCTGCGAAGACGTCCTTATAGCGCCGCAGGAGCGCGTGGAGTTCGGCTTTCTGCTCCGTCGTAATGGACGGGTGGGAGCCGAGCTCAGGAATTTTCTTCTGCAGCTCTTGCCACTCCTCCTCTGCATTAGGCACCGGCCTCGGTGCCTCGGCGGGCTTCGCGTCGAGCGCTGCGTCTGCAGGGGGTGGGGCATCGGGTCGGGCCGAGAGCGAGGCTGTGACCACTATGTGTGGCGCAACGCCTGGGTCTGCGACCGGCGCTGCTTTGCGGACCGTGAGGTCGTGACGCAAAGCGCGTACTGCAGCGAGTATTTCTCGTTCGGCTTGCTCGCTGAGATTTGGAAAGGTTGAACGCAGGGTGGCGTCGGAGGGGACGGCCACGGCCTCGACGGCGGCGGCGAACGCGGCGGCCGTCGGCCCTGTGATTGGTGCCGGGGTAGGGGACCCGCTCCGCGACGACGTGCTCATGGCGTCGTCGCCCAAGCTAATGGTGCTCATTGCATCGGTCTCCTGCAGCGGCCGGTCGATCTCGTCGAACGGCATCTCCCCGAACATCACGACCAAGTCGTTGACGTCGTAGAGCGGCGTGCGGGGCGGGTCTGGCGTGGCGGAGGCCTGCAGGTTGGCGCGCGCGCGCTCCGCTTCTTCTAGTGCTGCTCGCAGCGAGGAGATGATTTTCTCAACGTCCTTGGCGGGCTCGTAGGCCGCGCCGAGCATGCGTGCTTTTCTATTGAAGTGGCGGAGCCCCGTGCGGCGTTTGGCAGGCACGATCCGCAAGCGGCGGATTAAAAGGTCTGTCAAAGCCTTAGGGCTACAAGGCGTTTGCTCAGGTTTGTACTCAAAATCACCAGGCGGCAGAGCGACCGCTGATGCGACCGCAACTACCGATCCTAGCGGCAGCGTAACGGGCTGCTGGCCGGGATTACACAACCGCACGTGAAACATTTTGTCTCCCGGGTGATTATGCAGCTGGTAGGGGCAGAGTACGCCCAAGGCTTGAGGTGACTCAGGTGACGGCTCGACGTAGAGGTGCGGCAACTCACGCGTTGCCGGGCCCTGCCCATTGAGCGTACATGGGACGAGGGCCTCTCCGACGGGGAGCTTTACAGGCCCGAGGACCCGGACCAGGATCCCAAGCTGGTCCGGAGCCGAAAAGGGACGACGACCTCACGGTGCAGGTGGTCACGTGCCCGGAGGCACCAGCCTGACAGGGTCGTGTCGATCTGACCATGGACGGCTTGGATTGCGTCCAGGCCGAGCAAGATGTCCGGCTCAACGCCCATGGCGCCGCGGGGAACGACGAAGACGCGGCGGCAGAAGCGGAGCGATCCGAGAATGAAAACTACGTCGGCGCGGCGGCATCGGATTTTGTCGCGATCCATGAAGCCGCGTACAACCTTATGCGCTTCATAGGGCTGATCGCCGCCCACTCAGGCAGAGGGCGCGGCTTGATCCGGCACTCGAACGTATAGTGCGGTTCGTTGCACTCGGGGCAGTTCCGGCGAGGCTTCTCAGGGAGACCTCGGGCTTTCAGGAAGTCTTTAATCTTTTGCTGATAGACCGGGTCATCGATGCGAGGCGGCGGGGCCGACGCCGACGGGTAGAGCGCGCGGATGACCACCGACGGCTCGTCCTGTGCGATGCACTGGAGGAACGCGATGAGTTCGGCGCGCTGAGTACCGTCGTCCTCAGCTTCCCATTCGCTCGCCTCTGCGTAATCGTCTTCGGTTGCGACGGGTGCATACATGATGCGTGTGCCCGCGCCGGAAGAGCTGGTACGCGAGGGGACGACGGGGACGGCCGGCGTGTGCGAGGCCGGAGCCGCCGGCGGGCGCGTCGTCACCGGCGCTGCCCGGGCGGGTCCGCCGTGCGTGCGCAGGATCAGGGCCGCGCCCGGGATGCGAGAGATGTCTACGTCCCAGGCGCCGAGCTCGCTAGCGCGGCGCCGCACGTAGTCAGTGACCTCGAACGACTCCGTGATCGATCGCTCGGCCACCATCTTTGACAGCTCGTCATAGATAGTGCGAACCGAGTTGTAATTCGTGATGAGGTGACGGCGCTCATCAGCCGTGACCTCGGAGTCTTCGAAGTCGCGCAGCTGGTAGCGGCTGCGCCTTTTGATCATCTCGCCCGCGTGGCGCATGAGTGCCATGAGCGGGGTCTCGTGCGCTGCGCGGCACTCTGGCACGATGCAGAGCCCGATGAGCCGGCGGAAGAAGGCTTCCGGCGTCTCGCCCAGGTAAGGCAGATCGAGGATTGCCTTGTACTGGTCCGGGTTCCGCAGCTCAGAGTCGCCCTCGAGGCGGCGACGGATAGCAGCATAGGTGACCGAGATCTTCGCCTTTCGGAGGCTTTCCTCGTTCCGCGCGATGCGCTCGTCGAGCGCTTCTAGGAAAAGCTGCTCGCGCGCAGCGCCGGTGCTGTTTTCGGCACGCTTCGCCCGGTCCGCGCGCAGTTCCTCGAGCTCGCGCGAGATCGTCTGCTCGGCGCTCTGGAACACCTGCACGTCCTGGCGCACTGGGTGCGCATCATCGAGAGTGATGAGCAGTGCCCAGCCTGTGCGAAGCTGGGACTCCTCCGAGGCGCTAGGGGCCGCGCTCAAGAGGTCCTTGCTCAAGTTCGCGATCTGTTCGAACTGGCGAAGGTGATCCCGCACGGCGCGCTGGTCGCTGCCCGGCGGCAGCTTCGGCATGCCATAGATCATTTGCAATACATTTGATCCACCGAGAGAGCTCATGTCCGAGGCGCCCTGGGCGAGCGCGGCCCGGACGATGAACTCCGCGGGTGCTCCGGTCCCAGAGGACATTCTCGGGTCAAGCGGCGGCGTAAAGCCACGCTAGTCCTTCAGAGAATGCTCCTCGCGTGAGATCCGAGGCCGTGGTCCACAGCAGCGACGAGCAAGCTCGCTAGCTCGGCTGCGGCGATTCCGGAAGGAACTCGGGCGCGAGGCCTCAGTTCACGATCCGATCGCTTCACTTGTCCAGATCCAGCACGAACGTCAGCGGCCGTAGGAGGCCGGCGTCGTGGCGACAGGCTCACGATCGGAATGGCACTCAGAGCGATTCCGACCGGCCGTCGCAGCAGAGAGCGCAGGGCACTCAGAGCGCTTTGCTCTCTGCTTCGCAGCTCCTCCTCTTCTGGGCTAAGTTCTGGTTCTTTCCAGAATGTTCGATCGTCAACTGCGGATCAGCCCGGAGCGGCGCAGGCGGGGCGCGAGAAGCGACCCACGACCTCTACCGAGGTCTACCTGCGCGCCGGCTGAGCCGCGGTCGCCGAGCTGGGCTGGATGCTGATGACGGGTCGCTGCTGATCGCTGGTTCGAGTCCGTGAGCAGATGGCGCCTGTCGGATGAGAAGATTCCCACCCGGTGCAGCGTCCGTGCGGTCACGCACGGGCTGTGGCTGTAGCTGGGAGCACAAGTGGTCTATTCACAAGTGTACCCATCCAGGGATCGCGTACCCCCAAACGGAGTCGCGCCCGGCGCTAAGTCAGAATACAGAGAGTGCTAGAGCTAGCTGCTCGATAGCACTAGACTAGGGCTAGCGGCTACGCATAGACTACCGACTAGCCTAATCCGAGGGAATCGCGGCATGCGACAGAACTGTACATGCACCGTGGCACTGCAGCTGTATATACGTACATGTTTGCCGGTGTCCCATCCCCCGCCCACCCTATGCCACCCGCCTGACATCCATCCAATTGAGAAGGAATAAAATTAAAGCTTATATTAGCCGCCTGAGGAGACCTTCCGCTTGGCTACTGCTACCCAACGAAGCATTTAGGAGGCCGACCTAGTTACCCTCGGCCTCCTCCATGCATATGGCGCTGCTCTCGAGTAAAACGTCGGCCATGGCCTACTGCCCCGCGTCCGCCACGCCGCCTGCTGTCCGGAGCCCGGCCGCGGGGAGGCCGGAGAGGCGGCAGGGAGCCGTGGCCATAGCCAGCTACGGGAGCGGAGCTGTTGACGCTGCAGCCACGAAAAGTAGTCACTCTCGACGCGACGAGCAACAAACACAGGCTCACCCGAGGTGGACCGGCGAGTCGAAGAAGCGCGGCTCGCGATCGACGCCATGCATCATGTAGTCCTGGAGCTCTCCGAGCGTCGTCCGCGTGGTCCAACCGTGAGGCCAAACGGCTCCTGAGAATCGAACGCAGATTATTGTAACTTCGAATTCGGTGGAAGCTGCCGGGGGATCGATTTACAGCGCCGAGCGCGACGTTCCCGGGCAGTGGAGCCCCCACCGATGAAGAACCGAATCGGAATACTTTTCACGTTGGGCGTGCTGATCATGATCACGCGGCGCTCGTCCTCGTTAATTGCTGCCGCGAACGCCGAGCACCGACACGACCTCAAGGCCGCCGGGCGCCCGTTCTGAGCTCGAGCGCTGTTCTTGCAGACGAAAGCGCGGGCCTTCTGCAGACCCTCGGCGCCCGCGCCGGGCTGAAAGAGACCTTGCTGATGCGCGCAGTGAATTAGTACTTGCGGCAGGTAGTCTTTGTCCAGCTTCTGGCCATGGAGCTCGAATAATTACAAGTACGGGATGCCGTCGAGTCCCGTAATCACCAAGAAGCAAGCATTGGACGCGTCCGTCGGCATCACATCAAAGAATTAGACCCTAAGCTTGTCCAGATGCGCGAAGGAGTCGCAGGAGAAGACAGCGCGCGACAGCAGACTCTGAGATGCGGTGTGTCGTCTACGAATTCGCCGTGGACAACTTGGCAATGGAGACGGGGCCCAGGGCCGTATAGGAGCATATTGATCATGAGACTTCGGCCTCTGGCGAGCAGCGGATTAGCCGCATTATCCAGTTCCCTCTTTTCCAGTTCCAGTTCAACTGCGAGCTGGCCTCGCGGGCGCTCCCGCCTCTGCTCAACGGCTCCTCCCCCGCGCGCCGGGGCCGGGCCCGGTCTGCCAGGACCATCGGGGTCCTCTCCTCCGGCCGGCACTGCGGCTGTGGCTCCTGCGCGCTTGCGGGCACTTCACATTCTGCTGGTATATACGGACATGGACTCATTCGCACTGCGCTGTTTCTATTTCCTTCCGTTATTTCGCTGGGCTAGCGCTGGGATGCGGGTTTCGCAGCGGGTAAATGGCCGAGGCGCCTCGTTTTGTCTTGTGTAAACATCGGCTTTTTATTCTATCATTTATAATTGCATTTGGGGTTCTAGATCTAGTATTTGTATGCGTGTATGCATCCTTCCGAAGTTCTACCGTAGTACACTTAAAAAGCTTATATTTGTCTTAATTATCTGCTCGATGTACGCTGTCTAGATCTAGGCCCTGAGGCCTAGGGTTATCTCTGCCGTAAAGCTGATTTGCCGAACTTGACTTCACTTGCGATTGCCTGTTCCCCGGCAAGTCCCCGGTCATCTTGCAGCTCCGATCCGTACCCTGTCTTACCTCTTCCCCTTGCTCTTCCACCTCCACCCCCCGCACGGCCCTCTTTGCGACGTGCTTCTGGTTCAGCCCCCTCTTCAGCCCATCCTTAAAGCTTCTTGCCCCCCCTTCTGCTACTGTAACACCGGGCGGCACTATCTTTTTGTATGCCCCTCCCGCCGCTACGTCCCCAATCTCTTTGCGTCTACATCCTCTTTAAAATTTCCCGGGTCCGATTGCAAGCCCCCCTTGCCTCAGCTCTCGATATTCCGTACCCTTCGGCCAGCTGCAGCTGCAGCATATATACCTAGGCCTTCTCCTACACCCTCCCTTCCCCCCTCGACCTCCTCGACCTAGCTCTGCTCCGCTTCCGAGTGTCAGCTCGAGAGACGTCTTTCTAATTTACGGCCCCCCCGTCTTTCCGGCTCCCTAGGCCTGCTCCCTCTTCGGCGCCTCGCGATCGGGTCTCACCTGGCGCTCGTGAGATTCGGCGCCGGCACCTTCGTCGCGATCGGGCCCTTGCGCCCTTGAGCTCTTCTCTCTTTACGCCCCCGAGGGCCTCGGTGTCGTCTAGATCTGTTCCGGCGCCACCCGACCTTAAGCTTTCTCCTGCTTCGCTGCCCTCTCTTCGAATTCGGCGCCGGCAGCGATCGCGATCTCCTTCACCTGCTCCTGGTCCTTCCCTTACCTTCGGCCCCTCCTCGGCTCCCTCCTCGCCTCTTCCTTCCCCTCCGCCGCATTCCCGTCGTCGGGCCTCTAGATCGCCTGCCCCTGTCTGCGGGGCTTTTCCTCCGCCGTGCTCGGCACTGGCTTTCATTGCTCTGCCTGGCAGCTGAAGCTCCCTCGTCTTGGCTCCCCGAGGACGTCTTCGTCGTCGCCGGTCGCTAGCGCTGGGTTCCCGCCCGTTCCCGGTCTGATTTCTCGCCGGGCTTGCCTTCGAATTCTCCTGGCGCCGGCTCTGCTCCCGGGCCCTCAGCTCCGGATCCGTCTTCCCCGGTCTCTTCCCGGACTCGTGGTCGCGCCCGGCCCCTCGCCGGCTTACTGAGCCTCGGAACTTGCGTCTCCTTCTGGTTGAAGACTGGTTCCCTTTCGCGGTCTGCCGGGCCCGGGCCGGGCCCTCCGGCCCTTGTCCTTGGTGCCACGGTGCCGAGCTGCCACCTCTAGCTATATATATAGATCTGGCTTCGTCTTCTGCTTTGCCGGTTGTATCCCGTCTGCGCCCGCGTTCTCCGTCGACGTCTTCTAGTTTAGTTCGGTCTGGTTCGAATTCGTTGATGCTAGCGTTAGTTTAGGACTAGTCCTCGTGCTCGACCCTGGCCTGTCGTTCGCGATCGCCGTCATTTGATGTCTCGCGATCGTACGCGTTCGCTTGTCGTCTCTTCTAAATCTTGATATCGATCTATCTCTGTGTCTTTCTATTTTTGTTGTCGATTTTGGCTATTTGTCTTGTCTTCTTGCTCTTGTCTTAGTTATTTTGTTTCTTCCTGAGGCTTTGTCCCTGTACATGTGCGGCTGTGCGGCCTGTGCCCCCGGGGCAGCCCCCCCGGTCGCGCCCCCCGCAGTGCTAGCGCTGGTGTCTAGATCTCAGTCTAGAGACTGTGGCCGGTAATTTACCAAAAACAATGATTTGTTAGCGCATGCCGTGGGCCGTGGCGATGTATTGCCGCCGCCAATTTGCCGGCGCAATTTGCCGCGCAACTGCCGTGTGCAATTACAGTGCTGACTCAGTGAATTGCCGAATTCGGCCGCGCCTCTCGGCAATTTACCGTAGTACGGCAATTAAAAAAATTTAAACCACGGCAATAAAACTACTCCGAGGCTCGTATCGCCGGCGATATCGATTCGCCGCGCGCCGCGGCCGGGATCGGCGCGCGACTCTCGCGATCGACGGCGACTTTCTATATACTAGCTAGTACTACGGTATACTACTAAGTACTAGGCTCCAGATTTTCAAGATCGCGCCGCGCGCGGCGTCTGCAGCTGACTCAGTGAGTTCATAAAGATTCTGCAGACTCTGATCATGAGATCTTGCTTACAGCGCTAGATCTCGTGAGTCGTGACTCACCGAGTCGGAGTCCGACGGTCGTGAGATCTCGCGAGATCTTGCGAGATCTTGATTCTTGAGCGATGAAATCAGATATTGTCGAAAAAGGTCTTAAAGAATCAGCAGTCTCCGATCCGGGAGTCCGGGACTGCATGGCTAAGATCGTGTCCAAAGATCATCGGATCCGGCAAATGAAATACTAGGGACTCACGTGGCGATCTCGGCGCCTCTTCATACCAAAAAACTTGACTGCCAATCATCACCCAAACGTCAAACATGAATTCCAATCATCTGCGAAAGGTTGAAAAATAACGATAACAACGATTCGCGACGTCGAGGTCGACCCGCGCGCGCCGCACGCCGGCGCCGGCGCCCGGGGCCCGGCGCCCGGCGGCGGCGGCGGGCCGGCGCCGGCGGCCGGCGGCCCGGGCCGCCCGGCGGCCGTTAACGTTGGACCAAACTTGGACGGCGGCGGGCGGCCCGGGGCGGGCCTACCCGTGACCACAGGTCCACAGGCTACCAGGCTTAGGCCGCTTAGCAGGCTATACCGGACCTAGTACTAGAATACGTACGACTCTGTACGAGACTACTACCGTAGTACTACGAGACTAGTCCGAGTACCGGTACTGTAGGAATGCTTAAATTGCCGCGTAGTTAAATTGCCGAATTCGACCAAAACCGGAATTGCCGTCACGATAAATTGCCGAAACTCTGGATTTCTTCTATGGCGCCATACAAAAGCGGCCGTTTAGCCTACCCCCTATAACAATTGCCGTGGCCTAAAATTGCCGAATCCGGCCTCTCGGCAATATACGGCAATTTAAAACATCGGCTAAAAAAGCATTCCTACAGTACTACCGAGTCCTACCGACTCGGCGATCGACCGTTCTCGGCGTGGGACAGCCTGCCGGCCGCCGGCGCCGCACGTGCACGTGCGGCCGGGCCCTGCGCCGCGGGTCGCCGGCGACTCGCCGCACAGCGTATTACGGCACTTAAGCGGCTTTGCCAGTTGTCGCTTTCATAATACATTAGCGATCGACGATCGTGGCCGCCGCCGCGACTCGGCGAGAGCGCCATATGCATCAGCTGGCAGCTGCCTAAAGCGAGGCCTGGCCGATCGCGACAGATCTAGAGGCCGTGCGCAGCAGTGGGCTTCATTGATACCGGCCCGGCGGAACCGCGCATGCAGTTGGATAGCAATCGCGGCAGCTAAGTATATGCACGGCAGGGCGGCTGCCTGGCGGCTGGCGGCTGCAGCTGGAGACCGATCCCGAAGACGTGGCGTCGAATGTGCCGTGCGTACGCGTATGGAAACAAGCGCGCGTGCCCTACATAGACATTCCTGGGGCATAAGCTTATTGAAGTGCTACGGCCCGGCGAGCTCGAGGGGGCCTTCCCCCGGGCCCTGGCCGTTCCGCCTTCCCCTAGGCCTGGTCTTTGGAGCCTTGCATTTGAAGCGGTGTCTAAATCTTGCGATTGGTCTGTCCCTTTCCCGGAGCCCTGGTCGCGTGCGCACTGCCACGCGCGATCGACAGCCAGGCCTAGGCCTAGGCCAGCTGCAGCCGCAACCGCTGCCCAGTCCCGTCCTCTCCGGCCCCCGCCCCCCCTCCGCCCTACAGCGTTGCTTCTCATTTGACACTCACAGAGTCATATGCGCAGCTTGCTGGCTCGCGACCGGGCTCAATAGGGGCCGCGCGTCGGCCCGAAACCGGTGGATCGTGCAGTTACAGCTCAGCGGCCTGCGGCCGGATACGGGGGGCGCGCTCGTCGCGTCCCACCAATCGACACACCTCGCCGGCCGCGGCTTCTTTGCGTTTCATGATCAGCGCCTGCTGCAGCCACATGTACAGGGTACTTCTCCAGCAGCATTTCCAGCAGCAGGCGACTTCTTCAGCAGCTTTAGCGCGTAGGGCCGACGTCCATCGCCAGTCGCGGCGTCGGCATGCATATGATGCCTATCTGGACTCGGGAACCCAGCGGCCGACCGGATCTGGACCAAACGCAGCCCTCGCTTATAATTATATGAAGCGCGCAGGAAGCTGCAGGAAATGTCGCAGTCCGGTGCGGGTTATCCGCCATACGTTTAGTGCCCTCGCGATCGCCGACTCGATAAGCACAGGCCTTTGCGGGCTGGGCGTTGTTGCAGCTGCTCCGGGTGACGCTCATTGCTCTGCTCGCGCTGCGCGCGCCGGTGCCGGCGGCCGCGCAGACCGCCCCCAGTGCCCCGACGTCGGTGGTCGTCACCGTGACTGGCGCACAGTCGGCGAACGTGAACGTGACGCTGGGCGCAAACGGCGGCTCGGCCGTCAACAGCGTCGAGGCGAGCTGCCGCCAGAGCGGCGGCTCGGTACTCTGGAGCGGATCCTCCGCTGTCTCGGGCGCGACCTTCGCCGTTCTGGCGGCCAGCGGCCTCGCGGCGAACTCGTCCCACACGTGCTCCGCCACCGCCACGAACGGCGTCGGCACGTCTCCAGCCACCACCTCCACGTCCTTCAACACCTTTGGTGAGGATTCGCTCAGCTGTATATTGGATCCGGATCCTTCGGCGCGCGCTGACACGTACGGTAGTCTTGCACACCGTCTCGACCACGCAGCTGGCGAGTTTCCCCGCAGCGTCCCGCAAACTGGCCACGGGGACGCTTTTCAGGAACGGTACGAGCGGCCTCAAGCTGTTCGTGTCGCAAGGCGCAGCGATCAATAGCTTCGTCGCGTACGTCTACGACCTCGGTGCGCGACTGTAGGGCCTCGGCGCGGCGGAACCCCGCATTTCAGCTGAGCGGAAGCGCAGACTCGAGTACGTGGAGCACCGCCGCGGCCGTGTCCCCGCAGCGAGGCTACGGCGCCGCGTGCACGTGGGACGAGGCCGACACCATTTACTGCGCGGTGCGCCCTGTCTTCGGTTGCCTGAAAACTCCGCGCGGTGCGATCGGAGAGTGGCCTGAAACTCCATTGTAGGGCGGCTACGACGAGGTCACAGTAGGCGCGTCGAATCACTTTTGGAGCCACGCGACCTCGTTGGACTCAACGACGGTGCTGGACCCGTTGCCCCTTGCCATCTACGGCCACGTGGCGACGTTCTGGGGCGGCACGCTCTGGGTTGGCTCGCCCTCATTCTGCCCCTTGAAGGCTTTTCGCGAAGCTGATGCTTCTTTGTTCGTTAGATAATTGGTGGCAATGTTCTAAATACCGGTAACCTTTACCGGTGCCATCTTTTCGTACACTTTATCTTGTCCGGATTCTTACCGGTCCCGTCGACGTCTGTTCTGCAGCTGGTCACCCTTCACAGGGTGGATGGGAGAGACGACTTCCAATACGTACGCCGTCAAACTGTACCCTGCCAACGCACGCATCGGTGCAGCTCCCGCTCTTATCGCGCGCTCCATCTGGGTGTTGACGCGTGCCTTTTCCAGGCTCTAAACTGTACGTGGGCTGGGGCCTAACGGACACTCTGGCTAAAATCTCGTGCGCACAACGTCTCTAGGCTCTCGCTTGTGCGCCGCTCATGCTCCGGGCAGCGAGTTGGACTTGTCTGCGACGACGAAAGCGTGGCGGACAGTGACCGCGGGCCTCTCGGGCCTGCCCACTCCTTTGACGGACGGCACAATCCTCGCAGCCTGCGGTGCGCTGCTACTGCAGGCCGCAAAAGACACCACTCCGCGCCTTATCGACCCTGCCAGTGCGCGCTTTTGCTCCCCCCCGCTGCCGCAGTGCCCCGTGTTTAAGCCGTGCGCAGCCGGCAGCATCGTGGCTGCTGTTTCGAATGCAGCATTTTCCGGGCCCTCGCTCCCTTTGTATGAATCGGTGCACGGTTCAAATGCCGCCACGTGCACTGTCGCCGCTGCGACCGGCGCCACCGGCACCGGCGCCGGCGTTGCGAGCGCCCTGGCGTACCGCTTTGACGGTGTGCCCGCTCGACGCTCTGAAGGCTTGAGTTCTGTTGAAAGCAGGCCTACTGCGCAGGCGCCTACCCCGGCGATGGCCTCCCCGGCATCACCGAGGTCGTAGCGGCCACCAGTGGCGTCCGCTCGGCGCGAGTGGAGGTCCGGTTCAGATACAACGGCGGCGTCTCCGTCACTGGCGCCGCCGCAAGTTGTGGTCCGCTTGCGGGCGGAGGGGCAGAGTGGACCGCGTCCGTGGCGCTACCGAGTGGAGCTAGCGCGACCGTGTTCACAGTGGTTGGGCTCCAGCCGAGCACCGTATACATGTGCTCCGCGAACGCTACGAACGGCAACGGGATCTCCTCTAACGTGCTTTCGGGCAATTTCACGACATTCCGTGCGCCCTCTGAGCTCTAGTCCGGATCCGTGCGCCGCTTGATGGGCGGCCAGAGGATGGCGTCTCTGTGGAGGCGAAGCAGCTCGCGACTGGCGTCGCAACGATGGCACGCCGATTTGTTGCCGGCGTTCTCTTCCGCAACAGCACGGGTAGCCCAAAGTTTGCTGCCATGGGCGGCACTGATGGCACAGCCTACGGAACGAGCGTGTGGGTCCTGGATATCGGTGCGTTTGCCGAAGCGTGCACGTGCCCAGCCTGTCGACGGTGGCTGCTCATGATCGGGTGCAACGCCGCAGACTCAAACACGTGGGCGACGGCTGCCGTCGTCATGCCTGTTGCCACGAGGGGCCCCGCGTGCGGATGGGACGAGGCGGACACCATCTACTGCGCCTCCACGACCGCCTTCTGGAGCTTCGCGACGAACATGACGACCCGCACCACACTGGAGCCCGTACCTTTGAGCGTAGTGGGCAGCTGCGGGACATTCTGGAATGGAGCCTTTTACGTTTTCACCGACCTGACAGGAACTATGTACTGGTATGCGCTGCGTCTTCAATTCACTAGCGCACTCGCTGCGCGTATATATATTTATCGATATCGTTCATTGCTTCAGCTCATTACGGTACTGGGCCGGGACGCAGGTGGACAGCAAACACGAACTGGGTGAAAGGAACGACGACCGGTGTTTCAAGCTTCACAATTGATACTCCCTGTGCAAGATTAGGTACGCGCGTGCGAGCCGTCAAGGGACTTTGAGTTTATTCGTTTTATATAATTATGGCATTCCTTCGAATTCGCAGGTTCGAAGTGGTACATTGGCTGGGTGCCCACAAGAAGCTCGATCTTGTGCGTTTGCATCATCGCTTTTCGACTTGGGCATTTGCCTATAGCTACCACTAATATAACGCGGGATCATCTGTAGCGAGATCGATCTCAGCTCGACTGCCAGTCCGCGAGTGGCACGCACGATCTCGGTGTCTCCGGGTATCACGTTAGAGGATTTCAACGCCATGGGCGCTTGCGGGGATCTGCTCATGCACGTCACGCGGTACACGCGCCCTCTGCTCATCAACGCGACGAGTGCGCCTCCGAGAGCGCTTGTTCGATCGAGCGCGCTTGCTCAAGCAGCGACCGTTTACGCAGCCGGCGCCGTCGTCGCAAGAGCATCCAACACGCGGATGACCGGTTCCACGTTCCCGGTCCAGTACGCCGGATACAGCTCAAACCCGTTCACCTGCACGCTGTGCGCGCGCTCGCCATTGTGCGTGCGACGGCTTGGCTCACATACACGCGAAATATATATAGGATCTCGGCGGCCGGCTTGTCGCAGACAATCCTCACCGGTTCGCCTTCCAACACGGCCTCCGCATACTCCATAACAGGTTCGTGACCGCTAGAAGAAGTACATAGAATTCAATCAACATCGATATTGTGGCATCGATATCGCTGCAATCATGACTCGCTTGCCGATGCTAGGCACATACACCAGCGATGGTCTGCCTGGCGTCGCCGACGTCGTAACAACCGTGACTGGCGTCCTCACTGCGCGCGTCGTCGCCCGGTTCCGCTACAACGGCGGCGTATCCATGACCAGCGCTGCCGCGAGCTGCGGCCCACTTGCGGGCGGGCCGGCGGAGTGGAGCGCGGTGACAGCGGTGCAGAGCGGGGCGTGGTCGGCGACGTTCCTCGCGAGCGGCCTGCAGGCAAACACGACGTACGTGTGCTGGGCGAACGCGACGAACGGGGCGGGAACGTCGGCGAACGTGTGGTCGGGCAACTTCACGACGTATGGTGCGCGTCCTGTGTCCTTTCGCACCGTTTTCGTGGAGTTCGAAACTCTGATCAAGATCGCACAGCCGAAGGCATTGAAGTGAATACCGTCCAGCTGCAGCTTGCAACGGCCTCGGGGTCACCGTCGGTAGCTGGGCGCGCGGATTTGGCGTCGGCCCTCTTTCGCAACAGCTCGGGCGGCTACAAACTCTTTGTCGCGGGAGGCTGGCTAGGGTCTTACGCCAACGACGGAGCTGTTCTGGATATTGGTACGATCGCGAATGAATTGACCGTGAACCGTGACCATGGCCAAGCCGAATCTGGGTTGATGCATCCGTAGATTCGAACAGCTGGACAAAGCTGAGCTGGACGTTCCCAACGGTGGGGAACACTGCAAATGGAGCCTGTGCGTGGGACGATCTGGACACCATCTACTGCGCTGACAACACGAATTTCTGGAGCCACTCAATCGCGAACTCCTCGCTCGCCGCCACCACACTCGAAGACGTCCCGCTCGCCATCACGATCAGCTGCGCAACATTCTGGAACAATTCGTTCTGGGTCCGAGCCCGACTCGGGCCGATGCTATCATTCGGTTCCCGGACATCAGTATAATACGAAGTATTTCTGATCCGGATCCGTTTCCCCAGGTGATGAGCGATGCGACCGCCAACATGTATCGGTGCGGCTGTAACTGTTGTGAAGACGACAAGCCCAAATCGATATCGCTGAACGTGAACGCTCCCGCAGGTGGACGCCGAACACCAACTGGATCAAGGAGACCACGGTGGGCATTCCAGCCGGGACTGTCGTGGCTGGGAGCCCCTGCGTGCGAATCGGTTTGCGAAAGCCGCGCTCATGAGCTGTCGTGCTTATCCGTCTAATATTCCGCAAACTGCGCGCTGCAGGACCGAAGTGGTATGTTGGCTGGGCGGCTGTGCCAGCAGCGGGAACGGCTGCAAAGATCTAGTGCGCTGAACTCGGGATCCGCCTGCGCCGCGCTCCCCTCTGATCCGCGGCGGGGCCGGGCTGGGCGCGTAGCGAGATCGACCTGTCGGTCAGTCCTCGTTCCGGACGTCTTTTGGCTTCCATCTCCAACCTTCCGTTCAACGCGAATCCGGTCCTGGGGGCCTGCGGCGACCTGCTTGTCGATGCCACCAAAGGCAGACGGCCCATCGTTATCGATGCACGCAGTGCGCGCTTTAGGTATACTAATGGTTCGCGCGAGCTCGAGCATGAATTCGAATATCATGCAGCCGGCACTATTGTGGCGTCTTCCACGACGCACGTCATGACGGGACCGACAATGACACATAGCGGTGCCGCTTATGGCTCGAACCCGTTCACCTGTAACATGCGCGCCCCGGCCGCGCGCGATAGCGATACGCAGCACTAGGCCTGATATCGCAACTACATGAACAGATACGCTGCGATGGGGCTTGCGGGATATGAAACCGCTGCATACTCGCCTGCGTCCGGATTCCGCATTGACGGTGCGCCGCGTGAACGGCGTGCGGCAGGCATGTTTATCGCTACTGACGTCGGGTGCACAGTTACGTCCCCTGGCGATGGTCTCCCTGGCGTCGCAGACGTCGTCGCGACTGTGACTGGCGTCCTCACTGCGCGCGTCGTCGTCCGGTTCCGCTACAACGGCGGCGTATCCATGACCAGCGCCGCCGCGAGCTGCGGCCCACTTGCGGGCGGGCCGGCGGAGTGGAGCGCGGTGACGGCGGTGCAGAGCGGGGCGTGGTCGGCGACGTTCCTCGCGAGCGGCCTGCAGCCAAACACGACGTACGTGTGCTGGGCGAACGCGACGAACGGGGCGGGAACGTCGGCGAACGTGTGGTCGGGCAACTTCACGACGTATAGTGCGCGGGCTTCACTTGCTTATGTATGTTTGCCGAGGTTCTGATCTAGGCTGCACAGCCGAAGGCATTCGGATTGATGCGGCAATGCTTGCGACCGCACCGGCATCGATGTCTGGCCGGATCAATGCGGCGTCGGCCCTCTTTCGCAACGGCTCGAGCGGCTACAAGCTATTCGT
The DNA here is from genome assembly GCA_004431415.1 of Cyanophora paradoxa. NCBI lineage: Eukaryota > Glaucocystophyceae > Cyanophorales > Cyanophoraceae > Cyanophora > Cyanophora paradoxa. Next base: position 426,576 of record QPMI01000040.1, read on the forward strand.
CGCCGGAGGTTGGAACGGCGGCTCTCTCAACTACAACGACGCTGCTGTTCTGGATATCGGTGACCTTTAATTGGACGTACGCAATTGCAAGCCGAATCCGGCCTGATACCTGGGTAGATTCGAACAGCTGGACGAAGCTGAGCTGGACGCTTCCAGCGTCGGTGAATTACGGGGCTTGTGCGTGGGACGAGCTGGACACCATCTACTGTGCCGATGACACGAATTTCTGGAGCTACTCGACTTCCTCGCTCACCGCCACAGCACTCGAAGACGTCCCGCTCGCCATCACGATCAACTGCGCGACCTTCTGGAACAATTCGTTCTGGGTCCGACCGCGATGCCATCATTCGGTTCCCAGACATCAGTATTATACGAAGTATTCCTGATCCGGATCCGTTTCCCCAGGTGATGAGCGATGCGACTGCCAACATGTACCGGTGCGGCTGCAACTGTTGTGAAGACGACAAGCCCAATCGATATCGCTGAACGTGAACGCGCCCGCAGGTGGACGCCAAACACCAACTGGATCAAGGAGACCACGGTGGGCATTCCAGCCGGGACCGTCGTGGCTGGGAGCCCCTGCGTGCGAATCGGTTCGTCAATATTGCTGCACTCATTATCAGTTGCAATTTGCTCATTGCTACGTGCACGCTGAAGGATCCAAATGGTATGTTGGCTGGTCGACTGTGCCAGTCGCGGGGGCTTCAGCAAAAATCTAGTGCGATTGTACCCCGCCAGCGCAGCGCGCCCATCTAAAACGTGGAGGGCCGGGCACGCAGCGAGATCGACCTGTCGGTCAGCCCTCGGTCCGGGCGCCTCGCGGCATCCATCTCCAACGTACTTTTTAAAGCGTACCCGATTTTGGGAGCCTGCGGAGACCTGCTTGTCGATGCCACTACAGGCAGGCGGCCATACGTCTTCGATCCTAGCAGTACGCCCCTTCTGACTTGACGGGCTCGTACGCGCGAGCCTGAATATCATGCAGCCGGAAATATTGTGGCGTCTTCCTCGACCCACGTCATGACAGGACCGACCGTGACGCAAAACAGCGCCTCCTTTGCTTCGAACCCGTTCACTTGTGAAACGTGCGGTTCGGTACCTATTTCGTACCTTTCGAATTCACAATCACATATAACAGGTACGTTGCGATGGGGTCTGCGGGATACGAATTTTCTGCAATCACCACTCCTGGCTACGGGTTTCGCATCGGCGGTGCGCCTCATGAATGTCGCGCGAGTGCGGTGCTCGAGCTCGTAGTTATCCAGACTGAGGTTTGTTTGGTGTGCAGGAAAGCACCTCACCGAAATCGATGGCCTGCCCCGCGTTGCCGACGTTGTCGCAACCGTGACTGGCGTCCGCACTGCACGCGTCGTCGTCCGGTTCCGCTACAACGGCGGCGTATCCATGACCAGCGCCGCCGCGAGCTGCGGCCCACTTGCGGGCGGGCCGGCGGAGTGGAGCGCGGTGACGGCGGTGCAGAGCGGGGCGTGGTCGGCGACGTTCCTCGCGAGCGGCCTGCAGCCAAACACGACGTACGTGTGCTGGGCGAACGCGACGAACGGGGCGGGAACGTCGGCGAACGTGTGGTCGGGCAACTTCACGACGTATAGTGCGCGGGCTTCGCTTGCTCATGTATGTTTGCAGAGCTCGAGGTTCTGATCCAGGCAGCACAGCCGAAGGCATTCGGATTGATGCGGCGAAGCTTGCGACCGCGCCGGCATCGATGTCTGGCCGGGTCAATGCGGCATCGGCCCTCTTTCGCAATGGCTCGAGCAGCTACAAGCTATTCGTCGCCGGAGGTTCGAACGGCGGCTCTGTCGGTTACATCGACGCTGCTGTTTTGGATATCGGTGACCTTTAATTGGACGTACGCAAGCCGAGTCCGGCCTGACACCTGGGTAGATTCGAACAGCTGGACGAAGCTGAGCTGGACGCTTCCGGCGTCGGTGACTTACGGGGCTTGTGCGTGGGACGAGCTGGACACCATTTACTGCGCTGACGATACGAATTTCTGGAGCTACTCGACTTCCTCGCTCACCGCCACCACACTCGAAGACGTCCCGCTCGCCATCACGATCAACTGCGCGACCTTCTGGAACAATTCGTTCTGGGTCTGACCCCGATGTTCTCATTCGGTTCCCGGACATCAGTATACATACGTTGTATTGCTGATCCGTTTCACCAGGTGATGAGCGATGCGACTGCCAACATGTACCGGTGCGGCTGCAACTGTTGTGAAGACGACAAGCCCAATCGATATCGCTGAACGTGAACGCGCCCGCAGGTGGACGCCAAACACCAACTGGATCAAGGAGACCACGGTGGGCATTCCAGCCGGGACTGTCGTGGCTGGGAGCCCCTGCGTGCGAATCGGTTCGTCAATATTGCTGCACTCATTATCAGTTGCAATTTGCTCATTGCCACGTGCACGCTGAAGGATCCAAATGGTATGTTGGCTGGTCGACTGTGCCAGTCGCGGGGGCTTCAGCAAAAATCTAGTGCGATTGTACCCCGCCAGCGCAGCGCGCCCATCTAAAACGTGGAGGGCCGGGCACGCAGCGAGATCGACCTGTCGGTCAGCCCTCGGTCCGGGCGCCTCGCGGCATCCATCTCCAACGTACTTTTTAAAGCGTACCCGATTTTGGGAGCCTGCGGAGACCTGCTTGTCGATGCCACTACAGGCAGGCGGCCATACGTCTTCGATCCTAGCAGTACGCCCCTTCTGACTTGACGGGCTCGTACGCGCGAGCCTGAATATCATGCAGCCGGAAATATTGTGGCGTCTTCCTCGACCCACGTCATGACAGGACCGACCGTGACGCAAAACAGCGCCTCTTTTGCTTCGAACCCGTTCACTTGTGAAACGTGCGGTTCGGTACCTATTTCGTACCTTTCGAATTCACAATCACAACTATTACAGGTACGTTGCGATGGGGTCTGCGGGATACGAATTTTCTGCAATCCCCACTCCTGGCTACGGGTTTCGCATCGGCGGTGCGCCTCATGAATGTCGCGCGAGTGCGGTGCTCGAGCTCGTAGTTATCCAGACTGAGGTTTGTTTGGTGTGCAGGAAAGCACCTCACCGAAATCGATGGCCTGCCCCGCGTTGCCGACGTTGTCGCAACCGTGACTGGCGTCCGCACTGCACGCGTCGTCGTCCGGTTCCGCTACAACGGCGGCGTATCCATGACCAGCGCCGCCGCGAGCTGCGGCCCACTTGCGGGCGGACCGGCGGAGTGGGGCGCGGTGACGGCGGTACAGAGCGGGGCGTGGTCGGCGACGTTCCTCTCGAGCGGCCTGCAGCCGAACACGACGTACGTGTGCTGGGCGAACGCGACGAACGGGGCGGGAACGTCGGCGAACGTGTGGTCGGGCAACTTCACGACGTATAGTGCGCGGGCTTCGCTTGCTCATGTATATTTGCAGAGGTTCTGATCTAGGCTGCACAGCCGAAGGCATTCGGATTGATGCGGCGATGCTTGCGACCGCGCCGGCGTCGTTTGGCAGCCGCCGAGACGTCGCGTCGGCCATCTTCCGTAATGGCTCGAGCGGCTACAAGCTCTTCGTTGCAGGAGGCGGTGATATGGGTGGCTTTCTCTACGATGCAGCTGTCTTGGACATTGGTAAGATTAAACGTGCATGCTTTGAATACGAATTCCGCTTTATACTGCAGTAGATTCCAACACCTGGACGAAGCTAAGCTGGACCTTCCCGTGGGCGTCGGCTCTTGCGGCCTGTGCGTGGGACGAGATGGAGACCATCTACTGCGCAGACGACTTGAATTTCTGGAGCTACTCGGCTTCCTCGCTCACCGCCACCACACTCGACGATGTGCCAGTCGCGATCACGATCAACTGCGCGACCTTCTGGAACAATTCGTTCTGGGTTCGATGTCGTTGTCCTCGTTCGGCCGTCATGATCAGTACTACTCGCTGGTCTGACATTTTTCAATGCACATTTAGGTGATGAGCGACGCAACCGCCAACATGTACCGGTGCGGCTGCAACTGTTGTGAAGACGACAAATCCAATCGCTGAACGTGAACGTGCCCGCAGTTGGACGCCAAACACCAACTGGATCAAGGAGACCACAGTGGGCATTCCAGCCGGGACCGTCGTGGCTGGGAGCCCCTGCGTGCGAATCGGTTTGCGAGAGCCGCACTCATGATCATGATCATGATCATTTGTGCTTATCCGTGTAATATTCTGCTAACTGCGTGCTGCAGGACCGAAGTGGTATGTTGGCTGGGCGGCTGTGCCAGTCGCAGGAACGGCTGCAAAGATCTAGTGCGCTGAACTCCGGATCCGCCTGTGCTGCGCTCCCCTCTGATCCGCGGCGGGGCCGCGGGCCGGGGGCGCAGCGAGATCGACCTGTCGGTCAGTCCTCGTTCCGGACGCCTCGCCGCATCCATCTCCAATGTTCCGTTCTACCTGAATCCTATTTTGGGAGCCTGTGGAGACCTGCTCTTGGATGCCACGACAGGCAGACGGCCCTATCTGATAGATCCGAGCAGTGCGTTTCTCATGACGTGCTTGGGCTCGTGCGGGCCTTATCTGTTCTGCGCGTTATGCAGCCGGGAATATTGTGGCTTCTTCCTCGACGCACGTCATGACAGGACCAACCGTGAAGCAAAACCGCGCCGGTTCGGGCTCAAACCCATTCACTTGTGAAACGTGCGCCCTGTTGCAGTTATTTCTTAAACATTTATATTCTATTTCTGAACGGGAATATGGCAGTTACATTGCGATGGGGCATTCCTACAGCCCTGCTGCACTCCCCGCCCTTGGGTTTGGATCTCGCATCGGCGGTGCGCATTGCGAATCTCTTGCGCACGCGTACGCGCGCGGTACTCGTGATGTGATGGCTTTCAACATTAAAACTTTTTGAGCAGTTATGTATTCCGGCGATGGCCTGCCTGGCGTTGCCGACGTCGTCGCAACCGTGACTGGCGTCCTCACTGCGCGCGTCGTCGTCCGGTTCCGCTACAACGGTGGCGTATCCATGACCAGCGCCGCCGCGAGCTGCGGCCCACTGGCGGGCGGGCCGGCGGAGTGGAGCGCGGTGACGGCGGTGCAGAGCGGGGCGTGGTCTGCGACGTTCCTCGCGAGCGGCCTGCAGCCGAACACGACGTACGTGTGCTGGGCGAACGCGACGAACGGGGCGGGAACGTCGGCGAACGTGTGGTCGGGCAACTTCACGACGTATAGTGCGCTTCCTGTGGCCTCTCGAGCTCGCCGCATCGGCCTAGGCCTCCGCGGCCTTCTCTAGATCTCTAGATTTGATCATGATGTTTCGGCAGTTGGGGGCTACTCGATGGAAACCTCAAAGCTGGCTACGGGCACGTTTACGGGCCGCGACCAGGCGGGTGGCGTGCTCTACCGGAACACGTCCGGCAGCCAGATCTTCGCTCTCCTGGGTGGGCTTGGCGGGACGGCGCTGAGTGACATCCAGCTTTTGGATGTGGAGTCGAACAAGTGGAGAACCGCGACCGTGACCCTGCCGTCAGCCGCGGCGTTTCCTGCTTGCACGTGGGACGAGGCCGACACTATCTACTGCGCCAGTGAGCTTACGAGTATCGCTTTCGTAGGCGCTCTGATGGTAAGCTCATAGACGTGTTCGCAGCGGGGACGACGTTCTTCAGCTACCCGACGTCCATGACAAACAGGACTTCGCTGCCTACAGTTCCGCTTCCCATCATCAGCCGATGCTCTACGTACTGGAATGGTTCCATTTGGGTGCTCCGGATCCCTGTTTCGTGCGAAATCAGAGCCCCTGCTTATGTTCACATTCCGATCGTGCAGCTGTTCACCGACGCAGTTGCGAATATGTACCGGTAACCCCCTCGCGCTGCCGTCTTCAAGCATTCGCCAGAACGCGCGCGCCCTTTGCAGGTACACTCCCTCAAACAGCACGAGCGGGACGTGGACGAGAGAAACGACGGCGTCGGGCATTCCTAGCGGAACGATCGTCACGGCGACGGCATGTGCCCGCATCGGTTCTAAGTACTATAAAAAAAATGTAAATTGGGCATACTGCCCCACGAAATTATATATGGTAATAAAATCGAATAAACTCTCATTTTTTCATGTTTTCAACAAACATTTCAACAAAACAAACCATTCTCAGTAACCCAATCACCAATCTCAGTAAATCTCAGTAAGCATCATTTACAAAATTCGATGTTATATCATTGGCATACTGCCCCACGAGATTATATATGGTAATAAAATCGAATAAACTTTAAACTTTTCGATATTCCACAAACGTTTCGACAAAAACAAACCATTCACAGTAACCACACAAAACAAAACGTTTAATCTCAGTAAGCCTCAGTAACAACAATCGATGTTATATCATAATCTCGATTAATTATATTTAATCGAAGTTACATCCTTTTTATCCGCCGTGTCTCCCATCAATTTTAAACGTAATCGAATTTTACCCGATCCAAAAAATGACGACTGTTTTTAAATTTACCATATCGATCTGTAAATGACAACCATAATACCCGAAGATGTTAAACAAATTCTTCAAGATATGCCTTTAATTCCAGATGAGCAACAATTAAGCGAATTGATTGAGAAAACCGCTAATAGCGTTGGTTTAGATGTTAACAAACTTCCAAGTAAATATAAAACAAATTTTATGAAAGGCTTCGTATCTACCATGGAAACTTTGAACAGACACCAATACTCACAAATATTAGAAAATCGACATGATGTCAACCATACACGCTGTAAATTACGTAGGAAATTGATTATGAAAAATGCAATGGACAAAAAATGAGTTTCAAACATTCCTTGTTATCTAAACTGTTATTGTTGTGGGTTCATTACTTATTCTTACTGATTCTCTCTTTTTTATCGCTCTGCGCTTCACAAACTTCTTAAAGCCCTTTATATCATCATCTGTTAATATTGCCCGGTCTGTGTATACTTTTATATCATACCCTTGCAATCCAGTTATGACTGTTTGGTAGTTATAACCCCACAGTCTATGCAATTCCTTGTAGGTCTTTTTATCAAGACCCCCATTATACTCATCATAAGCGCAGTTAAACTCCTTCTCATTCCCGAGAATATTGAAAAATACTACGAACTCAACATTTCGACGAATCGTAGTAGAAATTGAGCATAAACGTTGAGTATTAATAATTACTGTAATCGAATAATGACGGGCTGTAGTGATCAATTTAGATAACACAGCCGAATTATGCATATCTAAATTGGAACCGATCATATCATCAAGTATAATAACAAGATTGTTGCGTTTTTCATTATTTTCGATTCGTTTCTTTTGCATGCTAATGAGTTTCACTACTACATTATCGTCCCATTCCTCATAGATATTATCAGGATGCGTTATATCTCTGAATTGACCTGTAAACGCAGTAGAACTAAATACTACAATCTGATCGATCTTATCCCTCAGTTCATAAAGTAGATATTTGCAGTAGGTTGTCTTACCAGAATTGCTGCGCCCACATAATAAAAACCGAGTGCTTAATTTAACTGTTCTTGCAGGCTCAAACTCCGGGATGTCATTCAAATCAATATCCATTCCTGTGTTATCCATTACAGTAATAAGATAAAAAACAAAATAAATTACTCAGCGCATGCAAGGCATGCTTGTCATGCCGACCCTACTAATTTTGAGCTTTCTACTATAACGAAAGAAAAGAACTTTAGAAGTTCGAGACTTTCAGGGTAGAGATGTTGTAGCCATTGAGGACCATAACATTGTGTCGTAGGGCATAGATATCAACCTGAACAGGAGCAGCATCAGTGCATCCCGAAACAGTGAGATCCATGTAACTGGAACTGCTGTTGAAGAAATCCTGGTAACCCATAACACTGTTCCGAAGCGAATCTTTTCCAGATTTGGAAAGAACGATTCCGTAAATATTTCCATTCTCGAATCCATAAGTAGTATTGCCAACAGTAACACCCTTGTAATGAGAAGGAATGTGATTGATAGCCGAGAGGAAACCGGAAATGGGTTTGTTAGAGATATCAAGGGAGCGATTGTTGTGGAAGATCTGGAACTGATCGATCTTAACATCCGAAACATGACCACAGAAATCCGAGTGAGTGTAGGTGTTAAGTTTGTTCACCTCTCGAACTGTCATGAGAATCGAATGAACCAGACCAGAAACATTAGCGAGTGTCACCTCAACCGATTCACCAGCATCAGCGGTTTTAAGCGCTCGTGTCTTCTTGTGGATGACCTCTGTGATCGGAATGCGAATGCCACCTTGTTCATTTGCCATTTTCAAAAGTGTCTCAGCCTCAGCCGAAGCGATGTTTACAAATTGACAGATCAGGGAGCAATCCGCAAATGTAACAGATCCACCAGCAGGAACTTTGACTATCCCAGCATCACGGAAATCAACCTCAATTGTTGGCATATCCGCCAGTGTGCATAGTGGGAAGTAAGCATCATCCCAGAAAGCAGCGGGGATTTTAACAATGTATTCCATAGCCTCATCAGTGCTTTCACGATCAAGTTCTTTGAAGTAACCAAGAGAAGCATACATGCTGCTCATGGTAGCATGATCATTATCAATCAGAGCGTTAACAGTAATCCAGTCACCAGGGATGATATACTTGAAACCACCATGAACAAAGCGAACCTCATTAATAAAGGAAGAACCACCATTAGGGAGGGTGCAGGCTACACCACCACCAGTGGCAATCTTGAAATAGAGCGAAACACCAGCAAGGAGTTGCTTACGAGGCAGATCAAAGTAAGCGGTATTCTTAAAGCCAAAAGTATTGCCTCGGGGGCGAACTTGCTCGAGGAATGGTTTGTACTTGGGGTTGGTTCCGATTTGGAGACCAGGGGATAGATAAATTTGATCGGAACCGGGAGTTACGAGGAGTTCCTTAAGGGTAGTTCCAGTGAGTGCCATCTCTTATGTTTAAAATACCAAAAGAAATTTTTAAAATGCTTTATTAAACAGAATGACGCGTCATTACCTTAATATTGATTCCAGGGACCGAGATGATGGAACCCCAACGAACTTCACTTACAAAATTCCCCATGCAATCCAAAATGTGAGAGCCTGCAGAGTGACTAACTTTGAGATGTTCAATAACATTTACAATCTTAGCGAGAATGGAAGTTTGATAACAGGAACCTATGATGCTGGAGATGTAATTAAGACCAAGAGTAACACTATTTCGAAAGGGACATATACTTCGGATAGTTTGGTGAATCTTCTAAATGCCAAACTAGCTTCACAAGTGTACGGAGCAGCGGGAACTACATATACTCGCCATTTCTACGTTACATATGATCCTGTTACCATGTTTCTACGGTTCATGTGCGATGCAACATTTACCCTCACCTTTGGAAGTCGGATCTTAGCGAACTTCCTTGGTTTCCCAGATCGCAGACCTGACAGTTCTGAAAATGGATACGCTTCTGCCCTGCTCGATTCACCTGTAACAGTTGGAGCTTATACTTATAATTACTACATTGACAGTGTTATACCGCTTGATCTTCTGTTCAATTCTTACATCCTTCTTCATGTTGACCCACTCAAAGGCAACTATGTAAGCAAGAACACCAGCGATGATAAAGCCCTTGCAAAAATCGAGATTGACCAAACGGTAGGCAGTCTGCTAAAATACGATTCATCGAATAATTCCATGATCCTGCATGAGCAAAACGGTTTGGTGGAAGTTGAAACGCTAAAAGTTCGTCTCACATACTGGAATGGTGCCGAAACGGATATTACCACTGACTGGTCGATGACTCTCGAACTCATTACGGAAGATGATAAAGATCTGACCAAGAAAGCATTGAAGAATGTCATTAAAGAGTTGGAGGGACTCTACTTGCCGTTCTCACGGTCATAGGAAATACTGTAGAATAAATTTGTCTCGATATTACAAATGGCTCGCAAGACTCAGCCCAAGAATTTCTTAGCCAAACCAGTTGAGCAAGCAGAACCAGAACGGAAACAGTTTAAGAAATCGAAAGGAACCGCAGCATACGGAACTGGTGATCTCGATAAAAATGTCCACCAGACCATGAATGCTCACACAATTGCGCTTACTTCAAACTCAAATGATGATAATGCCCTGGTTGACCAAGTCCCACTGAACCGCATGCCCGGAGCGAAACGAGGAATCAAGAAAGGGCAGTTCAAATCATCCACGAAGGACAAGGTTGCCTCATCATCGACACTGCTGAAACTGCTTGATGGTGGTGAGAGACTCTACTCAACCTATTCCGAGAAAGACCATCGCAACCGCTACTTTATTCGTTCAACCACTGGTGGACTGAAATCTGTGACATACCAGTATGCTAGGAGTCTTGTTGATGGCATTGCAGCAGAGACCAAAAACGAAAACAGGATCAAGGAACAGCCAATCACAAAGGAAAAGGTGGAGAAGAAACCAGAAGTAACCCATGAAGTCATCCCTGAACCTGTTCATGTTGCAAAAGAATCACCAGCCGAATTGATTGCAAAGACCATCGATTATCAAGACTCCAACAAAACGGATTTGCCGGTCCTCAATAAATCGATCCTCCGGGTTGCCACTTCGCAGGCTGATCCAGTCAACTCGATTCCAAATGCCGCCCCAATGGTCTCAGGGTTTGCCAAGCTCGGTATTAAACCTGGTTATCGCCGTTAAGGATCAATCCCGAAATTAAAAAATCTTAAACATTGTTAGCGCTACGTAACCAATCTTATCCCGTAGGCTCAAACACTTTTTCATTTTTATGGAAGGCGTTGTAGAGCGAAGTGAAATATCCATAGGTAAATCACTTTAATCACCTGTTCTACCGGGTTCAGTGGTAGAAACTTGCAGCCGACAAGTGAACCTTCAAGGTATCGGTGGCTTTATCATTTTTCCAGCATCTTCTTTCGTACTGGATGCAATGCGATTGGGACCAAAAATTGATTGGGTTCTCACAAAGAATATATACACGACATAAAAACTACTTAAAGATTTCTTAACATATATTAAGAGAGTAGAAAGGACAAGAATGACGATCACAGAAGCCCAAAAGAAAGCAACTTACCGCTACCGTAAAACAGAAAAGGGTATGTTAGCGCTTGCTAGGATTAATGAGAAACGCAATGCAAAATGGAATGAACTCTATAACAATGATGAAGAATTCAGACAAGCTCACATAATGACTTCATGCAAGGCTCAATATGTAAATAACACCATTCTCTATGTAAAGTATCTATTTGACATTCCTCGTACTAACCGTGGACGTCCATCAAAGTATGTTAATGCTTGTTAATCGTTTTTCTCAGCGCGATTGCTCTGAGAACCCGCGGAAACCGCGCTGGAAGCAAAACTATAAATCTTTCTGTTATTTTTAGAGTTCGATGATCGAGCCAACCCTTTGTTATTTTTATAAATGCCCTCGACTGAATTTATTTTGTTGGAGACTTTTGGTTTTGCCGGTAAAATTTGACGCAAGTATAAAATGACTTAAGGAAATAAAATATAGAGTATATATAAAAGTGAAAATGCCTCGCGCAGTAAGTATTCAGAATGCGAGAAAGAGACAAGGAATGCTAGCAAAGCTTGGTTACCTTCTTGGTGCCGGAATCATAAATGAAGAGCAATTTAACGCATTGGGTTACTTTGCCTTCATTAAGAGACTTCGATCTGCTGGTCTGAAGGACATAAGCGATACAATTGATGGTATTATTGCCAGGGGTGAGGGCAGACTGAATGAGCAGGATGAAATCGAGAGATTTGGTAACATTGAGGTTATTGAAGGTGGAAATAAGAAGACCAAAGCAGAGCGGATCGCTGAAAAACGAGACAAGAGAGCTGAACGGAAGCAGCAGAAGAAGCAGAAGAAAGCAGGGAGAACCGCTAAGAATGTTGAGAAGCAGAAGGTTAGAGAAAGAATAGCAAAGGAGGCAAAACAGCAGAGAGAGGATGAGAAGAAGCAACGAGAGGAGGCAGAGGTGATGCAGGCTATGAATAGTCTTGTAAGTGAGGTCACTTGGAGGAACCAGACCAAAGATAACATCGCTTCTGCCATGAGTTTATTGATAGGGTTGTTCGTTGGGATCCCTTTTACAATCGTTTTCGAGATGCTCTTCGTAACAGACGAGGTATTAAGTATAACCTCTACAGCATGGCGAGATATGTGAAAGTGGCAACTGGAGAAATAAGAACCATGCAATGGACCACCCCATTCTACCTTCTTGTCAATGATCAAGAGATTGTTGATACTGTTGATGAATCAATTGATGCATTGCAGGAGGTTCTCACTTCACCTGATAGTTGGAAGCTAGAAAACATCTTAACAGTTCGCTTGCAGATTCTTACTTATCAGCCACTCGCAGGTAGCTCCTATATTGACCTCCCACCAGGAATAAAAAAGCGTAAAGCTGTGATTAATCCACAGAACAAAGATAATAAATGTTTCGCATGGGCGGTAACTATTGGACTACATCAACATGAGCTATCTCATAAACACCGATATGATGTAAAGCGATACAAGAAGTATGAGAATGAGTTCAATTGGAATAAGTTTGAGTTCCCATTCAAGAATGATCCTCGTCAGTACGAACGAGCATCAAAAATGATTGGTCGACCAATCAATGTGTATATGGTCGATCGATCACATATCGTTCCAGTCCATATCTGTAAGGACCCATCCCAACAACATCTTACAATTGACATTCTTCTGTGGACTGTCAACGAAAAAACCCACTATGGTTACATTTCTAGCATGTCAAGGTTAATATCGAATTCACACCATGGAACTCGCCATTTCTGTAAAGCTTGTTTGAGAGGGTTCACAAGTGAAACAGTATTGGAGACACACATTAAACATAACAAGTGTTACGATCGACCAAATGCAACAGTTGACACAATGCCACCGATTGGCTCTAAGACGAAGTGGGACCCAAAGAAACACATTGATAAGACTGTTTGGCATCCAATGTTCGTTGTTTCTGACTTTGAATGTATTTTGAAGAAGGTGGATGAGACACGAGGTGAAAACACTGCAGTCTACCAGAAGCACATTCCAAGTGGATACAAAATCATGGTTATCCACAACGAAGAGATTATAAAACAGGTATTGTATCGGAAGGAGAACCCAGAAAATGATGATGAGGTTACACAGCACTTTATGGAGACACTGAAAACGATTGAATCCGATTTACTTGAGAAGCTTAGACATGTTGCACCAATGGTTATGGAACAATGGCACAAAGAGGATTACAGAGATTCTGTTGCTTGCTACATCTGCGGAGATGAGTTTGGAGCTACTATAACTGATGACAATGGTAACACATGTCAAGTTAAAAAGGTTAGAGACCACGATCACATTACAGGAGATTACCTTGGAGCAGCTTGCAATACTTGCAATCTGAAACGAAAGATCAATCCAAAGATCCCAGTTGTGTTCCACAATCTAAAAGGTTATGATGGACACTATATTCTGAAGGCTTTGAATTTCAATGAACCTGGTAAGGAAATTCGTTGCATTGCCCAGAATTTTGAGAAGTTCATAGCATTCGATATGGGACCATACAAGTTCATGGACTCTTTGAATTTCATGGCTTCGAGCCTTGATGGTCTGGTAAAGAATCTCAGTAAGAATAATTTCAAATTCACCAATGAGTGGTGTGATTCTGTAAATTACTCACAGGAACAGCGAGAGCTACTGATGCAAAAGGGACACTTCCCTTACGACTACCTGGATAGCTTCGAGAAACTCAGTGAGACCCAATTACCTCCCAAAGAAGCTTTCTACTCGAAACTCAATGATACTGAATTAAGTGACTCCGACTACAAGCATTGCCAGAGGGTATGGGACGCTTTCAACTGCAAAACTCTCGGAGATTATCACGATATCTATCTTTCTACTGATGTTGCTCTGCTTGCTGACGTTTTCAATACATTCCGCAATGTTTGCTACAGTAATTATAAGATCGATCCTATCCATTTCATTTCAGCTCCTCACCTGTCATGGTTCGCGATGTTGAAATATACAGGTGTGGAGTTGGAGCAATTGAGTGACCCTGAAATGTATAGATTCTTTGAACTTGGAATTCGTGGAGGTGTTTGCATGGTTCCCAATCGTTATGCAGAGGCTAATAACCCCTACATGAAGTCTTATGATCCATCAAAGTCAACAAAGTATATCACCACTTGGGATGCCAACAATCTGTATGGGAAAGCGATGAGTTTCAAGCTACCCAGAGGTGGATTTGAGTGGATTGATGACATCGAGAATTTCGATTATATGGGCTTTGATGTGGAAGGTGATAGAGGTGCAACTTTGGAGGTTGACTTGGAATATCCAGAACACCTACATGATCTTCACAGTGATTTACCTCTTGCTCCCGAATCTCTAATAATCACCAAGTCAATGATTTCACCAACACAGCTTGAAATGATTGGTGATGAAAAACTACCCCAGACTCGTAAGTTGGTTCCCAATCTGATGGACAAGACCAATTACATCCTACACATCAAAAACTTGCAGTACTACATCTCAAAAGGATTGAAGGTAACAAAGGTTCATCGTGGGATTATGTATGATCAATCCGAGTGGTTGAGACCATACATTGATTTCAATACCGTACTGCGGACGCAAGCTCGTAACGATTTTGAGAAAGACTTCTACAAACTCATGAATAACTCAGTTTTCGGAAAGACCATGGAGAACGTTCGCAAGCGAAGTAACATAAAGCTTTGCAACGATCCGAGGGTGCAGCTCAAACACAACAGCAATCCGTTGTTGAAGACAGTGAAGATTATCAATGAGAATCTTACTGCTTTAGAGTTCTATAAGGGTTCTATAATGTTGGATAAACCCATTTATGTTGGTCAGGCTATCTTGGATCTGTCCAAACTAATCATGTATCGTTTCCATTACGATTACATCATGGTGAAGTATGGACCTGGATCAGCCAAGCTCCTCATGACTGATACAGATTCCCTGTATTATCTGATTGAGACTGATGATATCTACAAAGACATGATTGAGGATTCTCATTGGTTTGATCAGTCTGATTACAACAAATCCCACATCTGTTACAACCCTAAAAATAAAAAGGTTCCAGGTTTGTTCAAGGATGATTGTGGTGATTATCTCGTCACAAGGTTTGCAGGCTACAAACCAAAAGCATACTCCTACGAGAAGGAGTTGAATGTTAAGGCTCTTGGTCTTGAAGTTGCTGGTGATACAAAGACTGTGAAGAAGTTGAAGGGAGTTCAGAGGAATGTTGTTCAGAATAAATTGGAGTTCCAACAGTTCTACAACACTGTCATGAACCCCAGGTTCAGCAAGAATCTGTAACAGTTAGAGGCTTCCGATCAAAGAACCACGAGGTAACAACGCAGGAAATGAAGAAAAGGGCATTTAATGCGCTCGACACTAAGCGGTATCTTTGTGAGGATCTCTATACGACTCTTGCGATTGGACACTATAAAACAAAAACGACACTATTATAAGGATGGATCAGGTTTTGAGTTACACCAAGTATCGACAGAAATTGATTAAAGAAGGTGTCACATTTGATGAGGAAGAACTAAGAAAGCGTTTTAAAAATCAAGAGATTGAGCAGATCTTTAAAAAGCCCAGAAAGCAAAAGTCTTTCTTGCGGATCGTTGCTCCACCCAATTCCTTTCAGGTTGATGTGATTTATTTCAAAAGCTACAAGACAGCAACACATGGAGTGGATAGGATGATGGGATTTGTCGATATATTGAGTCGGAAAGCATTTGTATACCCTTTCAAGCCAAAGGATTCGAAAATCGATATTTTCAACAGGTTCAAAGTTGAGGCAGGCAAGGTTAGTGCTATCTCAGGAGACAATGAGTTCTCTGCTGAGATTTATAGGAAATGGTGTGAGGAAAACAATGTAACTCTTTACACTGATGTAGCTAAGAATGACCACATCACAGTAGGTGATAAACTTGGTATTATTGATAGGTTTACCAGAACTTTCAAGCAATATTTGAGAAAAGCAATAGTTTCGAGTGGGAACCCCAAATGGACAGATTATTACAAGGAAGTTCTTTCAACTTATAACAACAGCCCACACACATCACTTAAGAATGATCCTCCCAATGCAGTTTACGGGAATAACGAGAAAGAATCGTTTATATATTTGCGTGATGCATTGCATAATAAGCGTGTTAAAGAAGGTAGCCCAACAGTAAAGGAGGGAGATTATGTTCGAGCTGTAACTGAAAAGAAGACTTTCGATAAAGAAGGAGCAAGATACAGCAAACAGGTGTATAAAGTAGCAGGCAAGGTAGGTAATCGATTCAGTTTGTTGGAAGAGAATGAGGGAGAGAGTCCAAAAGAAGTGAAACGAAACTTTAAACTGAACGAGTTGCAAAAAGTAGATAAGGCAGCAATTGTTAAGATTCCCACACAGAAGCGTGTGGAGCGAGTGAAAAAACAACAAAGGTGAATAGATTAGTAGCAAAAGAGGGTATCAAGCCCAATAGGAGCAAAGTAGTTAGGAAGAGGTATAATTTAAGAAGCGGTTTGACTAGGCGTTAGGTTGTAAGGTATGAGCCATCTTTCGATTCAACAATTTTCGTGATAGGTCTAAACACTTTGAAAATTTCTTTATTATGGATTCCTTTAACATACCAACCCTTATTAATGGGATCCCATCTGAGACCATAAGATTTCGCTAATTGGATATCTTTGAAAGCAACTTGACAATACATTTTAACATTAATGTATTTGATTTCGTCTTCGGTTAGTTTTCGGAATTCTTTGAAGATCTCACTGTTTTCATCTTCAACAAACCATAGCTTCTTTTCAAAATCCCATTTTGCGCCTTTTGATTTCACGGATTCACGATCATCATATCGAGAGAAAATGTAAAAGCGTTGTTGTGGCTTGGTTTCCATTTTTATTCAGATTATCAGATTATTTTTATATGAAACAATCAATGAGGAATAACCGAGATTATGATATAACATCGATTGTTGTTACTGAGGCTTACTGAGATTAAACGTTTTGTTTTGTGTGGTTACTGTGAATGGTTTGTTTTTGTCGAAACGTTTGTGGAATATCGAAAAGTTTAAAGTTTATTCGATTTTATTACCATATATAATCTCGTGGGGCAGTATGCCAATGATATAACATCGAATTTTGTAAATGATGCTTACTGAGATTTACTGAGATTGGTGATTGGGTTACTGAGAATGGTTTGTTTTGTTGAAATGTTTGTTGAAAACATGAAAAAATGAGAGTTTATTCGATTTTATTACCATATATAATTTCGTGGGGCAGTATGCCCAATTTACATTTTTTTACTATATTGGATTCACCACCCCGGTCGTGAATCCAAGCAGGATCTTGTAAGCCCAGCCGCTCATGCTAGCGCTGCAGCAGATCTCGATCTGACTAGCTTCGCAGCGAAATTGATCTTGCTGTAAGCTCGAGCTCCAGGGTCGGGCGAACCGTCATTTCAATCTCCACCTCAGCCATCACTACAGGTTCATGGTGTTCGTGTCTGCGAGCTAGTTATATGTGCTGAATTTCAGCCAGACGTCAATCCGGCCATGTTTGCGTGCGGAAATCTGCTGGTGGATGCAACGCGCAACCGGCGCCCTTACATCATTGATCCGAGTAGTGCGTTTAGCGTTAAAAACTTGAAGATATGTAGAGGAATCTGAAGCTGATGCCATTTTCAGGCGGCTCTATTGTCGGCAGCCCTTCAAACATACAAATGACCGGCATCGCCTTCCCCTTGAGGAGAGCAGCTCTTGGCTCGGATCCGACCCTGTGCACCTTGTGCGTGCACCTCTCGAGCTTAAGCTTGCTTTAATTTGTGAGCTTAAGCTTGCCGGCCGACGCCCGCATCAGGATCGCTGTTGGTGGAGACGTCGCCGGTACCGGAGCCACCGCGATCCAAATGCGCGGTTCGCTTAAATCGCATGTTTGAGTTCTAATTCACAATATCAAAATGTAATTAATAAACATCTCTGCACAGGGACGTACCCTGGATGGAACCTGCCGGTGGTGGCCTCCGTGAAAGCTATGTCGACGGGCTCGCGCTCCGCCACCGTTACCATAAACTTTGCTTGGAACGCGGGCGTGGAACTGACCAGCGCATCGGCGAGCTGCATTCCCTTGGCTGGAGGGCCTGCTGATTGGACTGCGTCCGCGGCAGTGCCCGCAGGGACACGCTCAGGGCCACTTACGCTAGCAGCGGGTGGGCTGCAGCCGAATGTGTCGTACGCGTGTTGGGCGAATGCCTCGAACAGCGTGGGGACCTCGGCCAGCGTCTCTTCCGCGCAGTTTCGGACGACTGCCGAAGCGCCTGCCGCCGTCGGCATCGCCACGCAGAACGTCCAGGCAACCGCGGCAGAGCTTGTCGTGACGTTTGGAAGTACCGGAGGGTCGACCATTACTTCCGCTGCCGCGAGCTGCACCCTTCTTGACTCTACCGGCGTAGTCTGGAGCGCATGGATTGCAGTGACGTCGCCGGTTGGCGCCAACTTTACGGCAACCGGACTGGCGTCGAACTCAACCTATAGCTGCTCGTCCAACGCTACAAACCTGATTGGGACGTCCCCGAATTCGAATGTCACATTCACAACGCTCGTGCTCACGGAGACGCCGAGCCCGAGCCCGTCGCCCAGCCCGTCGCCGACGGAGACGCCGAGCCCGAGCCCGTCGCCCAGCCCGTCGCCGACGGAGACGCCGAGCCCGAGCCCATCGCCAAGCCCGTCGCCGACGGAGACGCCGAGCCCGAGCCCGTCGCCCAGCCCGTCGCCGACGGAGACGCCGAGCCCGAGCCCATCGCCAAGCCCGTCGCCGACGGAGACGCCGAGCCCGAGCCCGTCGCCCAGCCCGTCGCCGACGGAGACGCCGAGCCCGAGCCCGTCGCCCAGCCCGTCGCCGACGGAGACGCCGAGCCCGAGCCCGTCGCCCAGCCCGTCGCCGACGGAGACGCCGAGCCCGAGCCCATCGCCCAGCCCGTCGCCGACGGAGACGCCGAGCCCGAGCCCGTCGCCCAGCCCGTCGCCGACGGAGACGCCGAGCCCGAGCCCGTCGCCCAGCCCGTCGCCGACGGAGACGCCAAGCCCGAGCCCGTCGCCCAGCCCGTCGCCGACGGAGACGCCGAGCCCGAGCCCGTCGCCCAGCCCGTCGCCGACGGAGACGCCGAGCCCGAGCCCGTCGCCCAGCCCGTCGCCGACGGAGACGCCGAGCCCGAGCCCGTCGCCCAGCCCGTCGCCGACGGAGACGCCGAGCCCGAGCCCGTCGCCCAGCCCGTCGCCGACGGAGACGCCGAGCCCGAGCCCGTCGCCCAGCCCGTCGCCGACGGAGACGCCGAGCCCGAGCCCGTCGCCCAGCCCGTCGCCGACGGAGACGCCGAGCCCGAGCCCGTCGCCCAGCCCGTCGCCGACGGAGACGCCGAGCCCGAGCCCGTCGCCCAGCCCGTCGCCGACGGAGACGCCGAGCCCGAGCCCGTCGCCCAGCCCGTCGCCGACGTCGACGGAGACGCCGAGCCCGAGCCCGTCGCCCAGCCCGTCGCCGACGGAGACGCCGAGCCCGAGCCCGTCGCCCAGCCCGTCGCCGACGGAGACGCCGAGCCCGAGCCCGTCGCCCAGCCCGTCGCCGACGGAGACGCCGAGCCCGAGCCCGTCGCCCAGCCCGTCGCCGACGGAGACGCCGAGCCCGAGCCCGTCGCCCAGCCCGTCGCCGATGGAGACGCCGAGCCCGAGCCCATCGCCCAGCCCGTCGCCGACGGAGACGCCGAGCCCGAGCCCGTCGCCCAGCCCGTCGCCGACGTCGACGGAGACGCCGAGCCCGAGCCCGTCGCCCAGCCCGTCGCCGACGGAGACGCCGAGCCCGAGCCCGTCGCCCAGCCCGTCGCCGACGGAGACGCCGAGCCCGAGCCCGTCGCCCAGCCCGTCGCCGACGGAGACGCCGAGCCCGAGCCCATCACCCAGCCCGTCGCCGACGGAGACGCCGAGCCCGAGCCCGTCGCCGAGCCCGTCGCCGACGGAGACGCCGAGCCTGAGCCCGTCGCCCAGCCCGTCGCCGACGGAGACGCCGAGCCCGAGCCCGTCGCCCAGCCCGTCGCCGACGGAGATGCCGAGCCCGAGCCCGTCGCACAGCTCGACCCCGCTTCCGAAATCGCAGTCGTCACCTAGCCCGAGCCCATCGCCAAGCCCGTCTCTTTCGCCGCCTACGCCCATACCGACTGCTCCTCCGCCGGCTATAATCGTCGCGCAAGAAGCTGTCGTCTACAATCCAGAAGCCATTGCAGGAGCTTCAGAGCTCGTGACCCGCATTTCCGCCCTGTCGGTCTTCATCGCCCCCCCGAAGGTCATCAGCGATACTGTGGCGTCCGACAGCTCTTCCAGCGGCGCCCCACGCAGCCTAAAAAGTGTCGCCGTGCTCGAGTATTACTTCAGCTCCGCCACTGACCCGCAGAGCCGCACGGTGCGCGTGAATTGAGTTTTTTCGAACTTCCAGAATCGCAGAGAACTTACATTCTTATAATTACGCGCACCAGACGTTCGATTCGCTGCTGGAGAGCCTCTCGGGGAGCTCGCCGGAACTTTTCGGCGTGTATGAGGTGACGAGGCCCGGCGCGCCGGGCTACGTCAACGTCAACTCGGCATACCCCTTTGCCGGGGCGGCCCTGCTGACGAACGTGGTGGGCACGCTCACGTACGACCCCGACTGGGGCTCGTTCGCCGCCGTCGCCGCTGCCATCTTTGACGCAACGGGATTTCGCCCCGCCGCACTCTCCGTGGCCACGCCGCGGCGTGCCCTCCGCCAGTACTCGCGGTCCGCCGTTCTCGTCTCCTTCGGCAGCACTGTCGGCGCCCTACAAGCCGCCAAGAAGGCGCGTCGCTTTCCCCTCACTGATTCGTCTTCGCTAAAGCGGCTAGTAGACGCTGGCGCTCGTCGCGAGCTGCATGCTCGAGCCCGTGTACCAGTTCGAGCTGGACAGCGAGCTGGCGCAGAACCCGTGCCTTAACTTTACCACCGATGCTACCCTCCCCATGCCTGGTGCGGCTTGGATCGGCAGCATTACTATGTGCCGTGATCGATATCGTGACCGCGCTTCGCACGGCCCCGCAGCGGTCAAGGCGCTGGGGCGGCAGGTCGACCTGGCCACCAACGACACGGCCTTGGCGGGAGCGATTTTTTCCCTGCTGAGCGTGCCGGGCGATGGTGATGCGACCTCGCTCGGGCTCGTGGCGTCGCGGCGGCCCGCCGCCGGCGTCGTGCTGCGGGGCGAGAGCGCCGCGGAGACGCTGCGCGCGCCAGGCGCGGGCGATCGCGAGGCTGTTTGTGCCCTCTCCGACGGGCGCGAGTGGCTCTTCTTCGTCTTTGGCTCGGACTCGGACGGCGCGAGCGTCTCTGCAACGAGCGCCGCAACGCTGCGAAACTTCACGCTGCCCTCTTCGGCGCTGCCGCGGCCCGCCGCCTGCGCCGCCTTCGACGGGCCCTTCTCGCTCGTGGTCGGCACGCGGGAGCCGCGGCTGCATCGCGTGCGGCTGACGGGCGACGGCCTCGCGAGCGAGCCGATCGCGTGGACGCTGCCCAGCGCGAAGCCGGTCGTGCTCGGGGAGCGCGCCCGCCAGCCGCCGGCCGCCGCCTCGCGCGCCGTCTTCCTCCAGTCCGACGATGCCGCGAGCACCGGCGGCGGCGCCTGCAACGCCGCCGACGCGTCCGTCTTCCTCCTCGTCGTCGACCGCTCCGGGGCGGTGCGCAGCGTCGCGGGCGCCCTCCCCGGCCTCTGCCCGCAGGCCCTCGCAGTCTCTCCCGACGAGTCCGCCGCGCTCGTCCTCGTCGCCGGCGGGCGCCTCTTCCGTGCACCGCTGCACCCGAACGCGACGGGCGGCCTCCGCGAGCTGCCGGGTCCCAACCGAATCCCAGGCGGCGGTGCGCTCGCCTCGGTCATCTTCCTCGCCAGCCGTGCGTACGCTGTCGGCGCCGTCGTCGGGAGCGAGCTGGCGGCGGGGCCGCGCCTGTGCCTCCTCTCCGTGCTGGAGGGCGAGGTCGCCGCCTCGACCTGCTTCGACCTCGAGCTCCCAAGCGCGGGCGTTGCCGGCGCCGCCGCTCAGGTCGCACTGCAGGCCGCGCGCCCGGCCCGTGCGTTCTACGTGACCCTTGGTAGGCTCCTGGTGCCCCTGCGCGCCGAGGCCGGCAGCGTCCGGCTGCTGGGGGGCGCCGGCACGAGCGCGCAGCTCGGCTCGAGCCTTGTGCTGGAGTACATGGTGGGGGGCTTCAACCTGGAGACGCGGGTCAAGGTCGTGAGCGCGGCCAACCTGCGCACCGTCTACAGCTTCGCGGCGAGCAACCCGGAGGGGAGCTGGCGGGCGGCGGGCCGCCGGGCGACGGCCATCCCCCTCCGCGCCCCCTTCTTCGCCGTCGGGGGCAGCTACGCGGTCGTGGTCTGCCTTGAGCTTGACGAGGCGTGCAGCCCGCCGGGGCTGCACTTCAAAGTCCGCGACGCCGCGGGTGCGGTCTTCGATTCCCATCAGCCCTTGACGCTGCAAAGAACGCTGCTGCCCTTGACACGCGCGCGCGGCCGCCGGGCAGGCTCGGACACGGGTCCCGCGCGGTCGGTGCTTCTCCGCCTCTCCGCGCTGCGCTCGTACGTCGGGGGCCGGCTCCAGGCGGTACTCGACGGCGTCTCCCTCGAGTCGCCCGTGCGGGGACAGTCCGCCGTGCGCCGCCCCGCGTTTGTGAAATTGCTGCTCTGCTTGGCGAACAAAGGATCGTGCAGCGCGTCGTGAGCGAGGGGGATGCGGCGGTGAACGCGAGCTTCTATTGGAACGACCCCGCGCGCTGGGCCGCCGCCAGTTCGTATCCCCCGCCTCCCCTTCCCACTTCCCTCTCCGCCCACAGCCAAAGCAGGCGGCCCCGGGCGGGCGGTGCACTTCCGCTTCGAGAAGGGGCCGGGCCGCTGGCGCCTCGCGTCCATTCTGGCCGCCGATGCCACGGGGGTGCGCGAAATGCTTGATTTTCGCGCGCGTGCGAAAGAGTCCGAGCCTCGAATTTCGCAGGAGCTGCTCCAGTGGGTCGCGGGCTACAACGCCGACGCCCCCTCGGCGGCGCTGGGCAGCGCCCTTGAGTGCGGGGCGCTCAACGTCACGCTCGTAGCTGCCGGCTCGGCGGCCCCGCGGGGATGGCTTGCCCTCTCCAACTTCAGGATGTTCGCCTTTGAGGCCGCCGGGGGTACGTATACGGTTAGATTGGCGGTTTTCCGCTCAAGCGTGCTTCGAGATCGAGATCGCCTGCTCCCCTCACGCACGCCCTGCGTGCAGAGGTCGACAAGCTGCAGTGCGCGGGCGGCGAGTCGACCACGTGCTTCCTGCGGCAGAACGCGAACGGGGCGGGGCGCCTCGTCGCCTCGTGCGGGCCGGCCGCCGCGGTACCCGCCGTCCTGCGCGCCGACCTCGGCGCCGTCGGCTTTGCCGCCTTGCTTGAGCGCGCCTCCACCATCGGCGGCCGCCCCGCCGCCCTCGCGGCGTCGCGCCGACGGGCGCTCGCCCTCTCCGACCTTGTCGTGACGAGCTTCGGCAAGGGCCCTGCCGGCATGACGGCGCGCCCGGCCCGCGCCTCGCAATCGGCGCCGCCCGCGGCCGTCGCCGCCGGCTGACGCGTGCACGCGCGCTGCGCAGCCGGCGCTGGAGGTCTTCGACGCCGTCGACGCAGGAGCCGAGCCCGCCGCGCTGATACAGGGCGTGGCGGTGGACGGCGCCGACGAGGCCCTCAACCCGAAGCCAGGCAGCCCGCCCGGTGCGTGCTCGGCCTTGCCGCCGTCGAGACCATCGGACCGACCGGGGCGCGCGCGGCACGCAGCCGGGGCGTGGACGCCCGTGGTCTCGGCCGCCGCGCTGCAGCCGTCCGACTTCGCGTGCACCTTCGGGCCCGAACTCTTCGCGCTGCTGCCATCCGCCGTGCGCTCCTTCGGCCTCGCAAACGGCGCGTGGGGCGAGGGCCCCGCGGCGCCGCGCGCGACGGCGGGCGCTGCCTTTGCGTGCCTCGAGCCCACCCTCTACGGTCCGCCTCCTCTCCCCTCGTTTTCGCGGAGCGCTGAGGCGGGGGCAGCGCTCGGGGCGGACGGGGCCCTCATGGCCTACTCTTCCGTCTCCGCCGAGTGGGTACAGCTGAACGCGAGCGGGGAGCAGCCCGCCCCGCGCAGCGCCGCCGGCCTCGTCGCCACCGGCGAGGCCCGCCTCCTGCTCATGTGCGACCGGCCGGCCGCCCGATCTTATGCCGAAGCCAAGCCGAGCTCACGGCGGGCGGGCATGCACAGGGGCGGGCTGGACGGGGCGTGGCGGGCGCTGGAGGACGCGTGGGAGCTCGACCTCGCGCTGCTCGAGTGGCGCCGCGCGGGCGCGCCGCCCCCGCAGCCCGCCCGCGTCGGAACCTCCCTCGCCCCCGCGGGCACCTCCCGCTCGGTCTTCTTCGCCTTCGGAGGCGTCGCTGTGGGCGCTGCCTCGACGTATTTCGACGACCTCTACCGGTGCGCCGCGCCCCCTTCTGTTCCCGCGAAGCCTTCCCTCTCTTGGAGGGCCGGACGAGCGGGGGGACAGGTACGACCGCGACGCGTCGACCGGGGCGTACTCGGCGAGCCGCGTGATCTCGAGCGGGGCGGGCCCCTCGCCCCGCGCCCACGCGGTGGTCCAGGCTTCGGCCTCGGGCGGGCTGCTGTACGTGGCGGGCGGCCTCGGCGCCGACGGCCCCGCGAGCCCCTCCGAGCTCTTCGTCTTCGACGCCGCGCACTCGACCTGGACGATGCTGCTCCCCTTGGGGAGGCCCCCCGCGTACCCCGCGCAGCTTTCGCGCGCCCCCGCCTCGGCAGTCCTCGACGGGGCACTGTACGTCGTCTCGGAGGGGGCGGTCGTCGCCTGGAGCCTCTCCCGTATCGCCTCGTTCCCTTCCAGTGCGTCGCCAGCTGTTATCCTTACACAAGCCCCCTCGCTATTTGTGCCCAAAGTTGCTACTTGTGCAGGTACGGGCACGCCGACGGCGCCTTTCATCTCCGCCCCCCCAAGGGCCGCGGAGATCACCAGCCAGATCCTGTATCCGACATCCGGCGCGGTGCTGGTCGCTGGGGGTACCGTCTCCGTTTCGTGGGCCTCCGACGCGGCCATGTACCCCCGTGTCCGCGTCGAGCTCTACTCAATCGACCGCTCGTGCTCGGCTACCCTCTGCGCGGGGTCCAACGCCGGCACGTGCACGGGGCCGCTGCCCGCCTGCGGCGCCGCGGGGCTCTACCAGGCGTCGGTGTCGCTCAGCGGGGGGCCCGGGGCGGCCTCAGATCCGCCCCTCCTCCTCGTCGGCGATTTCTTCCGCCTCGTGTCCGGTTTGCCTCTCGATGTTCCTACGTATACGCCCCGGACGGCATGCCCATGCATGACGCCCCGGCCCGCAGCGAACGTGTCGGAGGTGCTGGCGACCGTGCAGCCCGGTGTGACGGTCACGGCGCCCCTCGTCGCGCAGGAGCGCGGGGCGTACGCGATAGCTGGCGAGACGGTCGTCCTCGAGTGGGCGACGCGCGGCCTCGCGCTGCCCCACAACGTCACCGTCGACCTCGTCGAGTCGGCCACGGGCGCTCCGCTGAGGCGCCTCGCGCGCCGCCTCTCGCTGACCTCCTCCGGCTCCCTATCGTGGACCGCCGACCTGGACGGGTCGCCGCCCCCGCTTCGCTTCGCCGTCACCGTCGCGACGCCCTCGGGCTCCCACAGCGCCTCGTCGGAGGAGTTCGCGCTGCGCCCGTACGGCGTCGAGGTCGAGGGGCCGCCGGAGCGGAACTGGGTCCCGGGGGGCAGCTATCCCCTCGACGTCTTCTCGTCCGCCGGCGTCAGCACGCAGCTGGCGTCGCTCTCGCTGCTGCAGTTCCCACAGCTCACGCACGTCACCACCGTCGCCCCCGTCCTGCCCCTCGCCGCCGCGGGCAAGGGCAAGGCCCGCGCCGGCGCCCGGAGCCGGGGCCTCCTCGGCGCCGCCGCGGCCGACCGCCTACTCTTCGCCAACTACAGCTGGCCCATCCCGCCGGGCACGCCCGACGGGCTTTACATCCTGCAGGCAGACGTCCACTCGGACGCCGTATCGGGGCAGTCGCCCCCCTTCTGCATCGGGCCCAACCCCTGCGCCCGTGCGCCCCCGCGGCCGGCCGCGCCCGCCCGCCCTTCGAATTCTCGCACCGCTTTGATTCGCGTTGTATGACGTCCTATGATTTGCGCACCCAGCTGGCTTCGTCTTCCGCGCGCCGTACGCGGCGCCGGGGGCGCTCGAGCTCCCACGCCTCACGATCGGGCGGCCGTACTCGATCCGCTGGGCGAGCGCCGGCGTGCCGAGGGGCGGGCTCGTGCAGATCTCCATCGCCAACCTCGCAGACGGCAAGCCGATGCCGGTGTGCACGCGCTTCCCTCTAGATCTCTGCAGTCTTCTCGTCGTTGGTGCCACCTCTGCCTCCCTCTTCCTGAGTGGCATCCTTGCAGATCGCGGTGGTGGAGAACTCGTGGTCGTTCACGTTCGCGCCGAGCCCCGAGCTGACCCCCGGCGTGTACTACTTCGAACTCTCCGCGCACGTCGACGGCGCCCCCGTCCGCTCCGCCTCCACTC
Source organism: Cyanophora paradoxa (assembly GCA_004431415.1). Classification (NCBI taxonomy): domain Eukaryota; class Glaucocystophyceae; order Cyanophorales; family Cyanophoraceae; genus Cyanophora; species Cyanophora paradoxa. Next base: position 453,156 of record QPMI01000040.1, read on the forward strand.
AGGTGCCCGGGCCCGGCCCCCGCCCGCCCGCGTTGATCATGAGCTCCGAATTCGGATTTCGCGCCCCCCCATAGCTACCGGTCCCTTGATCAAGCGCGCCCGCAGTTTCTCCTCGAGCTGCCCGCGGCGTACCTCCTCTGGCGCCTGCCCGACGGCGCCACCGACTACAGTGCGGGCGACCGCGTGCCTCTCCGGTACGGACCCGCCCGCGAACGAGGCCCCGCCGCCTCGGCCCGGCCCGCGAATTTCCGAATTTCCGCCCCGCCAGGTGGTACCTAGGCGGCGTCGGCGCGCTGGCGGTCGCCCTTCGGATCGTCCGCGTTGAGGATGGATACGCCAAGGTGCGCATTCAGTTTCCTTTTAAGCATCTCCTGCGAGCCCTTAAGCGCCTCTTGACTGAGCGTGCCGCCAGATGATCTCGCTCTCTGCGCCCAACACGGGCTCGTATGCGTGGACCGTCGACGGCGACACGCCGCCCGGCCGGTACCGCATCGAGGCGCCTCCTCTTCCCTCCTCTCCCCGCGCTCTCTTCTCACCCATATGCATCCCACCGCCAGATCGGCGTGGATGGCTTCCGAGTCTCGGACACCAGCGCGGCCTTTGCCGTAGCCTCGCGGCCCGCCGTCCGCGTCGGGAGCCCCCCCACGGACCTCGTGCCGGGCCGCTCCTACCGGTGCGCTTTCCCCTCGCCCCCGCCCCCTTCGCTCACGTGCGCGCCGCGGGCCCGGGCAGGATCCAGTGGAGCTCTGCCGCGGTGCCCCGTGAGGCGGCCGCGTCGGTCGCCGTCGTGCCCATCGCCTCGGGCGCCCTCACACCGGCCCCCGCCATCGTGCGCTCCCCCCTGGCCTGGGCCCGCACCCCCCTCCACCTCCTCCGCCGCCGCCGTCGAGCGCATCGAGCGCAGAAGTTGGAGACGACCAACGCGGAGCGGGAGCTCGAGTGGGCGCTGCCCGCGCAACTCGTGCCGGGGCAGTACCGCATCGAAGTCTCCCTCGCCTTCAGCGGCGCCGTCGCGGCGGCGGGCAGCAGCGCGCCGTTCCGCGTCGTGACCGGTGCGCGCGTTTCGGGCTCGCGACGCTGAATGCAAATAATAATAATCGAATCTGCGATGAGCCGTCAGCCCCCGCCACGCCGGACCCGTGCATCGGCCGCCCCCCGACGGTCTCTGCGAGCATCCGCGAGGTCGTGTCGAGCACTGGTGCGCGCTGCCTCGTCTCGCAGGCGGGCGGCCGCAGGAACGTCGAACTCACGCTCCGGATTGCAGGCCCCGCCCGCGAGATCACGTTCGAGTCGGGCCGCAACGAGGCGGAGCTCGACGCGACGGGCACGGCCACTTGCGACGGCGCCCCCGCCGCCCTCCGCTGGGCGGAGGTCGACCCCCTCGACCCGCGGCGCCCCGCCCTAGTCGAGGCGCCCACCGCCGCGAAGACGGCCGTTCGGAGGCTCCGCGTCGGCCTCTCCACGTCCGCGCCCCGTCCCGCCCCGCCCCGCGCGACTTTGCTGTCCGCGTCGACCGTGCGCTGACGGCGCGCGGTCGCGATCGCGATCGCGAGTCCAGGTTCCGGCTCACGGCGACGGACAGGCTCGGGCAGAGCGCCAGCGCCGAAGTGTCCATCCGCCTCCTCCACCGCCACAGTCCGCCCGTTTGATTGTTCGATGATCTCAAAGCTTACAAGCGCGGAACACATATATACAAATTAAAGCTGCTTAACTTGGGCTTAAGCTTGCAGATACAGCTCTATATATCGCACTCTGACGCGGCCCTTGCGCGCGCACAGCGGTGATGGCGGTGCTCTGCCTTGGGGCGCCCCACGGGCTCTCCCTCAACGAGTCGGACGCCCGGGCCCTCTTCGAGGCGGGCCTCGGCCCCTTCCTGGGGCGCCCCGCCCCCGCAGCCTCCTTCGCGGCCGTCCGCGCCGTCCGCTGCCCCGGAGCGGAGGCATCGGCGGCCATCTCCGCGCAGCTCCCGGCGATTCCGGGCGCGCACGCGGCGCTCGCCCCGGCCCGGCCACCCGATGTCGATCCTTCGTCGGCTGACGCGCGCGTGCAGGCCTCACGGGGACGGAGGTGGCGCAGGCCCTCTCCCGGATGCAGCCGGCGGACTGGGAGCGCCTCGCCGTGCCCGCGCCGGCCCCCGTCACGCGCCTCCTCATCGACACCGAGGCCGCGTACGGTGCGCGCAAACCGCCGCGAAAGCCGCCGCGAAAGCCGCCGCGAAAACCGCCGCGAAAACCGCCGCGAAAACCGCCGCGAAAACCGCCGCGAAAACCGCCGCGAAAGCTTACACCGCCGCGAAAATCGCCGACTCGCGATCGCCGGGCGCAGCGAACGAGCCGCCCGGCGCGCCCGTCCTCTCGTTCGTCCCCGCCTCCCGCCTCAACGTCCTCCTGGTCAACAAGCGGACCAAGCGAGCCAGCGTGGAGGTGCTGGTGGCGGCGCGGGACCGGCCGCCCGGCGTCGTCGCCGCGTACGAGTGGACGCTTGGGGGCGAGCTGCAGGCCTCAGCGGCCCCCTCGCTGAGCCTCTCGCTGGGCGTGGGCGAGTACACGGTGCGGGCTCTGGCCGTCGACGATGAGAACGCGTACGCGGAGAGTGACGGCCTCGTCATCCGAGTGCTGGACGAGTACGGCTGCAATGCCGCGAAGGAGATCGTCGTCGCGCTGGACGCGGCCGCCTCCCCGGCCGCCGCCGCCGCCATGACTGGCTTCCTGCGGCAGCTCCTGCGGCCGTTCTTCCTGCAGAGCGCCGACACCTACGTGACCGTGGTCCGGTACAGCCTCGCCCCCGCCGGCGCCGCCCGCATCGCCATCGCGCGGGGTGAGGCGATGGCCGTCCATGACGCCATCGGGCGCGACCCCGCGCTCGTCGCCGCGGACGCCGACCCCTCCGTGCCTCGGCTGGCGGCCCCCGCCATCAACGCAAGCGCGGCGGCGGCGGCGGCGGCGGCGGCGGAGCGCCCCGGCGTCGTCAGCTCGATCATTCTCGTCTCCTTTGGGGAGCCCCTCGACGGCCCCGCCGCCCTCAACGCCAGCGCCCTCGCCCGCCTAAGCAGCAACGCGCGCCCGCCCCCAGGCTAGGCTCGCCTCGCGCCTCGGGCTCCACTGAACGCGGGGCGGCGCAGGTGTACGTGGTGCCGGCGGTCGATAGCCGGCGCTCCTTCCCGCTCGGCTTCGATCTCTTCCGGCAACTCGCGACGCAGCCAAACGCGACGAGCGTGCAGCCCGCCACGCTTGAGCTCCAGGAGGAGCTGCAGCGCGCCGCCGCCCGCCTCGCGGAGGTTGTCTGCGAGGGGCGCGCCCTGCCCGGCGGCAACGTCGCGCTCGGCAAGCGCATCGGGGACGTGATTACGGTGCCCATCGCCTCGCCTCGAGCTCGCCCCGTTCGCAGCGTCGCGCAGGCCGGCGTCGACCGAGCCCCGCGCGCAGGCCGGGGTCGCGGCGTCCGTCGCGGTCGGCGTGATCGCCGCCTCCGGGTCCGGGGGCGGCGGCGCCGGCATCGGCTTTGGCTCTGTCGTCGGTCCCCTCGCGCAGTCCCAGGTACCCCCTCTCCACATCCCCCCCCCCCCTCAAATCCCGCTCACCCGGGCGGCAGGCGATCGCGGCAAACGGGTACCTCGGCGCGCAGCTACCTCCGGGGTACAACGCGACGGCCTTCGCCGTCGACTGGACCCTCCTGTTCCTCGGCTCGTTCTGGCAGCAGAACAAGACGGGCTTCGGCGCGACCGTCGCGGGCGGCCAGGGCCCGCGGAGGCGCGGCCTGCGCGGCGTCGACTCGTTCACGCGGGAGGTGGGGGGGGAGATCGGTCGGCCCTTACTGGAGGAGAACATGTGCACACACGCGTCCCGCTCGAATTCCCCCCGAATTCGAATGTACCCCGGCCGCGCCCGCCCGCCCACCCGACGCTCGTGCTCCCGACAGGATCTGGACGGGCTGCCTCCTCGTGCTGGTGACGGGCCTGCAGGGGGCCGTCTTCGCCGCCTCCCGCGCCCTCCGGAGGCCCTTCCCCAGGATGTTCTGGTTCCTAAAGCCCCAGCTCTCCGTCATCTACGTCGCGTACGAGGCGCGCCCCGCGCCCTGCGTTACAGATTATAATCATTGAATTATACGATATCGAGCTTAGAAACTCACACAAACCAACGTGACAAATCTCGGATTGGCCTGGCGGCCCTAAGCTACTAACTGAAAGTGATTTCTTGCAGGGCTTCGTGATCGCCGCGGCGGTCACGGCCGGCTTCAACCCCGCTGCCCGCATTACCGCCACCTGCCTCCTCGCGCGCCCCGCCCCCCCCCCCCCCCCCCCCCGCCCTCCTCTGAGCGTACCCCCCAGGTCGTCCTCGTGGGAGCCTTCACGATCTCGGCCGCGGGCGCTGTCTTCTGGTTCCTCAAGTACCGCAAGCGCATCCGCTGGTCGCCGCACGCGGAGCCGGAGTGGGGCCGCCTCTGGCGCGGCGCGTCGCTCGAGGAGGACGAGGCGGAGCTGAGCAAGGCGGACCGGCTCGTGGCGCTGCCGCAGAGCGTGCAGGCATTCGCGTGGCGCGCGCGGCAGGTCATGCTCCACCGGCAGCTCAGCGCGGGCGGCGCGGGGGCGTTCCGTGCGGTCGCCCAGATGGGGCTCGCGCGGACCACCTCGCGCAGTGCCTGCGACACGTCGACCCATGGCCAGCGCAGCGCGGCCAGCGAGGCCTGTACCCCGCGCAGCGCCAGCGGTGCCTGTACCCCGCGCGGCGCCGGCGCGCCGGCGGGCCCTGCAGTCTCGCTCAAGTGGGGCAAGGCCGGCGCCGCGGCACTCGAACAGCGGTCGGCGAGCGCCCCGCCGGCGCCGGCGACCCCGAAGCTCGTCCCCATGGGGGATCCGGAGGAGGCCCGCGACCCGAGCCCGCCGAAGCTGCTCCTCGCGGATCCACCGCACGTGCAGCCGGCGGGGCCGGGGGGCGAGATCCTGCGCCCCCGCGTCCGGATCAATTCTATGTGCCAGGTGCTGCCAATCCCGAGCGGCGGGCACGACGTCGACGTCGACCCCGTCGACGCCGATGGCGGCGGGACGGCGAGCGAGGAGCTCGAGGCGCGCTCGGCCGAGAGCGCGGCCGCGGGCGCGGGCGCGGGGGCCAAGAAGAGGGATCCCGTCACGCTACTAAAGCTGCGCATGCACCTCCTCGCGACCTGGTGCGCCGCGCCGACGCCGGCGCCGCCGCGCCGCCACTCGAGCTCAGCCGCCCTGACCGCGATCGGCGGGGCCCCCCTCAGGCTGAACTGGGAGCGGGGCATCTGTGCGCCCTGCCCTCGCGATGGGCCCTGGGCCTGCGCTCCGCCGGCCTGCCCGCACGCGCTGAGGCCCCGCAGGGGTACTCGACGACGGCTCGCAGGATCCCGGAGGCTCGAACGCGAGGAGGGAGCTCAAAGGGCGCACCATCGTCTGGTCCTGTGCGCCTCCAAGCGCCCCCTCCCCCGGCCCGGCCCGGCGGCCCCGCCCCGCGACGCCTCACGGGCGCCGCGCAGCGGAGAGCTTCATGTACACTTTTGACATATTCTTCGCTTCCTTCCGTGGGGACAACGTCGGCATGTGTACGTCCCTTCGATTCGGGGTTTCGGGTGCCCCGCGATCGGCCCGAGCCCCACCCAGGGTACGGGATCTTCGACCTTGTGCACAAGGCGATCTCCGCCCTCGTGACGGGTGCGCATGCGGATCCGCTGCGGCGGTACCCGGTGGCCGCCCGCGCCCCCCGCCCACTCGTTTCGCGCCGTACCCCCGCAGGCCTCGTGGTGGACCCCGCCACCGTCGCCGACGGTGGCCCCGGCGCCTTCTCGTACGCCGCCGTCCAGGTAACCCCCCCCCCCCCCCCCCCCCCCCTTCCCCTCCCGCGCCCCGCGGACGCACGCGACCGCCGGGCGCCGGCCGGCAGATCTCGATCCTGCTCGCGATGAACGCCCTCGAGATCGCCTTCGTCCTCGTCGTCCTTCCCTTCCGGCGCGCGCGCCTCCTCGAGCTCTCCCCGCGGCCATGGCCAGGCGCCCGCGGCTGCACATGCGCTGAGCCCGGCCCCCCGCAGGGAGTGGATCGAGAACGGGGTGCAGGTCCTCGCCGTCGCGTGCCAGGCGCGCCCCGCCCCCGCCCCCAGTTCTTTGCAGCGCCGGCCGCCCAGCTGCAGAGTGACGCGCCACGCGCAGAGCGCCGTGCTGGCGCTGCTGCTGGCGGCGACGGCGGACCCGTGGAGCCCGCGCGTCCCCGCCATGTCCCTCGCCTCCTCCCTCCTCTCCGCCGCCTCGGTCGGCCTCGTGCTGGCGAACCAAGTCCGCGCCGAGCGCGACCTCTTCCGCCGCGCCCTCCGCTGGCTCGCCCGCCCCCTGCCCAAGCGGGGCACGATCGCGAGCCCGCGCGCGCGGCCGGGGCCGTCGACGTCGACGTCGGAGGACGGCTCGAAACTTAAACCGTGGGGTACCAGTGCTGTGGCGGCCATGGCCAGCGGCGGCGGTGGCCATGGCACGCAAAGCCCGCGCGACTCCCCGCGCGAGGTCCTCCCCGGCTTCCACCGGCGCGCCCCAGCCGCGTCCTCGCAGTGGGACGCCGGCGGCGCCCATGGCCAGGTGCGCCGCCCGTGGCCATGGCCTGCCTGAGGTGGCGCTGAGGCCGCCGCGCAGGGGCCGCCCTCCGCGCCGGAGGCGGACCTGGTGGTTGAGGACGTAGAGGTGCTCGACCGGATCGCGCGCCCCGCTACGCCCGCGCGCCTCCGCGCCGGCACCGGCGGGCGGTCGAGGTGCGTTCCGGGATCCCCCGCGCCCGCCGCGCCCGCCCGCCGCCGCGCCGCGCCTCTCATCGGCGCGCGGCAGCCCGCGGAGCGCCGCGACGGTCACCGCGCCCCCGAACGAGGACGAGGCGCGCCCCGCGGGGTACAGCGCCAAGCACATTGTCGTGATGTAGACTAGCTATAGTATACGTAGGGGTACAGCACTTCGCATTCGCAGGACGTACTATTCCCGGAATGCTGCAGCACAGTATTTATTAAATTTCGAAATCATCGGATAGTGCTTTTTTTTGTTTCAGATACGTATATATATTTATACTTGGAGGGGCGACTCCCCCAATAGGGCCGTCCCCTGTAGCTCTAGATGTACAGTTTCAAGTTTTCAACTTTTTGAAGCCTTTAATGGACCGAAGACCGGAATCGATAGCGATGATCGTCAGCTACGCCCGCGGGGCATTAATATATTCCAATGATTGGTCCCTATGGTCATGGGTTCCGGAACGCTGACACGACGCTCGCGATCGACGACGAGCAGAGGCATGCGTAGTTCGTGACTGTTCGTCGCCACGTGCACCGTGCACGTCGGCAGTCCAAGTTCGGATACGTATACTATAGTCGTATGCTGCATATTTATACACTACTATGATAGCCTGGTTCTAGATCTGGCCATGAGATCCTGATTTTCGGAAGTATGATTGGACTGTACATGCACCGTAGCACTGCAGCTATACATGTTTGCCGGTATCCCATTCCCCGCCCACCCTATGCCGCCCCCCTGACATCCATCCGGGGCAGCCCGCCCGGCGGCCCGCCGGCTGCTCAGGTCGCGCGCCCGCCGGCCGCCGCGAGCCGCCGGATGTGCTCCGCGAAGCTGCGCATGCGGCGGCTCGGCTCGGATCTGCGCGCGTACGGGGCGGGGCGGGGCGGGGCGGGCGCGCCTGGAGTTCTTGATGAGGTCCTCGAGGTCGCAGTGCACGCGGAAGGCCCAGTTGTGCTGCGGGCCCCTGCCCGCCCCGCCCCGACTTAGCCGGGCCTCGCAGGGAAAGAGGGCCGGAGTGGACGGACCCGAGCTCGGGGGCGTTGATCTGCTCCTCGGCGGGGTGCCCCGGGCGCCTCGCGTCGGCCCGCACGGCCATGAGGTCCTGGATGGGGAAGACGGCCCACATCGAGGAGCCGGCCATGTGCGCCGCCACCACCTAAGGAAAAGACGTAGGCGTGAGCCGCCAGCTAGCTAGCTCTCGGGGGGCGGGGGGCGGGGGCGGGCCTTCTCGGCGAGCCAGGGCTCGCAGAACTGGGGCGCGGGGCCCGGGGCGCGGAGGACCTCGTTGAGGAGGCGCTGCCGCTGGCTGGCGTCGAGGCGCTCCCACCAGAGCCGCAGCGGCGCCGTGTCGTGCGTCGACGTGCTGCACACCGTCCCGTACCTGAGGACAGGCGTGAGCGAGCGGCGAGGGGGTGCTGGGGGGCCGGGCGGGCGGGCGGGCGAACGGGTAGCGCGAGGGGTCGCCGAAGGGCTCCGGACCCGTCGGGAACCTGCGGCGGGGTACGGTTTGAAGGCCGGGGACAGGGAGGGGGGCGGCGGGGGGTACGGGGCGCGCCGCTGGATGCGGAGGCCCAGGATCGAGTGCCGGTCCAGCGTCCGCGGCACGCAGGCCGGGATCATCCCTGCCGGGGGTATCGATTTCATCGATTTTTGCGGAGGGGATGGAGAGGGGAGGGGTACCGAGGTCCTCGGCGAAGGCGAGCATGGGGCTGGCCGCCTGCGCGCGCTCAGAGGCTAATTGGGGGTGGGGGAGAAGGCCGGGGGGTAGGCCCGCCTTAAGCATTGGGAGCTTCTCGTCGGCGCTCGCCTCCCACGTCGCGTCCTGCCTGCGGGGGTACGGGATTAGACCGAGGGAGGGGGGGGGGAAGGAAGGCCCCCGGGGTACGGCCGCCGCACCGGCGCCAGCAGTAGTCGTCGGCGAGCTTGGCGAGGGCTGGCTTCCAGGCGGCAGGGAGCTCCGCGAACGAGCGCGAGTCCTGCTCACGCACGCGCCGGCCGCCTCAGCGGGGGCCCGGGCCGGGGCCGGGGGCGCCTGGCGGGCGGGCCTGGATGCGGAAGCGGGGGTGGAAGGCCTTCGGGTCCTCGTCGTCCTGCCCGGGGGGTACGCGGTCGATTTGGGCCGGGGGTACGCGATCATCGGACGAACGGGGATGAGGACGACGGATCCGAGGGCGGCGAGGAGGGTCTCGAGCGTGTAGTCGCGCTCGCGCCGCTCGGCGTCGGTCGCCCACGCCGGCAGCCGGTCCAGCTCCTTGAAAATCTTCTCCTCTGATGATCACATATCGCATTAGAAGATTATATTAGATTAGTATCCATCCTGTTAACAGGCACCGGTGTCGAAGCAGGGCTTGAAGCGGAGGCGGTCGCCGCCCGCGGGGGCCGCCTCGAACCACTTGGCGAGGACGTCCCCCGCGCGCCCGCCGAAGGCCTCCTCGACGTGCTGCCGCCGCACGAACGGCGCGCTCAGGCGCTCCAGCTCCGCGGGGGACGTCCTGCGCCCGGTCGGCGGGGCGGCGGGGCGGGCGGGCGGGCGGGCGCACCCGACGCCGGCGGCGGCGAGCTCGGCGACCGAGAGGGGCCGCGCGGGGCGGAAGCGGCCCATGAGGCCCCGCACGCAGCTCCCGGGCACCTGCGCGCAGCGACCGTCAGCTCGAGGCGGGGCGAGGCCCGGCCGGGCGGATCTCTAAATATAGATCGCGGGGGTACGCGCCTCGTAGATGCGGAAGAAGCCGAGCACGTGGTCGATGCGGTACGCGTCGAAGTACTGAGCCATGTGCTGCGCGCCGGCGGGGTCAGCTGAGAGCGAGAGACGGGTCGGAGGCTCGCTCGCCTGCATGCGGCGGCGCCACCAGCTGAAGCCGGCGGCGCGCATGGCGCCCCAGTCGTACGTGGGGAGGCCCCACTGCTGTCCCCAGAAGGAGCCGCCGTCGGGCGGCGCCCCCGCGCTCGTGTCCATCTTGAAGAGCTCCGGGTGCACCCTGCGAGGAGCCTTTCTCAGGGGTACTGCAGCGCTCGGCTTCGAAGAGAACGACAAGGGGTACCAGGTGTCGACGCAGAAGCGGCCGACGCCGATGGGGAGGTCCCCCTTGAGGCCGACGCCGCGGGCGCGGGCGTGCCGCGAGGCCTCCAGCAGCTGCCGGTGCGCGTGCCACTGCGCCCACGCCCAGAACTCCACGTCCGCCGCCTCCGCCGGGCACGCCCGCGCAGCCGGAGCCGGAGCCGGAGCCGGAGCCGCCTCCTCGGCGGCGGCCTCGGGGGGTACGTCGACCGCGGACGTCATCGCGTACACCTCGGCGAGGGTCGGGTGCACGAGGCCGGCGCCCCACTGCGGACCGCGTCAGGGGCTACAGGGAACGGAGCGGGGGTACGGGGGCGGACCGCGGTGTAGTCGCACGTCTTCTTGGCCTCGCGCAGCGCCGAGAAGAGGGCGTACGGCATCAGCCAGTCCCGGTTCGCGGACTGGTACCCCCCTTCCGTCTCAGCCGGGGGTAGGGAATCTAAAGGGGGGAAGGGAGAAGGGGGTACGCGCCTTGAACGCGCGGTACTCCGGGTCCTGGACCTGCGCCCCGCGCATTTCCTCGAAGGCGCGCTGCGGTACCCCCTGTCAGGGCGGGAGGGGGGGGAGAAGGAATGTGGAAGGGGGGTAGGGGCACCCGGAGAAGTCCCATCTTGGCGCCCTGGACGGCGGTGTAGTCGAGGCGGCCCTTCTCCAAGCCGCCCTTGGCCTGCGCGCCGCCCGGCTCGGCCCCGCCCAGCCGGGGTACGGAGTACATGGTACGGGTACGCACGTCCTGGATGGATTTCAAGAGGCCCGGGGAGAGGGAGCCCGTGGCCTGCAGGCGGATGTAGAGGGGGTGCAGAGCGAACGAAGAGATCGCGCTGCGGTGCGTATCCACCCCGAGTGAGGCGCGGCGGGGCGGCTCGGGCGCAACGCGGCCGCTCTCGCCTGTAAGGAGATGCGTCGTGCCTGGGGCCGGGCCGGCGGGAGTCAGACGCGCGAGGCGGGCCCAGCTCGCAGACGAGGGGGGCGGGGGGTACCAGTCGTGGAAGTTGGTGGTGTCGTTGACGGGGAGGATCTTCGGGAGGGGGTGTAAGACGGGGGTACGAGGGGCGGGGAGGGGGTACAGGGCGCGGCGTCAGCGGACCTGAACGAGCTTCAGGCCTGCGGAGAGAAGAGAATCAGGGGCGCACAAAGGGGCGAGGGGGCGCGCGTGGGAGGGGCGCGGAGGCGGCGCGGCGGAGGGCGGACCGGCGTCGCGGCACCAGTCGGCGAGGAGCTGGAGGTCGGGGAACTCGCCGATGCCGCACGAGGCGCGGGAGCGCAGCGCGAAGACGGGCGCGGCCACGCCGGCCGCGCGCCACGCCGCCGCCCGCGCGTTCCGCAGCGAGTCGTAGTGCACGACCGCCGCGGAGGCGGCGAAGGCTGAGAGGTCCGAGAAAGGGTCGGCGGAGGCGGCGGGGGCGGGGGCGCCGGAGAGGGAGAGGGCGGCTAGGGCCGCCTCGGGGCCGCCGGGGCCGGCGCAGAGGCGCTTGAGGACGGCGAGGGACTCGCCGAGGCGCCCGGCGGTGATCTGCCGGTTCGGGTCCGCCTCCCACGTCACGTCCTTGCGATCGGGCCCGGCGAGGATAAACTTGTACTCCAGCGGGGCCGCCAAGTCGGCCTGCTCGGGCAGCAGTCAGGGGCGGGCCGGGGCGGCGGCGGCGGCGACGACGACGGCGACGCGGAGAGATTTGATCGCGCGCCTTGCGAAGGAGGAGGTCGGCGTGCCACACGTGCGAGTCCGGGTCGCAGCTGCGCGAGCGAGCGAGCTCGGCGGGCGTCGCGGCGGGCGTCGCGGCTGAGCGGCCGGGAGGGGCGCGCGGACCTGAGCGCCACAGCGTTGGCGGGCTGCCACTTGCCGAGCAGCGGCGAGGAGCCGACGGCGAAGACGCGGCGCCCCTGCAGCGTCGTGGCGTTCGCGGGGGCGGAGACGGCGAGCCGCACGAGCACGGCGCCCTCCGCGCCGCCCTCCGCGCCCACGAGCGGGATCTCCGTGCGCTCCACAGGCGGGAACTTCACGCCGAGGACCGCCTCCATCAGCTCGTTCTGGAACGCCTCCGGCAGCTCCGCGCTCGCCGCCCTGCTCGTGTACACGTCCTCCACGATGACGTTGCGCTCCGCAAGCCGCCCGAGGAATGTTGCAGCAGCCCGCGTCGTGCCTGCGCGCCCGCGCGGCCGGGGAGGGCCGGGCCACCGTCAGATTCAAGTCGCGTACGTGCTGGTCAGACGGGCCGGACCTCGCTCGGCGGCGCCTGAAGCCGAGCGCACGCGAAGCTCGTAAGCAGCTCCATCCTCCGGGAGCTTGGCGAGAAAGGCCGGTGTGCCCTTCCCAGTCGGGAGCGACTCAAGGGGCGAGTCGCCGCCGACGACCGCGCAGAGCGTGTCGCCCTCCTGTAAGTTTGTCGGCAAGGGCGCCTTGACGAAGATCTGCCTGGACGCCTTCGTCATGGTTGTTTTCCACGTCAGAAGGATCAAGCCGCGGGCTTGTACCCCTTTCAGAGCGGCTAGATGCCCCGCCGGCTAGATGCCCGGCGGCCGGGCCGCTTTCTGCGAGCTTTCCACCTCGCGGGGACGCTGCCAGGCCGCAATCGCAGGAGAAATTGCTGATGCAACCCTGCAGGCCCCCGGCCTAGTGCACACGTTGCCTAGTTGGGATCACGGAAGGAGTGAACAGGACCCGGGGGTTCTATTCCGCCGCCCGACCAAACGGGTTTATTTAGACAGGGAAAAGGAAGCTCGCCTCAGACGGAAGGAGATACTTGCCCCGGCCTGTGCTAGCGCTATTCCCGTTTCAGAGAGTCTAAGGTGTGGAAGGAATTGCAATCCCCGTGAGGCCAGGGCGTGCACGGCGGGCGGTAGAGAAGCGTAAGAAAGAAAGCCCTCATTCATAGAGACAGGTGCGGACATGGGCATATGGGCAGGGCCTGGTGATGCCCCGCGTGATCCTGAGGCCCCTAGTCCAGGTGCGGTTGCTCAGCTCCAACGGGCGGCAGCCGGTGCTAGCTGCTCCAATCCGCCGAGACGGCGCTAAGTTTGCGAGCTGCGTTGCTGTCCGGCTGACCATCCCGCTCGCGCACGCCGGTGCTGGCCGGCGAGCCGAGTGCGCTTAGTAGAAGAAGCCGAGGATCTTGCCGCCGGTGTGCTTCCGGCGCGCCTCCTCGTGATCAATGATGCCGTAGGAGGTGGTGAGCACAAGCACGCCGAACTGGCGGGACGGCAGGAGGTTGCCAGTCCACTTCTCCATATCGGTGGCCTTCAGGTCGAAGCGGGGGCTGATCACGCCGGCCTTGTTGATGCGGCCAACGAGCTCGACCACGATCTTGCCAGAGCGGTGGTCATCGACAATCTCGAACTCGCCGATGTAGCCTGGGCGAGGGCGAAGGCGGGCATGGTTAGCGACGGCCGGCGAGCGCTTCCGCGCTATGCTGCTGCGGCCTAGCTTGTGAAGACTCTCTTTAAACGCATCCTGCGACGCGGCGCACCGTGCTTCTGCATGACCTGAAGGAACTTGATCACGACCTTGGAGCTCGGCCGGATCATGACCTGGCGCTTGCCGCGCCGCTCCGCATTGACGATCGCGTTGAGGGCGTCGTTGAGCACGCTAACCCGCACCATTTTCTGCGCGATGGCCGACACGTTAAAAGGGCGTCGCTGACGACACAGCCTGCTTCTAGAGCTCGCGTTTTGCTAGCAGCCCGGTCGCCGCCGCACTAATCCCTCGGGAACCCGCCTGCCAACGCGATCGCTGACCTGAGAGCTTTGGTGGCCTACCCCCCCAGGGCTTGCCCCCCACGCAAAGGAAGTTGGCTCGAAATGGAATCCGGCTCGGCAGAGGACGGGCAGCTGGCCGCGGCGGCGGTACCCTTCAGTGCGCCAGGCCGTCTTGAATCCGCGCCAGCGCGCCTCGCTGCTGATCCGCCCCGGCCGCGCTCGGCCGGCTCCTCGCAGTGACCGCCGTGAAGGAGAACAGGATAGATGAGATCAAGAAGCAGCTACAGGAGGCGGCCGACGTCGAACAGCTAGTCCTGCAGGTCGACGAGAAGCGGTGCGCCTTCGAGCCACCCCCACGCAGGCGGACGCTCTTGCTAAGCTTCCGAGCGCGCGCAGGTGGACGCCCTTGCATCATGCGTGCGCTCGGGTCCCTCGCCGCGCCGTCCCGGGCCTTAGCTAACCCGATCCCGCCCCCAGAGCATCGAATGGCTTTGAGCGCGCGTGCGAGGTGCCCACCGCGCTGAAGCAGCGCTGCCCCGGTCGCGCGCTCATCGCGCCGCGCAGTACCTGATCCAGTACAAGGCGGACGTGAACGCGAGGAACGCGGTGGGCGACGCGCCGCTGCACTGGGCCGCCTTCCACGGCCACGACGCGGCGTGCTGGCTGCTGCTGGCGAACGGCGCGGACATCAACGCGAAGGGCAACCTCGGGAACACGCCCCTACACCTCGCAGCGTCCGCGGGGCACGGCCGGGTCCGCCCCGGCCCCGGCCCCGGCCTCCGCCCCGGCCCCAGCCCGGGGCCGAGACCCGCCCCGCCCCGCCCGCAGGTGGTGGAGCTGTTGCTCTCCTACGGACCCGACATCCACATCAAGAACGGGTACGGCAACACGGCCCTTATGCTGGCCACCCACGGCTCCGTCATCCACGTCCTGAAGTGTACGCCGCCCCGGCCTGCCCCCCCCCCCGACCCCGCCGACCGCGTACCCCCCCGGCAGTCGCGTTCACGGCGAAGCACTGCAAGGTCTGCGAGAAGCCGTACACGGCCCAGTTCCCCAGGGTGCCCGCCTGCCCCCCCGCCTCCCCCCGCCGCCTCCGGGTACGGATGCTGATGCCGGGGGGTTCGCCCTCAGATGGCGTGCAAGTTCTGCCACGAGATGTTCTGCGACAAGTGCACAGTGAAGGAGCTGCTCCCCGAGCGCGAACGAAGGTGCTTCCCTCCTCCTCGTCTGTCTGTCTGTGTGAAGCCTTCGGCGCGGGGCGGCGGGCGTGACGCGCGCGCCTGCAGGTGGCCGCTGAGGACGTGCAAGGAGTGCCTGGGGCGCGTGCGGGAGGAGATAGCGCGGGAGCTCGAGGAGCGCCGCAAGCGCGAGGAGGAGGAGCGCAAGCGGAGGGAGGAGGAGGAGCGCGTCCGCAGGGAGCGCGACGAGCAGGTGCGGGAGGGAGCGGGAGGGGGGTACAGAGAGGAATTGCGGACGCCCATCTAACGCGCGGCGGGCGCAGGAGCGGAGGGAGATCGAAGAGGAGAACAGGATCAAGAGGGAGAAGGAGGAGGAGGAGCGACGAATCCGCGAGGAGGAGGAGCGCAAGAAGAAGGAGGAGGAAGGTGAGGCCCCCCCCCCCCCCCATCCCTTCTTCGCCAGCGTACCCCCCCTGAGCGCCGCTGACCGGTCCCGGCAGAGCGGTTACGGCTCATGGAGGAAGAGCGGCTGAGGTTGGAGGAAGAGGATCGGAAGAAGAAGGCGCGCCTGTACCCCCTCGAATCTGCACCCCCCCGCGCCATGGCGAACGACTGACCGCGCCCCGCCGAGCAGAAGAAGAAGAAGGGCAAGGGCAAGGGGAAGAAGTAGGGCCGCGGCTCCTCGTCGTAGATAGGCGCAGTGCGGGATTAGCTATCGTAGAACTATCGTAGAATGGAGTTCGGACCCGAATTGGGGGTGCAGCGGCGCGTGCCCGACGACCCGCGTTGCCAAGTTGGGCGCGGCGGACTCATGCCATGCCTTGGTGATGAGCTCGAGTCAGCGCCTCAGCCTGGCAGTGGCCGGCGCCACTGACGTCGACAGCCGGCGCCTGCGGCCGCGCGCGGCGCCGGCCGCCAGGCGCCGCGGCGCGATCGCGAGCCCAGCGGCCTCGAGCTCGGCGACGGCTCGCGCGGCCGCCGGCGACGGCGCGCGCGGCCGCCGACGCCGGCGCTCCGAGGCTCAGTACTACTAGGCTAGTACCGTAGTACCACGGTCCAACGATCATGATCATGATCAGGCCCTGACTCATATGCATGTGCATCATGGCCGGCGCCTACGCGTGATCAGTGAGGTGCGCTGTCGGCGACGGCAGCTCCGACGCGTACTACGGTACTATGGCCCTGCATGCGCAGCTGATTTCGAGGCGCCCGGCTCGCGCGCGCCGCGGCGCTCCGCCGGGCCGGATATCGATCCAATTGCAAGGCCGGCGCCGGCGCTGCAGCTGAGGCTCGCGCGCGCCGCGGCGCTGGCCATACACGTGCATGCGCAGCCAGGCTGGCAAAGTTCCGTCAAATCGAAGAAAAGTTGCTGCCAGCGACGTCCAGCGCTAGCTGAGACGTGTCGGCGCCGTTGCAGCTGCAGCGTGTCGGAGCAGAACGCGTACTGTCCGGCGGCGGCTGACGTCCGCGTGCCGAGCGCTAGCGCTAGCCGCTGAGCATCGGCGTCGAAACCGGCAAAGCCGAAAGCTCGGGTTCGAATCAGTCTGGTCTCATTTCCCTGAGAGCTTTTTCGGGCTCAGCATCTGACAGCTTGCAGAGGCGAAGCACGCACGCAGGCCGGCTTCCCAGCAGCTCAGCAGGAGTTAAGCAGGCGGTCTGAGACTTTAGCGTCGTTTTGGGCAGCCCGCGTGCGCGGCGGTAGCTGGTAGGGCGCAACTTTAGCGCGCGCCAGGCCGTGGGCCGGCGTTGAAGGGAGAACGCCCCGGTTATATAGCTTAGACATAGCAGCTATGTTCTGGAGTGCAGATGCGACGGTCCCTGGCGATCCCAGCCTACCACGTCCCCTTCCGCCTCCGAACGCAAAGAGGTCAACTTGCAGCGCGCTTCGGCCGCTTCGCTTGCCAACCACGCAGCGCAGAGCGCCTCCGAAGCCCGCCAGAGGGGAGCGCGACATGCCACAGGACCACTGGACGATAGGTGATCATGCCGTGGATAACACCCGCGCGCGTGCTCTGACTCCACGCAGACGAGTGGACGGCGGCACCCGTCCCCAAGCCGCGCGCGAAGAAGGGTCCGGGAGGACGCGGCAGCCCGTCGCGCTCGCAGGGCTACTCACCCAAGTCGTCAATGGAGCACCTGCCCGCGATTGAGCAGCGCCCGGGGACTTCCGGATCGGGGACCAGCAGCCACAGGAAGATGATGGAAGCCACGCAGTCTTCCCAGGAGCTGTCGCACGCGCAGTTCGACACGCAGCCGGCGCCGCGGGGCCAGCAGCACCTGTCGGGCGTCGCCGGCGTGAGGCGCATGGCGCGGGAGAAGCGGAAGGAGGAGGAGCGCAAGAAGCTGCTGCGCGAGGTCGGCTGGAACAGCGGCGCGCCGGTCGTCGAGCGCATCATCCCGCCGTGCGCCCCCGCCCGCTCCCGCGCCGCCTCTCTCCGCCCCCCGCCGACCGCCCCGCAGGTACGACGCGCGCAACGATCCGTACCTTCCGCGCGCGTATCGCCTCCGGGTGCGCTCGCCTGGCGCCCGCCCGCCCGCCCGCCCGCCCGCCCGCCCCGCCCCGCCCTGAGAGCGCCCCCGCGCAGCTGCGGCAGCTGCAGCTCCCGATGTCGCCGGAGGAGTCAGTGATGGTGCACCACCTGTACACCGTGGCCTCGTCCGAGGCGGCGAAGCAGAAGGCGCGGGTCGGCGAGAAGCTGAAGGAGGGGGACGCCCGGGGCCGCAAGAAGGTGCCGGCCGGCCTGCCTGCCGCTCCCGCTCGGGGCTCACCGACGCGCCTGCGCGCCGCGCGGCAGCAGGACCACTCGACGTCCTCGCCGGGCAAGTCGTTCCCAGCGGCGAACAACTCCCCGCCGCACGGCCGCGGCACCCGCTCGCTGCCCGCCCTCCCGCCCGCAGAGGGCCGCAAGGCCCGCCCCCCGCCCGGCCCGGCCCCTTCGAAACCGTCTCTGAAGCGCGCGCGCAGGCGAGGCAGGGGCCGCCGCAGGACGAAGGCAAGTCGGCGCACGAGTTGCTGGAGGACCTTCTCCGCGAGGTGGACGAGGCGGAGGCGCCGGCTTCTCCGGCTCCGGCGGCAGCGGCAACGGCGGCGGGCCCGACGGCAGCGGAGGCGGCCGAGGAGGCCGGGCTGACCGAGGAGGAGCTGAACCGGCGGCTGGCGAAGCTGCAGGCGCGGTTCCGGGGCATCAAGACCCGGAAGGAGTTGGAGGAGCGGGGGGTCCTCCCCCGCCGCGTCTCGCCCGAGGCCGAGGGCGCCGAGGTCGCAGCCGCGGAGGCCCAGGCGCGCGCCGAGGAGGAGCGCGCGCGGGACGAGATGAAGGAAGAGGCGCGGGCCATCCGCGGCGAGTACGACGCCGGCGCCATCGAGAGCGACGAGCTGAACAGGCGGCTCGCCAAGCTCCAGGCGCGGTACAGGGGCTACAAGGCCCGCAAGGACCTGGAGGAGCGGGGGATCGTCGTCGCGCCGCGGCGGGCATCCGTGGGCGAGGCGGAGCGCGCCGGCATCGCGGCGGACGCGCGGGCGCTGCACGAGGAGGCCAAGGCCGGCGACGTCGACGACGCGGAGCTCGGCAGGCGGCTGGCGAAGCTGCAGGCGCGGTACAGGGGCTACAAGACGCGCAAGGAGCTCGAGGGACGGGGCATGCTCCCCAAGTCGCGCGAGCGGTCCGAGCCGGGGACGGCGGAGCCTCCGGGAGCGGCCGCGCCGGCGGCGCCGGCGCAGGAAGCCGACCCGAAGAAGGTGGAGAGGGGCGTGGCGAAGCTGCAGGCGATGTACAGGGGCCAGAAGGCCCGCGAGCAGGTGCCGCCGAACCCCCCAACTCAATCGCCTTTTGCTCTTGCGCCCCTCTGAGGCGACCCTTCCTTCCTTCGCCGCAGGTGCGCAAGAAGCGGGCGGAGGTCAAGCGCGCCAGGGCGCCCCCGCCGAAGCCGCCCGGCTTCGCCCTCGTCATCGACAAGGTGCCCCCCGAGGGCTGGAAGGTGCGGCCGCGCTCGCTTCCCCCGGCGGCGTGTCCGCCCGCTCCGTCGAACGCGAAGTCCGACCCCCTCTCCCCCCGCCCCGCAGGAGCCCGAAAAGGTGGACAAGCAGACGCAGGAGAAGCTCGCCAAGAAGATCCAGGCCCTCTACAGGTGGGGAATTCCCGATTCTCTAAGCTTGCGAGCTCCGCTCTCTCGCTGAGCTAGCTGACTAACGAGCCGGGCGCCCGGCAGGGGCCACCACACGCGCGCCAAGCTCGGCAAGGGCCCGCGCAGCCGCGCCGGGAGCGAGGCCTCGACCCAGGCGGAGCCGGCGGCGGCGGCCGCAGCGGCCGCCGCTGCGGCGGAGCTGGCGACGGCGACGCCCTCCCAGGCGCGTCGGGCCGGCCCCTCTCCGACTCACCTGAGTCTGAGCCGCCGCCGCCCTCGCAGCGCGGGGACTCGGCGACGAGCGGGGAGGACCTGGACAACGTCGACCTGGCGCCGCAGCCGCAGGCGGCGCCGGCGCGGCCGCAGCTGAAGCTGAACCTCGGCGGGTCCGCCGCGCCGGCGCCGGCCCCGGAGGCCCGCGACAAGTCGGCTGCCAAGGTCCAAGGTGCGCGCGGCGCCGGCCGGCCTGCCGCCCCCGCCGTAAGAAGGCGCCGCCTAACCCAACCGGCGGGCGGGCAGCGATGTTCCGGGGAGCGAAGACGCGCAAGGAGCTGGGCGCGCGCGGGCTCAAGACCGTCACGCCGCACCAGGCGCACGAGCGGCTCAAGCTCGACATCGCCGGTTCGCCCGCCCCACCACCGTCCCCTCCCTCCTCCCCGCCCTCCTTCTCACGCCGCCGGGGCGGGCGGGCGAGCAGCGGTGAAGCGGGCGGAGGAGGAGGTCGTCGAACCGCGCCACGCAGAGGCCGACCTCGACGACGTCCCCCTCGCCGGTTCGAATCCTCCTGGCGCTGTTTCGCCTCTGGCGCTCCGGCGCTAACGCGGCCCGGCCGCCGCAGCGCCCGCCGAGTCGGTCAGCATGAAGAACAAGAAGGGCATCAAGCTCGACCTCAAGTCGCCCTCCATGAAGAGGCCCAAGAGCTCGAAGGAGCTGATGGAGGACCGGTGCGGCACGCGCGCGAGCAGATAGATAGCTTCGCAGCTGCCGCCTGCCTGCCTGCCGTGCCCGGCGCTCGATCAGCCCGCTCACTGACGGCCGGCGCGAGCAGCGGGGCGCACAGCGAGGCCGAGGGGCACGACCTCGATGACGTCGACCTCGTGCCCTCCGAGGGTGCGCGCGCTGCGCCGGGCCGCCCCGGGCGCTCCAGGACCGTGCAGCCCTGACGCCCGCCCGCCCGCCCGCTCGGTCGCAGAGGTCGTCGCGGCGTCCGTGAGCGTGAAGAACAAGAAGGGTATCAAGCTGGACCTCAAGTCGCCCTCCATGAAGAAGCCCAAGAGCTCGAAGGAGCTCCTCGAGGACCGGTGCGCGCCGCCGCCTCCTCCTCCACGCGCGCGCGCGGCTCACTCACTCGCGGGGCCAGCGCCGCGCACGACGACGAGGGGCGCGAGCTGGACGAGGTGGATCTGGCCGAGGGCGAGGGCGACGCTCCCAAGAAGAAGCTGGCCCTGAAGGCACCCGCCCCCCCCGCCCTCCCTTCGCGTCGCGCACGCCCTGACCGGCGCTCTGCAGCTGGACCTGCGGTCGGCGTCGATGAAGCACCCGCCCGTGAGCGTCGGGGAGCTCATCGAGGACCGCGACGCCGCCCACGGGTGCTTTGCTTCTGCTTTCTTTCTGTCTTCTTCTGCTCGCGCTCAAGCGGCCGGGCAGCGGCGGCGGCGGCGGCGGCGGCGGCGGCGCCCACGAGCTCGACGACGTGGACCTCGCCAAGCCGGACACCAACGCCGGCGCCGCCACGGCCCGCGCCAAGCCGGCGGTCCGGCTGGACCTGGGCGCCGCCAGCTCGACGACCACGGGCGAGCGGGCGGACGCGATGCTCGAGAAGCGGCCGGAGGAGATCGAGCGGATGCTCGACGACGTGCCGCTCGCCCCGCCCGAGGCCGGCCCGCCCAAGGAGGCCTCCCACCGCCGCTTCAAGCTGCAGTTCGGGGGAGCGGCGGGCCCCGAGGGCCCCCGCCCCGAGGAGGAGATCGTGGAGGGCCGGCCGGACCGCGAGCGCGCCGCGACGCGCGTGCAGTCGATGGTGCGGGGCTACCAGACGCGGAAGCACCTCTCGCAGAAGGGCATCAAGACGACGGCGCCCTCGCTGCGGATCCAGCTGCCGCAGTCCGGCACCGTCAAGAAGGAGGAGCTCACGGAGTCGCGCCGCAAGTCGGAGGACTCCGACGCCGACGAGAGCGAAGCGTGCGTGAGCCGCGCGGGGCCGGCGCGGCCAGACAGCGCCTCTGACGGGGCGGGGCGCCGCGCCGTGCAGGACGACGTCGAGCCGTGGCGTGGCGCCGGCCATGACGCACCGCGCGTGGGGCGGCGGCGGCGGCGGCGGCGGCGGGGACGACCGGTACGCTGACGGGGCGATGACGGCGCGCGGCGCGCGAAGGAGGCAGCAGGAGGAGGTGCGCGCGGCCTCGCCGCCGCCGCCTCCGCAGCTCGGCTCATGCCGCGCCCGATCAGGAGGACGAGCTGGAGCGGGAGATCAAGGAGGCGGAGGCGGCGCGCATCCAGGCCATGTTCCGGGGCGCCCGCGCCCGGGAGGGCCTGCGGAAGAAGGGCCTGAAGGCCAAGGCCCCCGGCGAGGCGAAGAGGGCCGCCCCGCCGGCCCCGGCGGCGCCCGCTGCGGGCCCCTCCACCTCCTCCGCGTCGCCGGTGCGGTCGGGCTGCCTCGCCGCACCCCGCGCCGGAGCGAGCGAGCGAGCGAGCCGGGGGTCCCGAACGCGCAGGCCAAGCCGGCGGCCAAGTTCCAGCTCGCCAAGCCGCAGTCCGCCGGCTCGTCGCAGAAGCCGGCGACCAAGTCTGCCCGCTCGGACGTGCGCCGCCGCCTCTGCCGGCTCCGCCGCCTCTGCCTCTGCCTCCGCTGACCTCTCGTGTAACTCGGCAGGGCAACTCGGCCAAGGGCGGCAAGGGCGGCATTCGCTTCGCGGGCGGGGACGACGAGAGCGGGGGCAGCAGCGGGTCGGACAGGCGAGCCGCCCCCTCGCTTCGCTTCCTCTCTCGTCCGTCGTCCGCGGGCCTGAACCCCTTTCGCCGCAGCGAGTCGACCGCGAGCGCCGGCGTGGCGCCGGCCATGACGCACCGCGCGTGGGGCGGCGGCGGCGGCGGCGGCGGGGACGACCGGTATGCGGACGGGGCGATGACGGCGCGCGGCGCGCGGAGGAGGCAGCAGGAGGAGGTGCGCGCGGCCTCGCCGCCCACTCATCACACTCGGCTCACGTCGCGCCCCGCCAGGAGGACGAGCTGGAGCGGGAGATCAAGGAGGCGCAGGCGGCGCGCATCCAGGCCGGCATCCGCGGCTACCTCGAGCGGAAGCGGCTGGAGGACAAGGGCGTCGTCACCGTCGCCAAGAAGAAGCGCGAGGCAAAGGCGAAGCAGCCAAAGGCCAAAGGCGAGGGCGGTGCCGGGGCCGGGGCCGGGGGCGAGGAGGGCGAGGAGGACGACAGTGCGGCGGGGCTGAGCGAGGGCGCGCTGAGCCGGCGCGTCGCCGCGAACAAGTCGTTCTGGCGGCCGGCCGCCAGCGAAGCGGACCGCGAGGACGACGGCCTCGACGACGACATAAGGTGCCGCCCGCCCGCCGGTTTCGCCGGCGCGGCTGGCTGGCCGCTAGCCCCTCTCAACGTTAACGCTCTTGCAGGGAATCCTCCGCCATCCGAATCCAGGCGGCATTCCGCGGCGCCAAGACGCGGGACGGGCTGCGCGCCAAGGGCCACAAGGCGAGGGCGGCGGGGCGGGGGCCGGCGGCGGCGAGGGCGGCGGTGCCCCTGTCGGCGCACTCGACGAAGCAGCTGGCCAGCACGAGTGGCATCAAGAAGGTGGACCACGAGGAGGGGCGCATCTCGCACGAGCGGGCGCGCCGCGAGTCGAACGACCTGACGCCCACGCCGGAGATCACGGACAAGATCCGGCGCATCCACGCGGACAGCGAGTTCGCGGCGACCAAGATCCAGGCGCTCGGGCGCGGCTTCGTCGGGCGGAAGCGCGTGCAGAGAATCAAGGCCGAGCGGGCCAAGGGCAGCGGCGGCGGGGACCCGGACGCGTAGCGTAGCGCGCTCGGCGCTGGGCCCGGGGGCGCTGCCCCCCGCGGCCCTTGATGCGCCGGACCTTCTTAGAGCCGAGGAGGGAAGGGCTGCGGCGCGGCCTCCCGCGCCCGTATCGTAGTAGTATTCGCTGGCACTGCTATAGCTAGCTAGCCCTATCTTTAGTGCGAAATCGATGATGATCTATCGATGTCGATGAGGACGCAGCAGATCCCAGAAACGATCACCATGGCATGGTATCTTAGACGGGTGGCCCGTACGCGTGGTCGCCGGGCAGGCGCCGGCTCTCGGAGGCTAGCGCTCTAGCTCACTGTCATGATCAGTACTACTACTAGTGATGCATCTTTTAATTTCTAGTTGATCTATAAGCTTACTAAGTTAAGCCGTGAAGAAGCCCAGTTGTAGCCTAGTAGCGCCCAGATTGAAGTGGCAAAGTGAAGGATGCCGACCATCGACGTTGATATCGATCATGATACGTAGTACTATGATATTCAAATTGTTCCCGGTCCCACAGTGCGACTGTTGAGCCTCGGAGGCAATTAATGTTGATCATGATCATGATATAGAAATCAGACATCGATTTTGAGCCCCATATGCATATGCATAGGCCTAGCCTTCAAAAGCTTGGCTTCTAAACAGTAGCCTTGCATATCTGAGCTTGAGCTTGAGCTCGAGTACGGGCTAGGATGCATGTGCTCATGATCATCGCATCCTAGCCCCGCAGCTCGCTGTTCATGGTAATTGAATGAGGACGTCGACAACGAACAAGCACACTCATGATCAGTGACTACAAGATAGTTCTATAGCTGTTGGCTGTGTTAACGTTCATGATCGCATACATGTGCATCGTTCGCAAGGAGTCACAATCGCTCACCGTGGCGCCGTGGCACTGGCGATTGTTTAAAGTGTCTACGTCGAAAACTTGAAATGCAAAGTGTGCACTCTACAAATTAGATCGGCGAGAAAAGCTTGAAAAGCCTCTCGAGCTCGCCCGAAAGACTGCTGTGACGATTCGAAATCGCGAACGAAGGGTCCGTACATGTACAAGCACCGGCCGCGGGCCGCCTACAGAAAGGGGATGCACTTGTAGACCCAGGAGAGGGCCTGGACGCCCGCCCCGCGCTCCGCGGCGGCCAGGCGGGCCGAGTCCAGCAGGCACAACTCGATCATGCTGGGTCGAGGGAGGTGAGCGTCGGCCGGTGAAAGACGCGTGCGCGAGAGCGTAAGATTTAGCGCGAGCTCGCCGCACCAGGCTGCCGAGGAGGACAGGACCGCCGAGGAGAGCGAGGCCGGCGCCTGCTCCTCGTAGGACGAGTAGGCCAGGGACGCCACCGCGAGGCAGGCCGCGGCGGCCGCCGCCCCCGGCAGCGTCTGCGCTCCGTTTGGGAGAGGCGCGCGGGAGGCGGGAAAGGCGGCCGCTCCGGGTGGGGCCCGGGGTTGGGGGGTGGGGGGTACCTGAAAGAGGAAGGCGGGGTCGGCCTTGCGCCAGAGCGTCGCGAGGTAATCGGCGCAGGGGGCCTGCGGGGGTACGTCAAGTGTGGGCGGATGGTGAGGGAGGGGTCGAGCGCGCCTTGCCGCAGGCGCCGGACGACTCCATCAGGACGTACGACGCGGCAGCCACGGAGAGAGCGGCGAGGGCGAGGGCGAGGACGAGCGAGAGCGGCGCCCTGCGGAGGGGCGAGGAATCAACGGGGCGGGGGGGGTGGGGGGAGGAGTGGGGGAGGGGATGGAGGGGACGCCGGGGGGTAGACCCACCGAAGGACGCGGGGGAGGATGCGCCCCAGCGAGGTGGTTCGCCTGGTTGGGGGGGGTACGTGGTTGGGGATGGGGATGGGGGTACGACGGGTGGGGGTAGGGGATCAACCGCACCAGCGGCGGAGGATGATTGAGGAGAAGGTGAGGTGACTCGCCAACGCGAGGAACAGCGGCGCCGCGGCCGCGAGGGGTACCTGCGCCGCTCTTAGAGGAAGACGAGGGGGGGGGAAAGACAGGGCGGGGTACCCCGTTGAGGCGGACGGAGAGGGAAGTGAGGCTGACGTTGGGGGCGAGGGGCGTCTTGAGGTAGTGCCAATAGTAGCTCAGGGCTGCGCCCCAGCCGGTCAGTCCTCGGCGTCGGTACCCCCCCCCCGTTGGATCGATGTACCCAGGAACGTGTGCGTGGCGATCCACGCGAAGGCCTTGAGCGCGTGCCGGTCCCGAAGCGCGAGCTTCCGGTCCGGCTGGGGAGGGGTACCGTGAGCGGGGGGCGGGGGGGGCACGACGCCCGCGCGGGCGTACCCCGGAGGGGAAGAGCAGCGGGACGAGGAGGGCGGGGGCGGCCGCAAGGGCCCCCACCAGGGCGAGCTCGCGCTCCCCTCGGAGGAGCTCCTGAGGACGCGGGTTCGAGTCCGGACGGGGCCGGACGGGCGCGCGCTGGGCGCGCGCACTTTGGTTGCGGCGGGGTTGGTCAGGGGCGCCGCAAGAAAGGCGACCCACGCGAAGCTCAGCACCCTGCGAGGTTTCAGTGCCGGGCGGCCGGGCGGGGGCTGGCGGGCGTCACGGCGCACAGGTACAGCTTCTCGCTAGCGCGCTTCGAGGGGCGCGCGGCGAGCCACGACGCGCGCTCCTCCGTCGGCCTGGGCGGACTCGTCTCGGCGCGGCGAGGAGGACGCGCACGCGGCACCGAAAGCGAGCGGACCTGATGGATCCCTCGCGCCGGAACGAGCTCGTCCAGATCTTCTCCGCCGCGGAGGCGTCGCCCGCCTCGGCCGCGCGCTTCTTCCTCAGCTCGTCAACCGCCTTCAGGACAAGCAGGCGATCCTGCAGCAGGTCTGCTCGACGGGCTCAAGGTCAGAAAGAAGGGCAGGCACAGTGGCCAGCGGTCACGCGCCGAAGCCCAGTTCTTTCAGGGAGGAGTGGTCGAGGGCCAGGAAAGCCTCCTCATCCGGGACGGCGCGCGCGAAGCTCTCCTGCAGAGCTCGAGCTCGGGCCGAGAGCTCGAGGTCCTGCGCCACAGGCGGTCATCAGCCAGCAATCGCCTGCGGACGCGGGGTTGCGAGCGCGCCTGGAGCCACCGCAGCGGATCCATGGGCGCGCTACGGCCCTGCAGCGAGTGCTCTGCTCGGCTCCTGGCTGAATCTTGGCAGCCGAATTGAGAATCGATGCTCGCGGTTCGAGTGGATGTTCAGTACTAGTCTGTGCCCGGCTTGTGCAGCCGGTGATGAGAATGCGGAGGAGCAGCCGGCTTTACGACCTTTTGTGATAAAAATGTGTACCCCCTAGCCCGCACTCGCATCGTCGGCGTGTACATGTTGTAGTTGGTTGCGCGAGCGGCGGCGACCGACTGAAGTGCGATGGGTATTCGCGAAGTCCGGATCGGCCCGGCCCGCCGCGGCTCAAGCTCCTAGCTAGGCCTCACGATATCGATCAGATCTGCAGAGGAACGTACATAATAGTACTAGTACTAGTACGTATACGTATACTAGCACGCCGGCGGCCTCGATCTGCTGGCCATATACAAGCGAGTCCCTGCGGAGCAGGAGTGGCCTTGGGATCTTGGGGCTTCAAGGCGTATATATATATATATATATATATATATATATATATATATATATATATATATATATATATATATATATATATATATATATATATATATACGTACGCGTGAGAGTGGCCGCGCTTTGTTTTTTAATCGGGGCCTCGGCGCCGGCGCCCGGCGGCCAGCTAATATAAGCTTAAGCTTAACCTCCAGCCTGGCAGGCGGGGCGGGGCGGGACTCCGGACGGGGGAGGGGCGGCCGCGCGCGGGCCGGGCCTGGGGGGCTGGTCGGGGGCCTCCAGGATATCGATATATAGTGCCTGATATGTATAGAGGAGTTGGACCTTGCACCGGCAACGGCACCTGGGAGCCGCCTGCGCCGCCAGGGCTGAGGCCCCGCTGTTCAACGGTTTAGCTCTAGAAGGCGTCGGGCAGGAGAGAGACTCGCGAACCAAGCGGAGGCCCAGGGAGGGCCGCCGCTGCTTCGAATTCCCGGCCGCCTTCTCCGCGAATTCGAATGCGCCGCGGTTCAGCTGCAGGTCTCCTGCGCTCGCCCCGCCGCGTCGCGCGAGGCGCGGCGCTGAAGGGCGGGGAGGCGCGCACCAAGCGGGGAATTCAGCTGCTTTTCGACTGGCTCCGCCGCGAACGCGCCGGACGCCACTGTACATGTTCGAATTCAGGTCTCGATCGATATCTCCTGCGCATGCGCAAGGGCAGGGCCGGGACGCGCGCACCACTCGGAGGGAGCTCCGCCGCTGCTTCGAATTCCCGGCTGCCGTGCACCGTGGCACGTGTCCGCGCGCTCTCACGTGCACCCTGTAGCGCGGCGCAACCGCGCGCGCGCGCAGCTGCAGATCATCGGATGGCGGCCCGCGGGCTCTTGAACTTGCATGTGCGAATACGATATCGATGGCTGCCCGGCCGCGGCCGCGGGCTCTTGAACTTGGCGCGGTTGCAGAGCTGCTAACCGCAAGTGCGCGCCCGCTACGTCCAGCTTAAAATTGCAAGGGGGGGTCAGCTGCTCAAACCCCCCTTGCTACCCGTCGGATTGTCTGTCACGCTGTCCAAGTCGGCCAGTTTGCAAGTCGGTCTTTTTTCCGTCGGCGATAAGTCTTTTTGTTGTACCCCGCTGTGGATAAGGCCAGCGCCGCTGGACGTCTCTTTTTGCTGTATCCCGCGCAAGGCTCCTTGCCGCCCGACGACTTACCGCGATGTGCCAGCCTGCATGCGCAGCTGCACTGCACTGCGGCAGCATGCACTGCTTGTAGAGCGCAGCTAAGCCTTGAAGCATAATCGCGCCGCGCGCCGCCCGCCGCGCCTCCGCGCGCGGCCGGCCGCGGGGCGTCGCGCCCCGCGCGCGCTCCGCTCTGCCGGCGCGCGAGCCGCGCGCGCCACCGCACTCGAGCTCCCGTGTCCGACGGTCCCCGCGCCTGGCCCGCGCGGCACTAGCTGCTCGGCTAACCCGCGGCCGGCCCAGGCGCGGGACGCGGGAGTGCGGAGCGGCCGGCTGCGCGACGCGAGGCCGGCGCCATGCATATGACGGGCGGGGCGGTCGGCAGCGGTCGGCGCGGCTCGCCAAGCGGGACGGAGCCTCGGAGGCGCGACGCGCGCGTGGCAGCTCAGCTAATGATCGGCCGGCCGGCGGCGCGGCTCGGCCGGCCGGCGGCGCGGCTCGGCAGGCGGCGGCGCGGCTCGGCGGGCGGCGGCACGGCTCGGCAGGCGGCGGCGCTGCTCGGCAGGCGGCGGCGCGGCTCGGCAGGCGGCGGCGCGGCTCGGCAGGCGGCGGCGCAGCTCGGCAGGCGGCGGCGCGGCTCGGCAGCTGCAGGCGGCGGCGCGGCTCGGCAGGCGGCGGCGCAGCTCTCCTGGCACCGGCGCGCGGGGCGGAGGTGCGGGCGGCGGTGCGGTTCGCCGGGCGGGGCGGAGGCACTGTGGGCGGCCGCCGGGCGGCGCTGCGCGCAGGCCCAGGCCTAGCCGCCTACGCCTAGCATTATACTTAGTTGTATAGGTAGTCGCTGAGTATTACTTACTAAGTTATATATAATTAGTTGTTGTATTCTGTCAGCGTCCCTACTTTAGACCCCACCTTGCACCTCCTGAGACGAGTGGGGGCGGGGGCGAGTCGAAGACCTAGTAAGTGCTTGAGAGCCGCGCGTTGGTGACCGCGCGCCTACGTACGTACGCGTGGAGCCGCGCTCGTGGCAGGCAGCGGGGGTTACAGAATTTGGATGGGAAAGAGCGCGTTCGCCATTTGCTGACCAATGGGACCCTTCCTTCTATATTTTTCTTTCGTGAAGAACTTCGTTCGCGACCCAGTCTCGGCTTGGAGCTTGGACGTAAATCCGATTCGTCGGCTTGAATAGAAGCCAGTTTCGGTGCAGTCGTCGAGATCCGGCTTGACGTCTAGCTGACGAATGGGATTTCGATTCCGGCTCCAAGCCGACAAAAGCCGGATTTCGGCGCCATCTCCTGCTTCAGCCTTGCATGCGCGAGGTGCGCTTGGAACTAGTCTAGGCTGAAGTTCATGTGCTCCATCTTTTCCAAGTGAAGCCGAGTCCAGGGTCTCCTCCCCTCCAGAGATTCAGGGGGGATTTTCATTTCGATTCGGTGTTAGTGCCCGAAAACGTTCGAATCAGGCAAAATGAGTATCATTTTCGGGATCCCAGAGGCCGAAAATGGGGTAGTAGGTCGATTCGTTTATGCTAAATTTTGATGGCGGTGGCAAATTATGCCCAGCTGCAGCACCAACCTAAGGGCCTCTCCTTTCCCCAAGGCCGATATGCATGGGTCTCTGACTGGGCCGGCCGCCGATTCTGAGCGAAGAGACCAGAGGTTCTACTGTTCACTGCTTAGATGTCACATCGAGCTATTAATATTTGGTGTGCACGTGTGCTCATGAAGCGCGATGGCTCAGAATGCGGCCGTCAGAAATCGGCCTTGGGGAAAGGAGAGGCCCTTAGGTCTGTGCCTGTCCTGTCCGGGATCGGCCTTGGAGAAAGGAGATGCACTTATATAATTATATTAGGTATGTGCCTATCCTGTCTGTAAATCGGCCTTGGGGAAAGGAGAGGCCCTTAGGTCTGTTGGTCACTTGTCACAAAATTTTAGAAAGCGAAATTCGTATATTTGGGATCCGATTTGCATTAGCACACAACAACAACTACTAGGAGTTTCACATCGCTCAGCTTATCTCTCCGACTAAATAACACTGGGGACCGTCGAGTGCTGTGCTCTGTCTACGATTGGTTGCGAGGTTTTGCTTCTAAGTACCTACCTACTTACACAACCGGCCTAGTTATAATATCATCTATAACTAGGGCTAGATTTGGTAATGAAGGGAGAGAAGGTGAAGTAGAGGGGCTGAGTTGAGAGGGAGAAAGGGGAAGCTTGATGCGCACGCCGTCGGCCCCCATTGGAGCCGCCGACTCTGGCCGGATTACGCCGGCACGCCGCGCCTCAGGGCACCAAATCCCCCCCGCCTCCCTCCGCCTCCAGCCACCCCAGTCCTCACCCCGCCCCGTCCCCCCTTACCCACCACTGGTTCATGAGCCCGCGGCGGAAACATTGAGGGACTGGCGCTCTGCCAGCCATCGACGTCATACTGCCTTTGCAGCCTGTCAAGAGCAACTGACAGAAAGCCAATATGCTTTGTCAACGGCACCCAAAGGAAGGTAGAATGGTGTGGTGGTGCCTTTCAAGGCAAAAGGAAGAAGCCATGCGGGAGCTACTAGTGCTGACCGAGGCAAGAAACTAGTGCAAGGGACTACTCGCTGATCAGAAGGCAAATGGATGAGCAAATCAATGAGTATGAAAACTACAAGAAAGAGAGCTCTGCAGTGCAAGATGCAAGAGGAGACGGTAAATCTAGTGCTGCTGGGCAGAGCTAAGGATGTGCATGAGGGCCGCCTGCGCGCCGGCGTGGGAGAGAGCGATGGGGGCAGAGAGCATAATCTGAGAGGCATCGAATGGGAATCCTCCTGGGTACAGGACTGGCTGCATGAAAGCCTGCTGGCCGGGCGCGCGCTGGCGGTGCGGGCCAGCGGCTCCCGGAGCTGCTACGCCGGGGTGGAAGGGGCCCGCCAACCAGGGCGACTGGCCGTGGGCGGGAGCGTAGGCGGTGGGCGGCGCGCCCGCCCACGCGAACGATGGCGCCTGCTGGAAGAAGTGGGCGGGGGCGTTCGAGGCGGAGACCGCCTCCGCGTAGGAGGGCCGGGGGCGCTTCGAATTCGAATTCGAGCCCGCAGGCGTGAAGAACTCCTCGCGCGGGTCCGGATCCGGCTCGCTGGCCCCGCGCTTCGCACTCGCGCGGCCGGCGTTGCCGCCGCCGCCGCCACGCCCGCCGCCGCCCACTGGCTCCGCGCCTCCACTTGCCTGTCCGGCGCTGGGGTTGCCGGGGGCGCCGTCCGAACGGCCGCCCGGGCGGCCGCCCGAGCGGCCGCTGGGGGCGCTGTTGGGCGCCCCGCGCCGGTCAGGGCATTCTATGTGGCGGTGCCCGTAGAGGCACGTCATGCGGTGGCGCCAGCAAGCCGGGGGCAGGCGGCGGTTGCCGGGCCGCCGGGCGGGGAAGGCACGCCAGAGGGTGTAATCGGTCGGCTCGAAGCCGTCCGAGCCCAGGAAGGACGCGTTCGACGTCAGAACCGTGTAGCCCTTCGGGGTCGCTGCACTGGCTGCCGGCTCCATGAAGACCTCCAGTTTCTCCGCCTCCTCGGGCGTGAGACGAAGGCTGAGCATTTCCATGGGGCGCAGAGACGCGCCCAGCTTGAATCCGCAGTGGTGGTACGCGAGGACGATGTCGACTGGCATAGCCGACATCACGCGAGCCATCTGAGCAGCATGTCCAGGTCAAGTGGCGCCCTCGCCCGTTCGTCCCGGGCGGCATACCTGGAATTTTGCCGCTCGTTTGATTGCGAGGGTGAAGACTCGGGTGCCGCTGAAGTCGGGGGCCTCTTCCCGCCGCCACGCAGTGATCGGGCAGGACTGAAAGCGGAGCTCGAAGATCTCGCTGAGCTCGCACAGCCTGGCGTGGCTTTCGTTCATGTCTGAATATTAATATTCAGCAACTGAACAAGCTCACCGTTTGGCGAGCATCGGGTTCGCAATGGTGACGTAGTCTCGGCGGGTCCACCGCCATCTCGTGGCCTTTTACGGCTCCTGGCGTGCCTGCGCGGCACTTGACAACGAAGCCCAGAATCATTGCATCAATCTGAATGACGAGCCTCAGACAACCCAATCGTGGCCGCGATCGGACCCAATCAAGTACGGACCATGTCTTCGGAGTAAGGCAGTTTGCCGGGCGCGATGTCGCGCTCCGCCTGGCGGAGAAGAGCGCGGATGAAATGCATCACCGCCTTGTACGTTTCTTCTGAATAGTTGCCATCTGGCCGGAGATCGCCTCGCGAAGAAAAGACGGGGCAGCCGTCGAGAACAATCTGCTCCGCATGATCGGGATCGTGCAGAAGGATCCAGCGGTGTGGTTTCCGCTGCATATGCATGCGCGCCGTCAATATACGACTGCTGCGCACGCTACAAAGCGGCTAGCGGACCTCGAGCACGGGCCCAAAGCAGGTGATCTTGGTCACCTCGTGCACTTGCGCTGTGCAAGTCTTGACGTTGAGCCGCCTTTTCATCTCATCGAGCCACTGCCGCACATCAAGTCAGCTTAAGCAAAAGGATCGGAGAAAGTTTCCAGTGCTCGAGACCGACCTTCTTCGCTGATGAGAAAGTCAGTCCGTCCATGACGTGGGGCGGAGCTTCAATCGCTATGCAGCCCTGGTACGGGCAGTGCTCCCACAGCTTGGTGCCCGAGCCAGCACCGATTCCACGCTGGTCGAATGTCTGGGGCTTCCGAGTCAGCCGCGCGGCGGCGACATTATGCGCACGCTGAGTACGGACCTCGAGGAGCATTGCCGTGCGCTCCTCCATCGGCGCTATGGCGCTCCCGTCCCAGTCCGCGGTCTTGCCAGCGTACTTTGGCGGGACGAGCTCGTCCGGCTTGAAGTAGAGAACGACCTTGTCGTTCGGGCCCAAAGGCACTTCCACGTCCCCTTGCGAGGTAGTCAGCATAAGTAAGCAAGTATCGTGGTCTTGCGCATTCATCTCGGCACCTGTACCGGCCGATGACTGGCCGGCAGCACTTGCAGATGGGCCTTCGGCCTCCTCGCCGCCCTCAGCGCCGCCCTCGGCGTACTCCTCATCTCCACCGTAGTCCTCAGCATCTTCGAGAACTTCTTCATCTCTCTGTTGGTCGATTAGCTCGGTTACGCAAAGTGCCATCAGCTACTCTCACCAGCGGCTGTTCCGGAACTTCGGGAGGCGCCGGAGCAGCGGGATGGACCGGAGCAGCAGCTGCTGCTGCCGGAGCAGGCGGCGCTGCAGCACCATGCGCTGGGGGCCGCGCCTGCGGGTTCTACGCGGAAGTCAATCCCACGATTGCAAGATCATCTTCCTAACAAGCGCACCGATGAGGCGGGCGCGGCCGGAGCAGGATGCTGAGGAGCGTGGGCCTTCGCCCCAGCCTTGATCTACGGATCCGTTGGGATCAACTCTCCCGGGAAGGCGTGGGTCCCACGCCAATGACCGCACGCTCACCGATGCCGCCGGAGCGGTCGGCTTCGCAGTCTGCGCTGTTGCGGCATGCTTCGCAGGCGCCGCCGGCTTCGCCGCGGCCGCAGCCGGAGCATGATCAGATGGTGGCGTGAAGGGGAGCCGCCGACGCACTGGCGCCGGCGAGTGAATGCTTCCACTCGATGAGCTCTGCGAATGCCATTAAGCGTTCAGGCCGCGGGCACTCACATCGCGCGGCGAACTCGGAATGGCCGCAGAGAATTCAATTATTGAATCGGCCCATTCGCACGCGCACCATGGTTGCTGGACGCAGAAAAAATCAATCGTCACGCTCGCGATCGGAGGTCGTGGAATCAAGAATGCAGGCTCCTGCGTGTCGGTCGCGCAGTTTTGAAAACATTTCCGCGGAGCAGCGGCGCGGCTCAAAGCAGGACAGGAAGAGGGGCTTCTGACACCGACAGCAAGGGGAAGAGGGGCTTCCGTAACGATCCAATGCGCCGGGGAGGCGATTCAAGCATTTTGGCCAAAAATTTAAATTTTCGGCGCCAAAATTCCGCGCGCGCGGCCAGGGGGCCGCGCTGACATCCTACATGCACTAGCACCCCATTTCTCCCCGCGTGGCGGCGCGCTAGCGTACCTTTCCGGACCGCCTGCTCTTTTTCCCGGGTACCGGAATCACCGAAATTCGTATATTTGAAGACACGTACTACCCCATTTCATAATTAGACCCTGGGGAGCACGATGGTCCGGCCCGTTTTCCTATGAGAGGCCTCTAATGGGCAGTAACAGCACGTCGAAAAGCACAGAAAAGCATTTTCCCGGAAAAAAAATAGAAAGCGCAAATCACATTGGCCTTCCAAGTCGAAATTTGAAAATTAATAATTTGAAGAGACCGCACCCCATTCGCTAGGAAATAGTCTCCAAATTAACGGAGCGCCATCTGGCCGGCCAGCAAATTTGTATGAGTCAGGGTCATTGTGTGCCACGAGGTGGGTTTTAAATATACTTAATGCGTTAGTTGAAAGATTATCAAAATAAACAATTTAGACAGAGCCTTATTACTGCGAAAAACATTCTTTTTTTTTTTTGAGAGACTACGGTGGGGCGAACCCCCCGTAGGTAGTAATATTAGGGACAACAAAGCAATCACAAATCAAAGAAACAGGAAACTAGCACAAAATACAGAATCAAGAGGGATCACGAGAAGGGACACGATCAGAAGAACGCAAAAGATAAGGAGAACGAGCACGAGGAGAAGGAGTAGAAGAGCTCAGGGACGTCGACGCAGAAGTACTAGTCACACTACGAGGAGCACGGGGACGCAGCGAATAAGGAGAACGAGCACGAGGAACTACAGTCGAAGACGAAGATCTAGACGAAGACGACAAGACAGAGCTAACAGCAGAACTAGAAGACGTAGTCGCAGGAGGCAGATCGAGAGGTGGCAGAACAGTAGGAGAGGCGAAACGTAGGACACCACTAGAGGGGAGAATCAAAGCTGGCGGAGTGTCTAAACGGAATCGAGGTTGTATAGTTGGTACTACGGTAAAACAATGGACGGCTGAAGACTAATCTGAGGAACTGGGGACGACACGAGGAAAGGGGCAGAACTCGGATTCAGACTCGGAATCGGCAGTATAAGAGGAGGGGCGAAACGCAAGCCAGTAGTGACAGGGAAGGCAGACGATGGGGCTGAACCAGGCGGGAGAGACATTCAAATGATTCATAGATAATTATTAACCACCTCCAAAAATTAAAGCGCCGAAAGTTGTTTTCATTCAGCTGAGACGACCAATGGGCCCCTCGGGGCCTGTACTCGGTACAACTGCGGCCGATTGGGCCGCGCATCGATATCTGTACCCTTGCGGCACAACTCTGTAACCTCTCACTTGAGTGTGAGTTGCATGCCCGTGGCCATGGCTGCGAATGAACATGCAGTTGCATACTAGTTCTTTGATCACAATTTGGATCACAAGGAATCAAAATCTTCGCAATAAACAAATCCTAGGCGTTCTGCGAAGAACTACTATATATAGCTAACTACGTATACTATACACTAGCACTAAAATAAGATGGACCAGTTGTAACTGCCACGTACTTAAATTCTAGCTCTGCAGTACTTAAATTCTAGCTCTGCATAGAAAGATGGGGAATGTGCGCAAATAGCAGAAGTACAATAGTAGATAGAATCAATAAGATTTAACTAAATGATAGCCTCAGCGTCTCGGACGCTCAGCGACGGAGGGGTACCTCTGCTTTCGGCATAGTCGTGCAGAACCACGTCACTGAGGGGTGTGCAACACAGATGCACATTGCGGTCGATGCGCTGCCTGCCGGGATCCGTGCCACAGGGCCGCCGCTATCAGAGATTCTCGTTTCTTTAGTGCAGGATCTAGCCGAGGCAACAGAGAGGTCAATACATCGAAAACAGAGAGGATTGCAATCGCAAAGACGCACGACGACGATACGACGATATACGCGATGTA
Source organism: Cyanophora paradoxa (assembly GCA_004431415.1). NCBI lineage: Eukaryota > Glaucocystophyceae > Cyanophorales > Cyanophoraceae > Cyanophora > Cyanophora paradoxa. The sequence goes on from QPMI01000040.1 coordinate 488,581, forward strand.
CCCAGCCCCACTCTCTGTGCACTGCGGAAGGTACACGTTGTAGACTGACGTAGTACCGCTGCAGTTGACGGCGATGATGTTCTTGTGCGTGCTGTACGGCGTGCTGGCCGCAATACTGTAGGTCGTAGCGGCGTTCCCAGTGTACGATAGCTTGCCTGCAAGAGCATTCATATTAGAGCGATGCAGACATGCGAGAAATCAGCTCGAAGACGCACTCAGATAAACCGTGCCGTCCGAGGCCGAAACAGTGAACTTGTTTGTTCCAACATTCACTCCCCCGTACGAATTGATGAGCCCGGTGACTGCTTGAGCGCCTGTGATGGATGCCGCGCCAGTCACACCCAGAGTTCCTGTGATCAACGTGCTGCCCGTTTCGTCGACTGTAAATCGGTTTATAGCGCCTGTGGCACCGGAATTGACCACCAGTCCAATGCGCGCAGTCAGGAGCCCATTGACAGTGACTGCGTCGGAAGCGGTCACTGCGCCCGTGAATGTCGAGGCACTCGTAACTTTGAGCGTTCCTGCAGCTTCAACGTTTCCGGACGCGTCGACTGTGAACATCGTTCCCATCACAGTGACACCGCCGTTAGCGTTGATCGCGCCCGTGAACGTCGACACTCCAGTGACGTCGAGGGTGCCTGAAATGTCGACGGTTCCTGCAGCGTCAACTGAGAACATCGATGTGGCCACGTTGATGCCGCCGTTGGCGTTCAGAAGCGCCGAGCTGGTCGTGGTGCCCGTGATGCCGAGTGTGCCCGTAACCAACATGTTTCCTGACGCGTCTACGGTGAGCCGGTTCAGCCGAACATTGATCCCGCCAATTGCGTGTAACAATCCCGTCATAGTAGCAGTCCCAGTGACGCCGAGAGTTCCCGATACGAGGGCATTGCCCGATCGGTCGACGACGAAGCGGCTCGTCGCAACATTGATGCCTCCGTTAGCGTTTAGGATGCCAGTCGACGTCGAAGTGCCCGTAACGCCTAGCGTGCCAGAGACGAGCACACTTCCCGAAGAGGACACCGAGAACCTGTTCACAGTGTTCACAGACACAGCCAGGCCGTCGTTCGCGTTGATGAGGCCAGTCCATGTCGAGGAGCCAGTGACGCCGACGGAGCCCGAAACAAGAAGGGTTCCAGACACGCCGACATTGCCCGCAGCGTCCACAGTGAACATCGATGTGGCCACGTTGATACCGCCGTCAGCGTTCAGAAGAGCAGAGCTGGTCGTGGTGCCCGTGATGCCAAGTGTGCCCGTGATCAGCGTATTGCCCGACATGTCAATAGTGAGCTGGTCCAGGCGCACGTTGATCCCGCCGTTCGCGTTCAGCAGACCTGCGCTTGAGGCCGTGCCGCTCACGCTCGCCGAGCCCAGCACCGTCAGCAGGCCCGTCATGGTCGCGGTCCCAGTCACTCCGATGGTGCCGGAGACGAGGGTGTTGCCCGAGGCATCAACGACGAATCTGTTCGACCGAACATTGATCCCTCCATTCGCGTTGAGCAGGCCAGTCAAAGTCTGAGTGCCAGTCACGCCCAAGGTGCCAGCGACGAGAACACTGCCTGAAGACGTGACCACGAACTTGTTCGCCGCCACATTCAGCCCGCCGTTCGCGTTCACGAGGCCAGTCCATGTCGAGGAGCCAGTGACGCCGACGGAGCCCGAAACAGAGAGAGTTCCAGACACGCCGACATTGCCCGCAGCGTCCACAGTGAACATCGATGTGGCCACGTTTATGCCCCCGTCAGCGTTCAGGAGTGCCGTGCTGGTCGTGGTGCCCGTGATGCCAAGCGTGCCCGTGATCAGCGTATTGCCCGACATATCGACGGTGAGCTGGTCCAAGCGCACGTTGATCCCGCCGTTCGCGTTCAGCAGCCCCGTCATGGTCGCGGTCCCAGTCACTCCGATGGTGCCGGAGACGAGGGTGTTGCCCGAGGCGTCGATACTCAACTGGTTCCATCGAACATTCAATCCCCCGTTCGCGTTGAGCAGGCCCGTCATGGTCGCAGTCCCAGTCACTCCGATGGTGCCGGAGACGAGGGTGTTGCCCGAGGCATCAACGACGAATCTGTTCGACCGAACATTGATCCCTCCATTCGCGTTGAGCAGGCCAGTCAAAGTCTGAGTGCCAGTCACGCCCAAGGTGCCAGCGACGAGAACACTGCCTGAAGACGTGACCACGAACTTGTTCGCCGCCACATTCAGCCCGCCGTTCGCGTTCACGAGGCCAGTCCATGTCGAGGAGCCAGTGACGCCGACGGAGCCCGAAACAGAGAGAGTTCCAGACACGCCGACATTGCCCGCAGCGTCCACAGTGAACATCGATGTGGCCACGTTGATACCGCCGTCAGCGTTCAGGAGTGCCGTGCTGGTCGTAGTGCCCGTGATGCCAAGCGTGCCCGTGATCAGCGTATTGCCCGACATGTCAATAGTGAGCTGGTCCAAGCGCACGTTGATCCCGCCATTCGCGTTCAGCAGCCCCGACATGGTCGCAGTCCCAGTCACTCCGATGGTGCCGGAGACGAGGGTGTTGCCCGAGGCGTCGATACTCAATTGGTTCCATCGAACATTCAATCCCCCGTTCGCGTTGAGCAGGCCAGTCGATGTTAAAGTACCAGTTATGCGAAGAACCCCAGTAACCAGAGCGTTGCCAGAGGAATCCACGACGAACTTGTTGGATCGAACATTGAAACCGCCAAGAGCATTAAGCAAGCCTGTAGACGTCATTGTCCCCGATATCCCGACCATTCCTGTCGCCAGCACGTTGCCCGAGATGTCGACGCTGAGTCTGTTGGAGAGCACGTTCAGCCCGCCATTCGCATTCATCAGGCCTGCGCTGGTGGTGGTTCCGCTCACGCTCGCCGAGCCCAGCACCGTTAGCAAGCCCGTGCTCGTCACTGTGCCCGTCACTCCCAGGGCGCCCGTAGCCAGCACGTTCCCTGAGGCGTCCACCACGAACTTGTTCGCGCCTACTGCGAGGCCTCCATCCATGGAGAACGAGCCCAGCAGAGAAAGGAGCCCCGTGCTTGTCACCGTGCCCGTCACACCCAGGGATCCGGTCACGAGTGCGTTACCCGAGATGTCGACCGCGAAACGGTTCGCCAGCACGTTCAGCCCGCCGTTCGCGTTCACAAGGCCCGCGCTGGTGGTGGTTCCGCTCACGCTCGCCGAGCCCAGCACCGTCAGCAGGCCCGTGCTCGTCACCGTGCCCGTCACGCCCAGCGACCCAGTCACAAGCGCGTTGCCCGAGATGTCGACCGCGAAACGGTTCGACAGCACGTTCAGCCCGCCGTTCGCGTTCACAAGGCCCGCGCTGGTGGTGGTTCCGCTAACGCTCGCCGAGCCCAGCACCGTCAGCAGGCCCGTGCTGGTCACTGTGCCCGTCACTCCCAGGGCGCCCGTAGCCAGCACGTTCCCTGAGGCGTCCACCACGAACTTGTTCGTGCCTACTGCGAGGCCTCCATCCATGGAGAACGAGCCCAGCAGAGAAAGGAGCCCCGTGCTCGTCACCGTGCCCGTCACGCCCAGCGACCCAGTCACAAGCGCATTGCCCGAGATGTCGACTGCGAAACGGTTCGACAGCACGTTCAGCCCGCCGTTCGCGTTCACAAGGCCTGCGCTGGTGGTGGTTCCGCTCACGCTCGCCGAGCCCAGCACCGTCAGCAGGCCCGTGCTGGTCACCGTGCCCGTCACTCCCAGGGCGCCCGTAGCCAGCACGTTCCCTGAGGCGTCCACCACGAACTTGTTTGTGCCTACTGCGAGGCCTCCATCCATGGAGAACGAGCCCAGCAGAGAAAGGAGCCCCGTGCTTGTCACCGTGCCCGTCACACCCAGGGATCCGGTCACGAGTGCGTTACCCGAGATGTCGACCGCGAAACGGTTCGCCAGCACGTTCAGCCCGCCGTTTGCGTTCACAAGGCCCGCGCTGGTGGTGGTTCCGCTCACGCTCGCCGAGCCCAGCACCGTCAGCAGGCCCGTGCTGGTTACTGTGCCCGTCACGCCCAGCGACCCAGTCACAAGCGCGTTACCCGAGATGTCGACCGCGAAACGGTTCGCCAGCACGTTCAGCCCGCCGTTTGCGTTCACAAGGCCTGCGCTGGTGGTGGTTCCGCTCACGCTCGCCGAGCCCAGCACCGTCAGCAGGCCCGTGCTCGTCACCGTGCCCGTCACGCCCAGCGACCCAGTCACAAGCGCGTTGCCCGAGATGTCGACCGCGAAACGGTTCGACAGCACATTCAGCCCCCCGTTTGCGTTCACAAGGCCCGCGCTGGTGGTGGTTCCGCTCACGCTCGCCGAGCCCAGCACCGTCAGAAGGCCCGTGCTGGTCACTGTGCCCGTCACTCCCAGGGCGCCCGTAGCCAGCACGTTCCCTGAGGCGTCCACCACGAACTTGTTCGTGCCTACTGCGAGGCCTCCATCCATGGAGAACGAGCCCAGCAGAGAAAGGAGCCCCGTGCTTGTCACCGTGCCCGTCACACCCAGGGATCCGGTCACGAGTGCGTTACCCGAGGCGTCGACCGCGAAACGGTTCGCCAGCACGTTCAGCCCGCCGTTTGCGTTCACAAGGCCCGCGCTGGTGGTGGTTCCGCTCACGCTCGCCGAGCCCAGCACCGTCAGCAGGCCCGTGCTGGTTACCGTGCCCGTCACGCCCAGCGACCCAGTCACAAGCGCGTTGCCCGAGATGTCAACCGCGAAACGGTTCGACAGCACATTCAGCCCCCCGTTTGCGTTCACAAGGCCCGCGCTGGTGGTGGTTCCGCTCACGCTCGCCGAGCCCAGCACCGTCAGCAGGCCCGTGCTGGTAACCGTGCCCGTCACGCCCAGCGACCCAGTCACAAGCGCGTTGCCCGAGATGTCGACTGCGAAACGGTTCGACAGCACATTCAGCCCGCCGTTCGCGTTCACAAGGCCTGCGCTGGTGGTGGTTCCGCTCACGCTCGCCGAGCCCAGCACCGTCAGAAGGCCCGTGCTGGTCACTGTGCCCGTCACTCCCAGGGCGCCCGTAGCCAGCACGTTCCCTGAGGCGTCCACCACGAACTTGTTCGTGCCTACTGCGAGGCCTCCATCCATGGAGAACGAGCCCAGCAGAGAAAGGAGCCCCGTGCTTGTCACCGTGCCCGTCACACCCAGGGATCCGGTCACGAGTGCGTTACCCGAGATGTCGACCGCGAAACGGTTCGCCAGCACGTTCAGCCCGCCGTTTGCGTTCACAAGGCCCGCGCTGGTGGTGGTTCCGCTCACGCTCGCCGAGCCCAGCACCGTCAGTAGGCCCGTGCTGGTTACCGTGCCCGTCACGCCCAGCGACCCAGTCACAAGCGCGTTGCCCGAGATGTCAACCGCGAAACGGTTCGACAGCACATTCAGCCCCCCGTTTGCGTTCACAATGCCTGCGCTGGTGGTGGTTCCGCTCACGCTCGCCGAGCCCAGCACCGTCAGCAGGCCCGTGCTGGTAACCGTGCCCGTCACGCCCAGGGCGCCCGTAGCCAGCACGTTCCCTGAGGCGTCCACCACGAACTTGTTCGTGCCTACTGCGAGGCCTCCATCCATGGAGAACGAGCCCAGCAGAGAAAGGAGCCCCGTGCTTGTCACCGTGCCCGTAACACCCAGGGATCCGGTCACGAGTGCGTTACCCGAGGCGTCGACCGCGAAACGGTTCGCCAGCACGTTCAGCCCGCCGTTCGCGTTCACCAGGCCCGCGCTGGTGGTGGTTCCGCTCACGCTCGCCGAGCCCAGCACCGTCAGCAGGCCCGTGCTCGTCACCGTGCCCGTCACGCCCAGCGACCCAGTCACAAGCGCGTTGCCCGAGATGTCAACCGCGAAACGGTTCGACAGCACATTCAGCCCGCCATTCGCGTTCACAAGGCCTGCGCTGGTGGTGGTTCCGCTCACGCTCGCCGAGCCCAGCACCGTCAGAAGGCCCGTGCTGGTCACTGTGCCCGTCACTCCCAGGGCGCCCGTAGCCAGCACGTTCCCTGAGGCGTCCACCACGAACTTGTTCGTGCCTACTGCGAGGCCTCCATCCATGGAGAACGAGCCCAGCAGAGAAAGGAGCCCCGTGCTTGTCACCGTGCCCGTCACACCCAGGGATCCGGTCACGAGTGCGTTACCCGAGATGTCGACCGCGAAACGGTTCGCCAGCACGTTCAGCCCGCCGTTTGCGTTCACAAGGCCCGCGCTGGTGGTGGTTCCGCTCACGCTCGCCGAGCCCAGCACCGTCAGCAGGCCCGTGCTGGTTACCGTGCCCGTCACGCCCAGCGACCCAGTCACAAGCGCGTTGCCCGAGATGTCAACCGCGAAACGGTTCGACAGCACATTCAGCCCCCCGTTTGCGTTCACAAGGCCTGCGCTGGTGGTGGTTCCGCTCACGCTCGCCGAGCCCAGCACCGTCAGCAGGCCCGTGCTCGTCACCGTGCCCGTCACGCCCAGGGCGCCCGTAGCCAGCACGTTCCCTGAGGCGTCCACCACGAACTTGTTCGTGCCTACTGCGAGGCCTCCATCCATGGAGAACGAGCCCAGCAGAGAAAGGAGCCCCGTGCTTGTCACCGTGCCCGTAACACCCAGGGATCCGGTCACGAGTGCGTTACCCGAGATGTCGACCGCGAAACGGTTCGCCAGCACGTTCAGCCCGCCGTTCGCGTTCACCAGGCCCGCGCCGGTGGTGGTTCCGCTCACGCTCGCCGAACCCAGCACCGTCAGCAGGCCCGTGCTCGTCACCGTGCCCGTCACGCCCAGCGACCCAGTCAAAAGCGCGTTGCCCGAGATGTCAACCGCGAAACGGTTCGACAGCACATTCAGCCCCCCGTTTGCGTTCACCAGGCCCGCGCTGGTGGTGGTTCCGCTCACGCTCGCCGAGCCCAGCACCGTCAGCAGGCCCGTGCTGGTAACCGTGCCCGTCACGCCCAGCGACCCAGTCACAAGCGCGTTGCCCGAGATATCGACCGCGAAACGGTTCGACAGCACATTCAGCCCGCCGTTTGCGTTCACAAGGCCTGCGCTGGTGGTGGTTCCGCTCACGCTCGCCGAGCCCAGCACCGTCAGCAAGCCCGTGCTGGTCACTGTGCCCGTCACTCCTAGGGCGCCCGTAGCCAGCACATTCCCTGAGGCGTCCACCACGAACTTGTTCGTGCCTACTGCGAGGCCTCCATCCACGGAGAACGAGCCCAGCAGAGAAAGGATCCCCGTGCTTGTCACCGTGCCCGTCACACCCAGGGATCCGGTCACGAGTGCGTTACCCGAGATGTCGACCGCGAAACGGTTCGCCAGCACGTTCAGCCCGCCGTTTGCGTTCACAAGGCCCGCGCTGGTGGTGGTTCCGCTCACGCTCGCCGAGCCCAGCACCGTCAGCAGGCCCGTGCTGGTAACCGTGCCCGTCACGCCCAGCGACCCAGTCACAAGCACGTTGCCCGAGATGTCAACCGCGAAACGGTTCGACAGCACATTCAGCCCCCCGTTTGCGTTCACAAGGCCCGCGCTGGTGGTGGTTCCGCTCACGCTTGCCGAGCCCAGCACCGTCAGCAAGCCCGTGCTCGTCACCGTGCCCGTCACGCCCAGCGACCCAGTCACAAGCGCGTTGCCCGAGATGTCAACCGCGAAACGGTTCGACAGCACATTCAGCCCGCCGTTTGCGTTCACAAGGCCCGCGCTGGTGGTGGTTCCGCTCACGCTCGCCGAGCCCAGCACCGTCAGCAGGCCCGTGCTCGTCACCGTGCCCGTCACGCCCAGCGACCCAGTCACAAGCATGTTGCCCGAGATGTCGACTGCGAAACGGTTCGACAGCACGTTCAGCCCGCCGTTCGCATTCACAAGGCCTGTGCTGGTGGTGGTTCCGCTAACGCTCGCCGAGCCCAGCACCGTTAGCAAGCCCGTGCTGGTCACTGTGCCCGTCACTCCCAGGGCGCCCGTAGCCAGCACGTTCCCTGAGGCGTCCACCACGAACTTGTTCGTGCCTACTGCGAGGCCTCCATCCATGGAGAACGAGCCCAGCAGAGAAAGGAGCCCCGTGCTTGTCACCGTGCCCGTCACACCCAGGGATCCGGTCACGAGTGCGTTACCCGAGATGTCGACCGCGAAACGGTTCGCAAGCACGTTCAGCCCGCCGTTTGCGTTCACCAGGCCCACGCTGGTGGTGGTTCCGCTCACGCTCGCCGAGCCCAGCACCGTCAGCAGGCCCGTGCTCGTCACCGTGCCCGTCACGCCCAGCGACCCAGTCAAAAGCGCGTTGCCCGAGATGTCAACCGCGAAACGGTTCGACAGCACGTTCAGCCCGCCGTTCGCGTGCACCAGGCCCGCGCTGGTGGTGGTTCCGCTCACGCTCGCCGAGCCCAGCACCGTCAGCAGGCCCGTGCTCGTCACCGTGCCCGTCACGCCCAGCGACCCAGTCACAAGCGCGTTGCCCGAGATGTCGACTGCGAAACGGTTCGACAGCACGTTCAGCCCGCCGTTCGCGTTCACAAGGCCCACGCTGGTGGTGGTTCCGCTTACGCTCGCCGAGCCCAGCACCGTCAGCAGGCCCGTGCTGGTCACCGTGCCCGTCACTCCCAGAGCGCCCGTAGCCAGCACGTTCCCTGAGGCGTCCACCACGAACTTGTTCGTGCCTACTGCGAGGCCTCCATCCATGGAGAACGAGCCCAGCAGAGAAAGGAGCCCCGTGCTTGTCACCGTGCCCGTCACACCCAGGGATCCGGTCACCAGCGCATTGCCCGAGGCGTCAACCGCGAAACGGTTCGCCAGCACGTTCAGCCCGCCGTTTGCGTTCACAAGGCCCGCGCTGGTGGTGGTTCCGCTCACGCTCGCCGAGCCCAGCACCGTCAGCAGGCCCGTGCTGGTTACCGTGCCCGTCACTCCCAGGGCGCCCGTAGCCAGCACGTTCCCTGAGGCGTCCACCACGAACTTGTTCGTGCCCACCGCGAGCCCTCCTTCCATCGAGAACGAGCCCAGCAGCGAGAGGAGGCCCGTGCTCGTCACAGTGCCCGTCACGCCCAGCAATCCGGTCACCAGCGCATTGCCCGAGGCGTCGACCGCGAAACGGTTCGACAGCACGTTCAGCCCGCCGTTTGCGTTCACAAGGCCCGCGCTGGTGGTGGTTCCGCTCACGCTCGCCGAGCCCAGCACCGTCAGCAGGCCCGTGCTGGTTACCGTGCCCGTCACGCCCAGCGACCCCGTCGCAACGGCGTTGCCCGACATGTCCACCACGAACTGATTCCACCTCACGTTCAGCCCGCCGTTTGCGTTCACAAGGCCCGCGCTGGTGGTGGTTCCGCTCACGCTCGCCGAGCCCAGCACCGTCAGCAGGCCCGTGCTGGTAACCGTGCCCGTCACGCCCAGCGACCCAGTCACAAGCGCGTTGCCCGAGATGTCGACCGCGAAACGGTTCGACAGCACATTCAGCCCCCCGTTTGCGTTCACGAGGCCCGCGCTGGTGGTGGTTCCGCTCACGCTCGCCGAGCCCAGCACCGTCAGCAAGCCCGTGCTCGTCACCGTGCCCGTCACGCCCAGCGACCCTGTCACAAGCGCGTTGCCCGAGATGTCAACCGCGAAACGGTTCGACAGCACATTCAGCCCGCCGTTTGCGTTCACAAGGCCCGCGCTGGTGGTGGTTCCGCTCACGCTCGCCGAGCCCAGCACCGTCAGCAGGCCCGTGCTCGTCACCGTGCCCGTCACGCCCAGCGACCCAGTCACAAGCGTGTTGCCCGAGATGTCGACTGCGAAACGGTTCGACAGCACGTTCAGCCCGCCGTTCGCGTTCACAAGGCCTGCGCTGGTGGTGGTTCCGCTAACGCTCGCCGAGCCCAGCACCGTTAGCAGGCCCGTGCTGGTCACTGTGCCCGTCACTCCCAGGGCGCCCGTAGCCAGCACGTTCCCTGAGGCGTCCACCACGAACTTGTTCGTGCCTACTGCGAGGCCTCCATCCATGGAGAACGAGCCCAGCAGAGAAAGGAGCCCCGTGCTTGTCACCGTGCCCGTCACACCCAGGGATCCGGTCACGAGTGCGTTACCCGAGATGTCGACCGCGAAACGGTTCGCAAGCACGTTCAGCCCGCCGTTTGCGTTCACAAGGCCCACGCTGGTGGTGGTTCCGCTCACGCTCGCCGAGCCCAGCACCGTCAGCAGGCCCGTGCTCGTCACCGTGCCCGTCACGCCCAGCGACCCAGTCAAAAGCGCGTTGCCCGAGATGTCAACCGCGAAACGGTTCGACAGCACGTTCAGCCCGCCGTTCGCGTGCACCAGGCCCGCGCTGGTGGTGGTTCCGCTCACGCTCGCCGAGCCCAGCACCGTCAGCAGGCCCGTGCTCGTCACCGTGCCCGTCACGCCCAGCGACCCAGTCACAAGCGCGTTGCCCGAGATGTCGACTGCGAAACGGTTCGACAGCACGTTCAGCCCGCCGTTCGCGTTCACAAGGCCCACGCTGGTGGTGGTTCCGCTCACGCTCGCCGAGCCCAGCACCGTCAGCAGGCCCGTGCTGGTCACCGTGCCCGTCACTCCCAGAGCGCCCGTAGCCAGCACGTTCCCTGAGGCGTCCACCACGAACTTGTTCGTGCCTACTGCGAGGCCTCCATCCATGGAGAACGAGCCCAGCAGAGAAAGGAGCCCCGTGCTTGTCACCGTGCCCGTCACACCCAGGGATCCGGTCACCAGCGCATTGCCTGAGGCGTCAACCGCGAAACGGTTCGCCAGCACGTTCAGCCCGCCGTTTGCGTTCACAAGGCCCGCGCTGGTGGTGGTTCCGCTCACGCTCGCCGAGCCCAGCACCGTCAGCAGGCCCGTGCTGGTTACCGTGCCCGTCACTCCCAGGGCGCCCGTAGCCAGCACGTTCCCTGAGGCGTCCACCACGAACTTGTTCGTGCCCACCGCGAGCCCTCCTTCCATCGAGAACGAGCCCAGCAGCGAGAGGAGGCCCGTGCTCGTCACAGTGCCCGTCACGCCCAGCGATCCGGTCACGAGTGCGTTGCCTGAGGCGTCGACCGCGAAACGGTTCGACAGCACGTTCAGCCCGCCGTTCGCGTTCACCAGGCCCGCGCTGATGGTGGTCCCCGCCACGCTCGCCGAGCCCAGCACCGTCAGCAGGCCCGTGCTCGTCACCGTGCCCGTCACGCCCAGCGACCCCGTCGCAACGGCGTTGCCCGACATGTCCACCACGAACTGATTCCACCTCACGTTCAGCCCGCCATTCGCGTTCAGCAGCCCCGTCGACGTCAGCGTGCCCGTCACCCCGACCATGCCTGTCGCCAGCGCGTTGCCCGAGATATCGACCGCGAAACGGTTCGACAGCACGTTCAGCCCGCCGTTTGCGTTCACCAGGCCCGCGCTTGACGTCGTCCCGCTCACGCTCGCCGAGCCCAGCACCGTCAGCAGGCCCGTGCTCGTCACCGTGCCCGTCACTCCCAGGGCGCCCGTAGCCAGCACGTTCCCTGAGGCGTCCACCACGAACTTGTTCGTGCCCACCGCGAGCCCTCCTTCCATCGAGAACGAGCCCAGCAGCGAGAGGAGGCCCGTGCTCGTCACAGTGCCCGTCACGCCCAGCGATCCGGTCACCAGCGCATTGCCCGAGGCGTCGACCGCGAAACGGTTCGACAGCACGTTCAGCCCGCCGTTCGCGTTCACCAGGCCCGCGCTGGTGGTGGTCCCCGCCACGCTCGCCGAGCCCAGCACCGTCAGCAGGCCCGTGCTCGTCACAGTGCCCGTCACGCCCAGCGACCCCGTCGCAAGCGCGTTGCCCGACATGTCCACCACGAACTGATTCCACCTCACGTTCAGCCCGCCGTTCGCGTTCAGCAGCCCCGTCGACGTCAGCGTGCCCGTCACCCCGACCATGCCTGTCGCCAGCGCGTTGCCCGAGATATCGACCGCGAAACGGTTCGACAGCACGTTCAGCCCGCCGTTTGCGTTCACCAGGCCCGCGCTTGACGTCGTCCCGCTCACGCTCGCCGAGCCCAGCACCGTCAGCAGGCCCGTGCTCGTCACCGTGCCCGTCACTCCCAGGGCGCCCGTAGCCAGCACGTTCCCTGAGGCGTCCACCACGAACTTGTTCGTGCCCACCGCGAGCCCTCCTTCCATCGAGAACGAGCCCAGCAGCGAGAGGAGGCCCGTGCTCGTCACAGTGCCCGTCACGCCCAGCGATCCGGTCACCAGCGCATTGCCCGAGGCGTCAACCGCGAAACGGTTCGACAGCACGTTCAGCCCGCCGTTCGCGTTCACCAGGCCCGCGCTGGTGGTGGTCCCCGCCACGCTCGCCGAGCCCAGCACCGTCAGCAGGCCCGTGCTCGTCACCGTGCCCGTCACGCCCAGCGACCCCGTCGCAAGCGCGTTGCCCGACATGTCCACCACGAACTGATTCCACCTCACGTTCAGCCCGCCGTTCGCGTTCAGCAGCCCCGTCGACGTCAGCGTGCCCGTCACCCCGACCATGCCTGTCGCCAGCGCGTTGCCCGAGATATCGACCGCGAAACGGTTCGACAGCACGTTCAGCCCGCCGTTCGCGTTCACCAGGCCCGCGCTTGACGTCGTCCCGCTCACGCTCGCCGAGCCCAGCACCGTCAGCAGGCCCGTGCTCGTCACCGTGCCCGTCACTCCCAGGGCGCCCGTAGCCAGCACGTTCCCTGAGGCGTCCACCACGAACTTGTTCGTGCCCACCGCGAGCCCTCCTTCCATCGAGAACGAGCCCAGAAGCGAGAGGAGGCCCGTGCTCGTCACAGTGCCCGTCACGCCCAGCGATCCGGTCACCAGCGCATTGCCCGAGGCGTCAACCGCGAAACGGTTCGACAGCACGTTCAGCCCCCCGTTCGCGTTCACCAGGCCCACGCTGGTGGTGGTCCCCGCCACGCTCGCCGAGCCCAGCACCGTCAGCAGGCCCGTGCTCGTCACCGTGCCCGTCACGCCCAGCGACCCCGTCGCAACCGCGTTGCCCGACATGTCCACCACGAACTGATTCCACCTCACGTTCAGCCCGCTGTTCGCGTTCAGCAGCCCCGTCGACGTCAGCGTGCCCGTCACCCCGACCATGCCTGTCGCCAGCGCGTTGCCCGAGATATCGACCGCGAAACGGTTCGACAGCACGTTCAGCCCGCCGTTCGCGTTCACCAGGCCCGCGCTTGACGTCGTCCCGCTCACGCTCGCCGAGCCCAGCACCGTCAGCAGGCCCGTGCTCGTCACCGTGCCCGTCACTCCCAGGGCGCCCGTAGCCAGCACGTTCCCTGAGGCGTCCACCACGAACTTGTTCGTGCCCACCGCGAGCCCTCCTTCCATGGAGAACGAGCCCAGCAGCGAGAGGAGGCCCGTGCTCGTCACAGTGCCCGTCACGCCCAGCGATCCGGTCACCAGCGCATTGCCCGAGGCGTCAACCGCGAAACGGTTCGACAGCACGTTCAGCCCGCCGTTCGCGTTCACCAGGCCCACGCTGGTGGTGGTTCCCGCCACGCTCGCCGAGCCCAGCACCGTCAGCAGGCCCGTGCTCGTCACCGTGCCCGTCACGCCCAGCGACCCCGTCGCAAGCGCGTTGCCCGACATGTCCACCACGAACTGATTCCACCTCACGTTCAGCCCGCTGTTCGCGTTCAGCAGCCCCGTCGACGTCAGCGTGCCCGTCACCCCGACCATGCCTGTCGCCAGCGCGTTGCCCGAGATATCGACCGCGAAACGGTTCGACAGCACGTTCAGCCCGCCGTTCGCGTTCACCAGGCCAGCGCTTGACGTCGTCCCGCTCACGCTCGCCGAGCCCAGCACCGTCAGCAGGCCCGTGCTGGTTACCGTGCCCGTCACTCCCAGGGCGCCCGTAGCCCGCACGTTCCCTGAGGCGTCCACCACGAACTTGTTCGTGCCCACCGCGAGCCCTCCTTCCATCGAGAACGAGCCCAGCAGCGAGAGGAGGCCCGTGCTCGTCACAGTGCCCGTCACGCCCAGCGATCCGGTCACCAGCGCATTGCCCGAGGCGTCAACCGCGAAACGGTTCGACAGCACGTTCAGCCCCCCGTTCGCGTTCACCAGGCCCGCGCTGGTGGTGGTCCCCGCCACGCTCGCCGAGCCCAGCACCGTCAGCAGGCCCGTGCTCGTCACCGTGCCCGTCACGCCCAGCGACCCCGTCGCAACCGCGTTGCCCGACATGTCCACCACGAACTGATTCCACCTCACGTTCAGCCCGCTGTTCGCGTTCAGCAGCCCCGTCGACGTCAGCGTGCCCGTCACCCCGACCATGCCTGTCGCCAGCGCGTTGCCCGAGATATCGACCGCGAAACGGTTCGACAGCACGTTCAGCCCGCCGTTCGCGTTCACCAGGCCAGCGCTTGACGTCGTCCCGCTCACGCTCGCCGAGCCCAGCACCGTCAGCAGGCCCGTGCTGGTTACCGTGCCCGTCACTCCCAGGGCGCCCGTAGCCCGCACGTTCCCTGAGGCGTCCACCACGAACTTGTTCGTGCCCACCGCGAGCCCTCCTTCCATCGAGAACGAGCCCAGCAGCGAGAGGAGGCCCGTGCTCGTCACAGTGCCCGTCACGCCCAGCGATCCGGTCACCAGCGCATTGCCCGAGGCGTCAACCGCGAAACGGTTCGACAGCACGTTCAGCCCCCCGTTCGCGTTCACCAGGCCCGCGCTGGTGGTGGTCCCCGCCACGCTCGCCGAGCCCAGCACCGTCAGCAGGCCCGTGCTCGTCACAGTGCCCGTCACGCCCAGCGACCCCGTCGCAAGCGCGTTGCCCGACATGTCCACCACGAACTGATTCCACCTCACGTTCAGCCCGCCGTTCGCGTTCAGCAGCCCCGTCGACGTCAGCGTGCCCGTCACCCCGACCATGCCTGTCGCCAGCGCGTTGCCCGAGATATCGACCGCGAAACGGTTCGACAGCACGTTCAGCCCGCCGTTCGCGTTCACCAGGCCAGCGCTTGACGTCGTCCCGCTCACGCTCGCCGAGCCCAGCACCGTCAGCAGGCCCGTGCTCGTCACCGTGCCCGTCACTCCCAGGGCGCCCGTAGCCAGCACGTTCCCTGAGGCGTCCACCACGAACTTGTTCGTGCCCACCGCGAGCCCTCCTTCCATCGAGAACGAGCCCAGCAGCGAGAGGAGGCCCGTGCTCGTCACAGTGCCCGTCACGCCCAGCGATCCGGTCACCAGCGCATTGCCCGAGGCGTCAACCGCGAAACGGTTCGACAGCACGTTCAGCCCCCCGTTCGCGTTCACCAGGCCCGCGCTGGTGGTGGTCCCCGCCACGCTCGCCGAGCCCAGCACCGTCAGCAGGCCCGTGCTCGTCACCGTGCCCGTCACGCCCAGCGACCCCGTCGCAAGCGCGTTGCCCGACATGTCCACCACGAACTGATTCCACCTCACGTTCAGCCCGCCGTTCGCGTTCAGCAGCCCCGTCGACGTCAGCGTGCCCGTCACCCCGACCATGCCTGTCGCCAGCGCGTTGCCCGAGATATCGACCGCGAAACGGTTCGACAGCACGTTCAGCCCGCCGTTCGCGTTCACCAGGCCAGCGCTTGACGTCGTCCCGCTCACGCTCGCCGAGCCCAGCACCGTCAGCAGGCCCGTGCTGGTTACCGTGCCCGTCACTCCCAGGGCGCCCGTAGCCAGCACGTTCCCTGAGGCGTCCACCACGAACTTGTTCGTGCCCACCGCGAGCCCTCCTTCCATCGAGAACGAGCCCAGCAGCGAGAGGAGGCCCGTGCTCGTCACAGTGCCCGTCACGCCCAGCGATCCGGTCACCAGCGCATTGCCCGAGGCGTCAACCGCGAAACGGTTCGACAGCACGTTCAGCCCGCCGTTCGCGTTCACCAGGCCCGCGCTGGTGGTGGTCCCCGCCACGCTCGCCGAGCCCAGCACCGTCAGCAGGCCCGTGCTCGTCACCGTGCCCGTGACACCCAGCGACCCCGTCGCAAGCACGTTGCCCGACATGTCCACCACGAACTGATTCCACCTCACGTTCAGCCCGCCGTTCGCGTTCAGCAGCCCCGTCGACGTCAGCGTGCCCGTCACCCCGACCATGCCTGTCGCCAGCGCGTTGCCCGAGATATCGACCGCGAAACGGTTCGACAGCACGTTCAGCCCGCCGTTCGCGTTCACCAGGCCAGCGCTTGACGTCGTCCCGCTCACGCTCGCCGAGCCCAGCACCGTCAGCAGGCCCGTGCTCGTCACCGTGCCCGTCACTCCCAGGGCGCCCGTAGCCAGCACGTTCCCTGAGGCGTCCACCACGAACTTGTTCGTGCCCACCGCGAGCCCTCCTTCCATCGAGAACGAGCCCAGCAGCGAGAGGAGGCCCGTGCTCGTCACAGTGCCCGTCACGCCCAGCAATCCGGTCACCAGCGCATTGCCCGAGGCGTCAACCGCGAAACGGTTCGACAGCACGTTCAGCCCCCCGTTCGCGTTCACCAGGCCCGCGCTGGTGGTGGTCCCCGCCACGCTCGCCGAGCCCAGCACCGTCAGCAGGCCCGTGCTCGTCACCGTGCCCGTCACGCCCAGCGACCCCGTCGCAAGCGCGTTGCCCGACATGTCCACCACGAACTGATTCCACCTCACGTTCAGCCCGCCGTTCGCGTTCAGCAGCCCCGTCGACGTCAGCGTGCCCGTCACCCCGACCATGCCTGTCGCCAGCGCGTTGCCCGAGATATCGACCGCGAAACGGTTCGACAGCACGTTCAGCCCGCCGTTCGCGTTCACCAGGCCCGCGCTTGACGTCGTCCCGCTCACGCTCGCCGAGCCCAGCACCGTCAGCAGGCCCGTGCTGGTTACCGTGCCCGTCACTCCCAGGGCGCCCGTAGCCAGCACGTTCCCTGAGGCGTCCACCACGAACTTGTTCGTGCCCACCGCGAGCCCTCCTTCCATCGAGAACGAGCCCAGCAGCGAGAGGAGGCCCGTGCTCGTCACAGTGCCCGTCACGCCCAGCGATCCGGTCACCAGCGCATTGCCCGAGGCGTCAACCGCGAAACGGTTCGACAGCACGTTCAGCCCGCCGTTCGCGTTCACCAGGCCCGCGCTGGTGGTGGTCCCCGCCACGCTCGCCGAGCCCAGCACCGTCAGCAGGCCCGTGCTCGTCACCGTGCCCGTGACACCCAGCGACCCCGTCGCAAGCACGTTGCCCGACATGTCCACCACGAACTGATTCCACCTCACGTTCAGCCCGCCGTTCGCGTTCAGCAGCCCCGTCGACGTCAGCGTGCCCGTCACCCCGACCATGCCTGTCGCCAGCGCGTTGCCCGAGATATCGACCGCGAAACGGTTCGACAGCACGTTCAGCCCGCCGTTTGCGTTCACCAGGCCCGCGCTTGACGTCGTCCCGCTCACGCTCGCCGAGCCCAGCACCGTCAGCAGGCCCGTGCTGGTCACCGTGCCCGTCACTCCCAGGGCGCCCGTAGCCAGCACGTTCCCTGAGGCGTCCACCACGAACTTGTTCGTGCCCACCGCGAGCCCTCCTTCCATCGAGAACGAGCCCAGCAGCGAGAGGAGGCCCGTGCTCGTCACAGTGCCCGTCACGCCCAGCGATCCGGTCACCAGCGCATTGCCCGAGGCGTCAACCGCGAAACGGTTCGACAGCACGTTCAGCCCCCCGTTCGCGTTCACCAGGCCCGCGCTGGTGGTGGTTCCCGCCACGCTCGCCGAGCCCAGCACCGTCAGCAGGCCCGTGCTCGTCACCGTGCCCGTCACGCCCAGCGACCCCGTCGCAAGCGCGTTGCCCGACATGTCCACCACGAACTGATTCCACCTCACGTTCAGCCCGCTGTTCGCGTTCAGCAGCCCCGTCGACGTCAGCGTGCCCGTCACCCCGACCATGCCTGTCGCCAGCGCGTTGCCCGAGATATCGACCGCGAAACGGTTCGACAGCACGTTCAGCCCGCCGTTCGCGTTCACCAGGCCAGCGCTTGACGTCGTCCCGCTCACGCTCGCCGAGCCCAGCACCGTCAGCAGGCCCGTGCTGGTTACCGTGCCCGTCACTCCCAGGGCGCCCGTAGCCCGCACGTTCCCTGAGGCGTCCACCACGAACTTGTTCGTGCCCACCGCGAGCCCTTCTTCCATCGAGAACGAGCCCAGCAGCGAGAGGAGGCCCGTGCTCGTCACAGTGCCCGTCACGCCCAGCGATCCGGTCACCAGCGCATTGCCCGAGGCGTCAACCGCGAAACGGTTCGACAGCACGTTCAGCCCGCCGTTCGCGTTCACCAGGCCCGCGCTGGTGGTGGTCCCCGCCACGCTCGCCGAGCCCAGCACCGTCAGCAGGCCCGTGCTCGTCACCGTGCCCGTGACACCCAGCGACCCCGTCGCAAGCACGTTGCCCGACATGTCCACCACGAACTGATTCCACCTCACGTTCAGCCGCCGTTCGCGTTCAGCAGCCCCGTCGACGTCAGCGTGCCCGTCACCCCGACCATGCTGTCGCCAGCGCGTTGCCCGAGATATCGACCGCGAAACGGTTCGACAGCACGTTCAGCCGCCGTTCGCGTTCACCAGGCCAGCGCTTGACGTCGTCCCGCTCACGCTCGCCGAGCCCAGCACCGTCAGCAGGCCCGTGCTCGTCACCGTGCCGTCACTCCAGGGCGCCCGTAGCCAGCACGTTCCCTGAGGCGTCCACCACGAACTTGTTCGTGCCCACCGCGAGCCTCCTTCCATCGAGAACGAGCCCAGCAGCGAGAGGAGGCCCGTGCTCGTCACAGTGCCCGTCACGCCCAGCGATCCGGTCACCAGCGCATTGCCCGAGGCGTCAACCGCGAAACGGTTCGACAGCACGTTCAGCCCCCCGTTCGCGTTCACCAGGCCCGCGCTGTGGTGGTCCCCGCCACGCTCGCCGAGCCAGCACCGTCAGCAGGCCCGTGCTCGTCACCGTGCCCGTGGCACCCAGCGACCCCGTCGCAAGCGCGTTGCCCGACATGTCCACCACGAACTGATTCCACCTCACGTTCAGCCCGCCGTTCGCGTTCAGCAGCCCCGTCGACGTCAGCGTGCCCGTCACCCCGACCATGCCTGTCGCCAGCGCGTTGCCCGAGATATCGACCGCGAAACGGTTCGACAGCACGTTCAGCCGCCGTTCGCGTTCACCAGGCCAGCGCTTGACGTCGTCCCGCTCACGCTCGCCGAGCCAGCACCGTCAGCAGGCCCGTGCTCGTCACCGTGCCCGTCACTCCCAGGGCGCCCGTAGCCAGCACGTTCCCTGAGGCGTCCACCACGAACTTGTTCGTGCCCACCGCGAGCCTCCTTCCATCGAGAACGAGCCCAGCAGCGAGAGGAGGCCCGTGCTCGTCACAGTGCCCGTCACGCCCAGCGATCCGGTCACCAGCGCATTGCCCGAGGCGTCAACCGCGAAACGGTTCGACAGCACGTTCAGCCCCCGTTCGCGTTCACCAGGCCGCGCTGGTGGTGGTCCCCGCCACGCTCGCCGAGCCCAGCACCGTCAGCAGGCCCGTGCTCGTCACCGTGCCCGTCACCCAGCGACCCCGTCGCAAGCACGTTGCCCGACATGTCCACCACGAACTGATTCCACCTCACGTTCAGCCCGCCGTTCGCGTTCAGCAGCCCCGTCGACGTCAGCGTGCCCGTCACCCCGACCATGCCTGTCGCCAGCGCGTTGCCCGAGATATCGACCGCGAAACGGTTCGACAGCACGTTCAGCCCGCCGTTTGCGTTCACCAGGCCCGCGCTTGACGTCGTCCCGCTCACGCTCGCCGAGCCCAGCACCGTGAGCAGGCCCGTGCTCGTCACCGTGCCCGTCACTCCCAGGGCGCCCGTAGCCAGCACGTTCCCTGAGGCGTCCACCACGAACTTGTTCGTGCCCACCGCGAGCCCTCCTTCCATCGAGAACGAGCCAGCAGCGAGAGGAGGCCCGTGCTCGTCACAGTGCCCGTCACGCCCAGCGATCCGGTCACCAGCGCATTGCCCGAGGCGTCAACCGCGAAACGGTTCGACAGCACGTTCAGCCCCCGTTCGCGTTCACAGGCCCGCGCTGGTGGTGGTCCCCGCCACGCTCGCCGAGCCCAGCACCGTCAGCAGGCCCGTGCTCGTCACCGTGCCGTCACGCCCAGCGACCCCGTCGCAACGCGTTGCCCGACATGTCCACCACGAACTGATTCCACCTCACGTTCAGCCCGCCGTTCGCGTTCAGCAGCCCCGTCGACGTCAGCGTGCCCGTCACCCCGACCATGCCTGTCGCCAGCGCGTTGCCCGAGATATCGACCGCGAAACGGTTCGACAGCACGTTCAGCCCGCCGTTCGCGTTCACCAGGCCCGCGCTTGACGTCGTCCCGCTCACGCTCGCCGAGCCCAGCACCGTCAGCAGGCCCGTGCTCGTCACCGTGCCCGTCACTCCCAGGGCGCCCGTAGCCAGCACGTTCCCTGAGGCGTCCACCACGAACTTGTTCGTGCCCACCGCGAGCCCTCCTTCCATCGAGAACGAGCCCAGCAGCGAGAGGAGGCCCGTGCTCGTCACAGTGCCCGTCACGCCCAGCGATCCGGTCACCAGCGCATTGCCCGAGGCGTCAACCGCGAAACGGTTCGACAGCACGTTCAGCCCCCCGTTCGCGTTCACCAGGCCCGCGCTGGTGGTGTCCCGCCACGCTCGCCGAGCCCAGCACCGTCAGCAGGCCCGTGCTCGTCACCGTGCCCGTCACGCCCAGCGACCCCGTCGCAAGCGCGTTGCCCGACATGTCCACCACGAACTGATTCCACCTCACGTTCAGCCCACCGTTCGCGTTCAGCAGCCCCGTCGACGTCAGCGTGCCCGTCACCCCGACCATGCCTGTCGCCAGCGCGTTGCCCGAGATATCGACCGCGAAACGGTTCGACAGCACGTTCAGCCCGCCGTTTGCGTTCACCAGGCCAGCGCTTGACGTCGTCCCGCTCACGCTCGCCGAGCCCAGCACCGTCAGCAGGCCCGTGCTCGTCACCGTGCCCGTCACTCCCAGGGCGCCCGTAGCCAGCACGTTCCCTGAGGCGTCCACCACGAACTTGTTCGTGCCCACCGCGAGCCCTCCTTCCATCGAGAACGAGCCCAGCAGCGAGAGGAGGCCCGTGCTCGTCACAGTGCCCGTCACGCCCAGCGATCCGGTCACCAGCGCATTGCCCGAGGCGTCAACCGCGAAACGGTTCGACAGCACGTTCAGCCCCCCGTTCGCGTTCACCAGGCCCGCGCTGGTGGTGGTCCCCGCCACGCTCGCCGAGCCCAGCACCGTCAGCAGGCCCGTGCTCGTCACCGTGCCCGTCACGCCCAGCGACCCCGTCGCAAGCGCGTTGCCCGACATGTCCACCACGAACTGATTCCACCTCACGTTCAGCCCGCTGTTCGCGTTCAGCAGCCCCGTCGACGTCAGCGTGCCCGTCACCCCGACCATGCCTGTCGCCAGCGCGTTGCCCGAGATATCGACCGCGAAACGGTTCGACAGCACGTTCAGCCCGCCGTTCGCGTTCACCAGGCCCGCGCTTGACGTCGTCCCGCTCACGCTCGCCGAGCCCAGCACCGTCAGCAGGCCCGTGCTCGTCACCGTGCCCGTCACTCCCAGGGCGCCCGTAGCCAGCACGTTCCCTGAGGCGTCCACCACGAACTTGTTCATGCCCACCGCGAGCCCTCCTTCCATCGAGAACGAGCCCAGCAGCGAGAGGAGGCCCGTGCTCGTCACAGTGCCCGTCACGCCCAGCGATCCGGTCACCAGCGCATTGCCCGAGGCGTCAACCGCGAAACGGTTCGACAGCACGTTCAGCCCGCCGTTCGCGTTCACCAGGCCGCGCTGGTGGTGGTCCCCGCCACGCTCGCCGAGCCCAGCACCGTCAGCAGGCCGTGCTCGTCACCGTGCCCGTCACGCCCAGCGACCCCGTCGCAAGCGCGTTGCCCGACATGTCCACCACGAACTGATTCCACCTCACGTTCAGCCCGCTGTTCGCGTTCAGCAGCCCGTCGACGTCAGCGTGCCCGTCACCCCGACCATGCCTGTCGCCAGCGCGTTGCCCGAGATATCGACCGCGAAACGGTTCGACAGCACGTTCAGCCCGCCGTTCGCGTTCACCAGGCCGCGCTTGACGTCGTCCCGCTCACGCTCGCCGAGCCCAGCACCGTCAGCAGGCCCGTGCTGGTTACCGTGCCCGTCACTCCCAGGGCGCCCGTAGCCCGCACGTTCCCTGAGGCGTCCACCACGAACTTGTTCGTGCCCACCGCGAGCCCTCCTTCCATCGAGAACGAGCCCAGCAGCGAGAGGAGGCCCGTGCTCGTCACAGTGCCCGTCACGCCCAGCGATCCGGTCACCAGCGCATTGCCCGAGGCGTCAACCGCGAAACGGTTCGACAGCACGTTCAGCCCGCCGTTCGCGTTCACCAGGCCCGCGCTGGTGGTGGTCCCCGCCACGCTCGCCGAGCCCAGCACCGTCAGCAGGCCCGTGCTCGTCACCGTGCCCGTCACGCCCAGCGACCCCGTCGCAAGCGCGTTGCCCGACATGTCCACCACGAACTGATTCCACCTCACGTTCAGCCCACCGTTCGCGTTCAGCAGCCCCGTCGACGTCAGCGTGCCCGTCACCCCGACCATGCCTGTCGCCAGCGCGTTGCCCGAGATATCGACCGCGAAACGGTTCGACAGCACGTTCAGCCCGCCGTTTGCGTTCACCAGGCCCGCGCTTGACGTCGTCCCGCTCACGCTCGCCGAGCCCAGCACCGTCAGCAGGCCCGTGCTCGTCACCGTGCCCGTCACTCCCAGGGCGCCCGTAGCCAGCACGTTCCCTGAGGCGTCCACCACGAACTTGTTCGTGCCCACCGCGAGCCCTCCTTCCATCGAGAACGAGCCCAGCAGCGAGAGGAGGCCCGTGCTCGTCACAGTGCCCGTCACGCCCAGCGATCCGGTCACCAGCGCATTGCCCGAGGCGTCAACCGCGAAACGGTTCGACAGCACGTTCAGCCCCCCGTTCGCGTTCACCAGGCCCGCGCTGGTGGTGGTCCCCGCCACGCTCGCCGAGCCCAGCACCGTCAGCAGGCCCGTGCTCGTCACCGTGCCCGTCACGCCCAGCGACCCCGTCGCAAGCGCGTTGCCCGACATGTCCACCACGAACTGATTCCACCTCACGTTCAGCCCGCTGTTCGCGTTCAGCAGCCCCGTCGACGTCAGCGTGCCCGTCACCCCGACCATGCCTGTCGCCAGCGCGTTGCCCGAGATATCGACCGCGAAACGGTTCGACAGCACGTTCAGCCCGCCGTTCGCGTTCACCAGGCCCGCGCTTGACGTCGTCCCGCTCACGCTCGCCGAGCCCAGCACCGTCAGCAGGCCCGTGCTCGTCACCGTGCCCGTCACTCCCAGGGCGCCCGTAGCCAGCACGTTCCCTGAGGCGTCCACCACGAACTTGTTCATGCCCACGCGAGCCCTCCTTCCATCGAGAACGAGCCCAGCAGCGAGAGGAGGCCCGTGCTCGTCACAGTGCCCGTCACGCCCAGCGATCCGGTCACCAGCGCATTGCCCGAGGCGTCAACCGCGAAACGGTTCGACAGCACGTTCAGCCCGCCGTTCGCGTTCACCAGGCCCGCGCTGGTGGTGGTCCCGCCACGCTCGCCGAGCCCAGCACCGTCAGCAGGCCCGTGCTCGTCACCGTGCCCGTCACGCCCAGCGACCCCGTCGCAAGCGCGTTGCCCGACATGTCCAACACGAACTGATTCCACCTCACGTTCAGCCCGCTGTTCGCGTTCAGCAGCCCCGTCGACGTCAGCGTGCCCGTCACCCCGACCATGCCTGTCGCCAGCGCGTTGCCCGAGATATCGACCGCGAAACGGTTCGACAGCACGTTCAGCCCGCCGTTCGCGTTCACCAGGCCCGCGCTTGACGTCGTCCCGCTCACGCTCGCCGAGCCCAGCACCGTCAGCAGGCCCGTGCTGGTCACCGTGCCCGTCACTCCCAGGGCGCCCGTAGCCAGCACGTTCCCTGAGGCGTCCACCACGAACTTGTTCATGCCCACCGCGAGCCCTCCTTCCATCGAGAACGAGCCCAGCAGCGAGAGGAGGCCCGTGCTCGTCACAGTGCCCGTCACGCCCAGCGATCCGGTCACCAGCGCATTGCCCGAGGCGTCAACCGCGAAACGGTTCGACAGCACGTTCAGCCCGCCGTTCGCGTTCACCAGGCCCGCGCTGGTGGTGGTCCCCGCCACGCTCGCCGAGCCCAGCACCGTCAGCAGGCCCGTGCTCGTCACCGTGCCCGTCACGCCCAGCGACCCCGTCGCAAGCGCGTTGCCCGACATGTCCACCACGAACTGATTCCACCTCACGTTCAGCCCGCTGTTCGCGTTCAGCAGCCCCGTCGACGTCAGCGTGCCCGTCACCCCGACCATGCCTGTCGCCAGCGCGTTGCCCGAGATATCGACCGCGAAACGGTTCGACAGCACGTTCAGCCCGCCGTTCGCGTTCACCAGGCCCGCGCTTGACGTCGTCCCGCTCACGCTCGCCGAGCCCAGCACCGTCAGCAGGCCCGTGCTCGTCACCGTGCCCGTCACTCCCAGGGCGCCCGTAGCCAGCACGTTCCCTGAGGCGTCCACCACGAACTTGTTCATGCCCACCGCGAGCCCTCCTTCCATCGAGAACGAGCCCAGCAGCGAGAGGAGGCCCGTGCTCGTCACAGTGCCCGTCACGCCCAGCGATCCGGTCACCAGCGCATTGCCCGAGGCGTCAACCGCGAAACGGTTCGACAGCACGTTCAGCCCCCCGTTCGCGTTCACCAGGCCCGCGCTGGTGGTGGTCCCCGCCACGCTCGCCGAGCCCAGCACCGTCAGCAGGCCCGTGCTCGTCACCGTGCCCGTCACGCCCAGCGACCCCGTCGCAAGCGCGTTGCCGACATGTCCACCACGAACTGATTCCACCTCACGTTCAGCCCGCTGTTCGCGTTCAGCAGCCCCGTCGACGTCAGCGTGCCCGTCACCCCGACCATGCCTGTCGCCAGCGCGTTGCCCGAGATATCGACCGCGAAACGGTTCGACAGCACGTTCAGCCCGCCGTTCGCGTTCACCAGGCCCGCGCTTGACGTCGTCCCGCTCACGCTCGCCGAGCCCAGCACCGTCAGCAGGCCCGTGCTCGTCACCGTGCCCGTCACTCCCAGGGCGCCCGTAGCCAGCACGTTCCCTGAGGCGTCCACCACGAACTTGTTCATGCCCACCGCGAGCCCTCCTTCCATCGAGAACGAGCCCAGCAGCGAGAGGAGGCCCGTGCTCGTCACAGTGCCCGTCACGCCCAGCGATCCGGTCACCAGCGCATTGCCCGAGGCGTCAACCGCGAAACGGTTCGACAGCACGTTCAGCCCGCCGTTCGCGTTCACCAGGCCCGCGCTGGTGGTGGTCCCCGCCACGCTCGCCGAGCCCAGCACCGTCAGCAGGCCCGTGCTCGTCACCGTGCCCGTCACTCCCAGGGCGCCCGTAGCTAGCACGTTTCCTGAGGCGTCCACCACGAACTTGTTCGTGCCTACCGACAACCCGCCTTCAATAGAGAACGACCCAAGCACCGTCAGCAGGCCCGTGCTCGTCACCGTGCCCGTGACACCCAGCGACCCCGTTGCGAGCACGTTGCCCGACATGTCCACCACGAACTGGTTCCACCTCACGTTCAGCCCGCCGTTCGCGTTCAGCAGCCCCGTCGACGTCACGGTCCCCGTCACCCCGACCATGCCCGTCGCCAGCGTGTTGCCCGAGATATCGATGCTAAGCTGGTTCCACCTCACGTTCAGCCCGCCGTTCGCGTTCAGCAGCCCCGTCGACGTCACGGTCCCCGTCACCCCGACCATGCCCGTCGCCAGCGTGTTGCCCGACATGTCCACCACGAACTGATTCCACCTCACGTTCAGCCCGCCGTTCGCGTTCAGCAGCCCCGTCGACGTCACGGTCCCCGTTACCCCGACCATGCCCGTCGCCAGCGTGTTGCCCGACATGTCCACCACAAATTGATTCCACCTCACGTTCAACCCGCCGTTTGCGTTCAGCAGCCCCGTCGACGTCACGGTCCCCGTCACCCCGACCATGCCCGTCGCCAGCGTGTTGCCCGACATATCAACAACGAACTGATTCCACCTCACGTTCAGCCCGCCGTTCGCGTTCAGCAGCCCCGTCGACGTCACGGTCCCCGTCACCCCGACCATGCCCGTCGCCAGCGTGTTGCCCGACATATCGATGCTAAGCTGGTTCCACCTCACGTTCAGCCCGCCGTTCGCGTTCAGCAGCCCCGTCGACGTCACGGTCCCCGTCACCCCGACCATGCCCGTCGCCAGCGTGTTGCCTGATAGGTCGACGCTAAAGTGGTTCCACCTCACGTTCAGCCCGCCGTTCGCGTTCAGCAGCCCCGTCGACGTCACGGTCCCCGTTACCCCGACCATGCCCGTCGCCAGCGTGTTGCCGGACATGTCCACCACAAATTGATTCCACCTCACGTTCAGCCCGCCGTTCGCGTTCAGCAGCCCCGTCGACGTCACGGTCCCCGTTACCCCGACCATGCCCGTCGCCAGCGTGTTGCCCGACATGTCCACCACAAATTGATTCCACCTCACGTTCAACCCGCCGTTTGCGTTCAGCAGCCCCGTCGACGTCACGGTCCCCGTCACCCGGACCATGCCCGTCGCCAGCGTGTTGCCCGACATATCAACAACGAACTGATTCCACCTCACGTTCAGCCCGCCGTTCGCGTTCAGCAGCCCCGTTGACGTCACGGTCCCCGTCATCCCCACCATGCCCGTCGCCAGCGTGTTGCCCGAGATATCGATGCTAAGCTGGTTCCACCTCACGTTCAGCCCGCCGTTCGCGTTCAGCAGCCCCGTCGACGTCACGGTCCCCGTCACCCCGACCATGCCCGTCGCCAGCGTGTTGCCTGATAGGTCGACGCCGAAGTGGTTCCACCTCACGTTCAGCCCGCCGTTCGCGTTCAGCAGCCCCGTCGACGTCACGGTCCCCGTCACCCCGACCATGCCCGTCGCCAGCGTGTTGCCCGACATGTCCACCACGAACTGATTCCACCTCACGTTCAGCCCGCCGTTCGCGTTCAGCAGCCCCGTCGACGTCACGGTCCCCGTCACTCCGACCATGCCCGTCGCCAGCGTGTTGCCCGACATATCGATGCTAAGCTGGTTCCACCTCACATTCAGCCCGCCGTTCGCGTTCAGCAGCCCCGTCGACGTCACGGTCCCCGTCACCCCGACCATGCCCGTCGCCAGCGTGTTGCCCGACATATCAACAACGAACTGATTCCACCTCACGTTCAGCCCGCCGTTCGCGTTCAGCAGCCCCGTCGACGTCACGGTCCCCGTCACCCCGACAATGCCCGTCGCCAGCGTGTTGCCCGAGATATCGATGCTAAGCTGGTTCCACCTCACGTTCAGGCCGCCGTTCGCGTTCAGCAGCCCCGTCGACGTCACGGTCCCCGTCACCCCGACCATGCCCGTCGCCAGCGTGTTGCCCGACATGTCCACCACGAACTGATTCCACCTCACGTTCAGCCCGCCGTTCGCGTTCAACAGGGCCGTCGATGTGACAGTGCCCGTCAATCCGGTCATTCCTGTCGCAAGCACGTTGCCAGACGAGTCAACAATGAACTTGTTTGTGCCGATCGCAAGGCTTCCCGCAAATATGAACGGCCCGAGGACGTGAAGAGCTCCAGTGGCCGTCAATGTGCCGGTGACGCCAAGGGCGCCAGTAACCATGGTATTGCCAGACATGTCCACCGCGAACTGGTTCCACCTCACGTTCAGCCCGCCGTTCGCGTTCAGCAGCCCCGTCGACGTCACGGTCCCCGTCACCCCGACCATGCCCGTCGCCAGCGTGTTGCCCGAGATATCGATGCTAAGCTGGT